>JARLTB010000419.1:0-217500 GCA_030141615.1 Unio pictorum
AGTACGTCACCATACTTTAAAACCGGTTCCCACCATTTTTTTCAGCATGACTTTTGATGAAAAACGGACTTTTTTGTTTTTCATGTTATGGATCAGTTGGGCTTAGATAAAAGCTGTTGAAACCCTTTACCCCGCTTGGATTTGGTTAATACTTGGTTTATTGGCTGCGCACCATTGGATAGTACGTCACCATACTTTAAAACCGGTTCCCACCATTTTTTTCAGCATGACTTTTGATGAAAAACGGACTTTTTTGTTTTTCATGTTATGGATCAGTTGGGCTTAGATAAAAGCTGTTGAAACCCTTTACCCCGCTTGGATTTGGTTAATACTTGGTTTATTGGCTGCGCACCATTGGATAGTACGTCACCATACTTTAAAACCGGTTCCCACCATTTTTTTCAGCATGACTTTTGATGAAAAACGGACTTTTTTGTTTTTCATGTTATGGATCAGTTGGGCTTAGATAAAAGCTGTTGAAACCCTTTACCCCGCTTGGATTTGGTTAATACTTGGTTTATTGGCTGCGCACCATTGGATAGTACGTCACCATACTTTAAAACCGGTTCCCACCATTTTTTTCAGCATGACTTTTGATGAAAAACGGACTTTTTTGTTTTTCATGTTATGGATCAGTTGGGCTTAGATAAAAGCTGTTGAAACCCTTTACCCCGCTTGGATTTGGTTAATACTTGGTTTATTGGCTGCGCACCATTGGATAGTACGTCACCATACTTTAAAACCGGTTCCCACCATTTTTTTCAGCATGACTTTTGATGAAAAACGGACTTTTTTGTTTTTCATGTTATGGATCAGTTGGGCTTAGATAAAAGCTGTTGAAACCCTTTACCCCGCTTGGATTTGGTTAATACTTGGTTTATTGGCTGCGCACCATTGGATAGTACGTCACCATACTTTAAAACCGGTTCCCACCATTTTTTTCAGCATGACTTTTGATGAAAAACGGACTTTTTTGTTTTTCATGTTATGGATCAGTTGGGCTTAGATAAAAGCTGTTGAAACCCTTTACCCCGCTTGGATTTGGTTAATACTTGGTTTATTGGCTGCGCACCATTGGATAGTACGTCACCATACTTTAAAACCGGTTCCCACCATTTTTTTCAGCATGACTTTTGATGAAAAACGGACTTTTTTGTTTTTCATGTTATGGATCAGTTGGGCTTAGATAAAAGCTGTTGAAACCCTTTACCCCGCTTGGATTTGGTTAATACTTGGTTTATTGGCTGCGCACCATTGGATAGTACGTCACCATACTTTAAAACCGGTTCCCACCATTTTTTTCAGCATGACTTTTGATGAAAAACGGACTTTTTTGTTTTTCATGTTATGGATCAGTTGGGCTTAGATAAAAGCTGTTGAAACCCTTTACCCCGCTTGGATTTGGTTAATACTTGGTTTATTGGCTGCGCACCATTGGATAGTACGTCACCATACTTTAAAACCGGTTCCCACCATTTTTTTCAGCATGACTTTTGATGAAAAACGGACTTTTTTGTTTTTCATGTTATGGATCAGTTGGGCTTAGATAAAAGCTGTTGAAACCCTTTACCCCGCTTGGATTTGGTTAATACTTGGTTTATTGGCTGCGCACCATTGGATAGTACGTCACCATACTTTAAAACCGGTTCCCACCATTTTTTTCAGCATGACTTTTGATGAAAAACGGACTTTTTTGTTTTTCATGTTATGGATCAGTTGGGCTTAGATAAAAGCTGTTGAAACCCTTTACCCCGCTTGGATTTGGTTAATACTTGGTTTATTGGCTGCGCACCATTGGATAGTACGTCACCATACTTTAAAACCGGTTCCCACCATTTTTTTCAGCATGACTTTTGATGAAAAACGGACTTTTTTGTTTTTCATGTTATGGATCAGTTGGGCTTAGATAAAAGCTGTTGAAACCCTTTACCCCGCTTGGATTTGGTTAATACTTGGTTTATTGGCTGCGCACCATTGGATAGTACGTCACCATACTTTAAAACCGGTTCCCACCATTTTTTTCAGCATGACTTTTGATGAAAAACGGACTTTTTTGTTTTTCATGTTATGGATCAGTTGGGCTTAGATAAAAGCTGTTGAAACCCTTTACCCCGCTTGGATTTGGTTAATACTTGGTTTATTGGCTGCGCACCATTGGATAGTACGTCACCATCACTTTAAAACCGGTTCCCACCATTTTTTTCAGCATGACTTTTGATGAAAAACGGACTTTTTTGTTTTTCATGTTATGGATCAGTTGGGCTTAGATAAAAGCTGTTGAAACCCTTTACCCCGCTTGGATTTGGTTAATACTTGGTTTATTGGCTGCGCACCATTGGATAGTACGTCACCATACTTTAAAACCGGTTCCCACCATTTTTTTCAGCATGACTTTTGATGAAAAACGGACTTTTTTGTTTTTCATGTTATGGATCAGTTGGGCTTAGATAAAAGCTGTTGAAACCCTTTACCCCGCTTGGATTTGGTTAATACTTGGTTTATTGGCTGCGCACCATTGGATAGTACGTCACCATACTTTAAAACCGGTTCCCACCATTTTTTTCAGCATGACTTTTGATGAAAAACGGACTTTTTTGTTTTTCATGTTATGGATCAGTTGGGCTTAGATAAAAGCTGTTGAAACCCTTTACCCCGCTTGGATTTGGTTAATACTTGGTTTATTGGCTGCGCACCATTGGATAGTACGTCACCATACTTTAAAACCGGTTCCCACCATTTTTTTCAGCATGACTTTTGATGAAAAACGGACTTTTTTGTTTTTCATGTTATGGATCAGTTGGGCTTAGATAAAAGCTGTTGAAACCCTTTACCCCGCTTGGATTTGGTTAATACTTGGTTTATTGGCTGCGCACCATTGGATAGTACGTCACCATACTTTAAAACCGGTTCCCACCATTTTTTTCAGCATGACTTTTGATGAAAAACGGACTTTTTTGTTTTTCATGTTATGGATCAGTTGGACTTAGATGAAAGCTGTTGAAACCCTTTACCCCGCTTGGATTTGGTTAATACTTGGTTTATTGGCTGCGCACCATTGGATAGTACGTCACCATACTTTAAAACCGGTTCCCACCATTTTTTTCAGCATGACTTTTGATGAAAAACGGACTTTTTTGTTTTTCATGTTATGGATCAGTTGGGCTTAGATAAAAGCTGTTGAAACCCTTTACCCCGTTTGGATTTGGTTAATACTTGGTTTATTGGCTGCGCACCATTGGATAGTACGTCACCATACTTTAAAACCGGTTCCCACCATTTTTTTCAGCATGACTTTTGATGAAAAACGGACTTTTTTGTTTTTCATGTTATGGATCAGTTGGGCTTAGATAAAAGCTGTTGAAACCCTTTACCCCGCTTGGATTTGGTTAATACTTGGTTTATTGGCTGCGCACCATTGGATAGTACGTCACCATACTTTAAAACCGGTTCCCACCATTTTTTTCAGCATGACTTTTGATGAAAAACGGACTTTTTTGTTTTTCATGTTATGGATCAGTTGGGATTAGATAAAAGCTGTTGAAACCCTTTACCCCGCTTGGATTTGGTTAATACTTGGTTTATTGGCTGCGCACCATTGGATAGTACGTCACCATACTTTAAAACCGGTTCCCACCATTTTTTTCAGCATGACTTTTGATGAAAAACGGACTTTTTTGTTTTTCATGTTATGGATCAGTTGGGCTTAGATAAAAGCTGTTGAAACCCTTTACCCCGCTTGGATTTGGTTAATACTTGGTTTATTGGCTGCGCACCATTGGATAGTACGTCACCATACTTTAAAACCGGTTCCCACCATTTTTTTCAGCATGACTTTTGATGAAAAACGGACTTTTTTGTTTTTCATGTTATGGATCAGTTGGACTTAGATGAAAGCTGTTGAAACCCTTTACCCCGCTTGGATTTGGTTAATACTTGGTTTATTGGCTGCGCACCATTGGATAGTACGTCACCATACTTTAAAACCGGTTCCCACCATTTTTTTCAGCATGACTTTTGATGAAAAACGGACTTTTTTGTTTTTCATGTTATGGATCAGTTGGGCTTAGATAAAAGCTGTTGAAACCCTTTACCCCGCTTGGATTTGGTTAATACTTGGTTTATTGGCTGCGCACCATTGGATAGTACGTCACCATACTTTAAAACCGGTTCCCACCATTTTTTTCAGCATGACTTTTGATGAAAAACGGACTTTTTTGTTTTTCATGTTATGGATCAGTTGGACTTAGATAAAAGCTGTTGAAACCCTTTACCCCGCTTGGATTTGGTTAATACTTGGTTTATTGGCTGCGCACCATTGGATAGTACGTCACCATACTTTAAAACCGGTTCCCACCATTTTTTTCAGCATGACTTTTGATGAAAAACGGACTTTTTTGTTTTTCATGTTATGGATCAGTTGGGCTTAGATAAAAGCTGTTGAAACCCTTTACCCCGCTTGGATTTGGTTAATACTTGGTTTATTGGCTGCGCACCATTGGATAGTACGTCACCATACTTTAAAACCGGTTCCCACCATTTTTTTAGCATGACTTTTGATGAAAAACGGACTTTTTTGTTTTTCATGTTATGGATCAGTTGGGCTTAGATAAAAGCTGTTGAAACCCTTTACCCCGCTTGGATTTGGTTAATACTTGGTTTATTGGCTGCGCACCATTGGATAGTACGTCACCATACTTTAAAACCGGTTCCCACCATTTTTTTCAGAATGACTTTTGATGAAAAACGGACTTTTTTGTTTTTCATGTTATGGATCAGTTGGGCTTAGATAAAAGCTGTTGAAACCCTTTGCCCCGCTTGGATTTGGTTAATACTTGGTTTATTGGCTGCGCACCATTGGATAGTACGTCACCATACTTTAAAACCGGTTCCCACCATTTTTTTCAGCATGACTTTTGATGAAAAACGGACTTTTTTGTTTTTCATGTTATGGATCAGTTGGGCTTAGATAAAAGCTGTTGAAACCCTTTTCCCCGCTTGGATTTGGTTAATACTTGGTTTATTGGCTGCGCACCATTGGATAGTACGTCACCATACTTTAAAACCGGTTCCCACCATTTTTTTCAGCATGACTTTTGATGAAAAACGGACTTTTTTGTTTTTCATGTTATGGATCAGTTGGGCTTAGATAAAAGCTGTTGAAACCCTTTACCCCGCTTGGATTTGGTTAATACTTGGTTTATTGGCTGCGCACCATTGGATAGTACGTCACCATACTTTAAAACCGGTTCCCACCATTTTTTTCAGCATGACTTTTGATGAAAAACGGACTTTTTTGTTTTTCATGTTATGGATCAGTTGGGCTTAGATAAAAGCTGTTGAAACCCTTTACCCCGCTTGGATTTGGTTAATACTTGGTTTATTGGCTGCGCACCATTGGATAGTACGTCACCATACTTTAAAACCGGTTCCCACCATTTTTTTCAGCATGACTTTTGATGAAAAACGGACTTTTTTGTTTTTCATGTTATGGATCAGTTGGGCTTAGATAAAAGCTGTTGAAACCCTTTACCCCGCTTGGATTTGGTTAATACTTGGTTTATTGGCTGCGCACCATTGGATAGTACGTCACCATACTTTAAAACCGGTTCCCACCATTTTTTTCAGCATGACTTTTGATGAAAAACGGACTTTTTTGTTTTTCATGTTATGGATCAGTTGGGCTTAGATAAAAGCTGTTGAAACCCTTTACCCCGCTTGGATTTGATTAATACTTGGTTTATTGGCTGCGCACCATTGGATAGTACGTCACCATACTTTAAAACCGGTTCCCACCATTTTTTTCAGCATGACTTTTGATGAAAAACGGACTTTTTTGTTTTTCATGTTATGGATCAGTTGGGCTTAGATAAAAGCTGTTGAAACCCTTTACCCCGCTTGGATTTGGTTAATACTTGGTTTATTGGCTGCGCACCATTGGATAGTACGTCACCATACTTTAAAACCGGTTCCCACCATTTTTTTCAGCATGACTTTTGATGAAAAACGGACTTTTTTGTTTTTCATGTTATGGATCAGTTGGGCTTAGATAAAAGCTGTTGAAACCCTTTACCCCGCTTGGATTTGGTTAATACTTGGTTTATTGGCTGCGCACCATTGGATAGTACGTCACCATACTTTAAAACCGGTTCCCACCATTTTTTTCAGCATGACTTTTGATGAAAAACGGACTTTTTTGTTTTTCATGTTATGGATCAGTTGGGCTTAGATAAAAGCTGTTGAAACCCTTTACCCCGCTTGGATTTGGTTAATACTTGGTTTATTGGCTGCGCACCATTGGATAGTACGTCACCATACTTTAAAACCGGTTCCCACCATTTTTTTCAGCATGACTTTTGATGAAAAACGGACTTTTTTGTTTTTCATGTTATGTATCAGTTGGGCTTAGATAAAAGCTGTTGAAACCCTTTACCCCGCTTGGATTTGGTTAATACTTGGTTTATTGGCTGCGCACCATTGGATAGTACGTCACCATACTTTAAAACCGGTTCCCACCATTTTTTTCAGCATGACTTTTGATGAAAAACGGACTTTTTTGTTTTTTCATGTTATGGATCAGTTGGGCTTGGATAAAAGCTGTTGAAACCCTTTACCCCGCTTGGATTTGGTTAATACTTGGTTTAGCAGCAGAGAGGGTGAACCCTACAACGTTTTTAGACAAAATTTGATTGAAATCCTTAAAACGAGCCTTCCATCGATCTCATTTTAACCAAAGGATGGCGAATCCTACAACGTTTTCAGACAAAAAAAATTGATTGAATCCTTAAAACGATCCGTAGGATTTCGTTGAAATCTACGAAATCTCATTTTAACTAAAAAAATGAAAACGAAGATTTTTACGATTTTTTAATTAATTTTGGTCGCAACTTGTTGTCATCCACCCTCTCTGCTGCTATGGGTTAACAAAAAAATAATAAATGATTTCAACCGAATATTTGATCCAGTCCGATACGATATCGTGTCCGAGGATCATGCAAATTTATTGTTGCGAATCCGTGCGGAGTCGACTGAGCATGACTAAAGAAATCTCGAAATTGATTGAAGTCCATATCAGAACACCATGTCTGCCATATATTTCTAAGAGTATGAGTATCAACGCCGTTGAATACAGAAAGAATATTGCAGTTATCTCTGATGACTTTTGGAACCTGAGTGTAGCGTTGAGTGACATATATCACGTCAGTGTTTTTGTGACGCCCCCGGGAAAAGATCCTAGCAGGATTTTTTTGTTTATCCAACATTATATCGTCGTATACGACTAAATTGTTAATATCTCCATCAATATCATCAATACTCGGTGCTTCATCGATATCGGTTATAAAATCAATGGCGTTCTCACCGCTAATTTCTGATGCATTCTCGTTAAAATCTTTTAGCACTTCATAACATCGTTGATCATCTACGCTAGGAGCAATTAAATACAACTTATCCCACTTCATCCATCTCATTATTAAATTGAGCAACAATTGCGTTTTACCGGATCCAGATGGCCCGATTATAATCATCCGGATAGAGTTTGGTAGCGCTGCATGATGCTTAATTGGTTCTCTTGTTTTAGTCGCTGAAAAATCAATTATATCCATATTTCTATACATAAATTATGGATCTATATTGTGTGAAGTGCAAAACGCGTACTGGCACAGATGATGTGACGACAGTTACAACTAAAAATAACCGATCAGCGCTTTCTGGTAAATGCATGCAATGTGGTACAAAGAAATTTAGATTTGTGTCTATGAAATCTGATTTAAAAAAAAACGAGGAGGTGATATCGCAGCCAAATTGGCAAAGCTCCCTGGAACCCCATGGGCAAAGTACCCGGGAGAAAAGCACCTCCCAGGATATAGCTACTGTGGACCGGGAACCAGACTTGATATCAGACTCAATAATCAAAATCAACCCAACCCCGGTGAAGAACCAATAAACGCCATTGATAAGGCCTGTCACCTTCATGATGTTGCTTATAAAAGCAGCAATCTGCAACACAGGCATCTAGCAGATGTGAAATTAATTCATGCGTTAAATGCTATTCCTGATAAATCCTTCAAAGAAAAATTGGCTTCATTTTTAATAAAATCGGCTATGAAAAGTAAATTGATGTTAGGTGCCGGTAATTAATAATATGGAATTAATTTATTATTCCCCAAGAGGATACTGGAGGGGTAAATCAGCAGTCCATAAACTCGCTAACGCTGCAAAAGTGAAAAAAACCACTGCGGCTAATTGGTTATCCAAACAGGCACTATGGCAAATTTATCTACCACCGCCTAAACAAATTCAATTCTCGCATTTTGATGTGACCGCTCCTAATGAAGTTCATCAGGCTGATATATTATTTCTGCCACATGATCGTGGTTACAAATACGCTTTAACCGTAGTTGATATTGCAAGTCGATACAAAGAAGCAGAACCGTTAAAAACAAAATCAGCCACTGAAGTTGCTTCTGCATTTGAGAGGATTTATCGACGAGGTCCTCTGCACTGGCCAAATCTATTGCAGGTTGATCCTGGCAAGGAATTTCAGGGTGCAGTATTATCTACAATGAAACATCATAATGTCACCATACGACGAGGGCATACTGCGCTACATCGCGATCAGGCCATTGTCGAACGATTTAATCGGACGATTGCTGAGCGGTTATTTGGATATCAATACGCAAAAGAATTCATCCAAGAAAAAAGATCCCGTGAATGGGTTAAAAGATTACCATCTGTGATTACTGCACTGAATAACGAGATTACTAGAACAATCAACATGAAACCTATCAACGCGATTAAAAAGAAGTCAATACCTGAAAAACCACAAAAAGATTTCAAAGAACCAATTCTTCATAGTAATGTCACTGTTAGGTATTTATACGAACCAGGAGAGCTTGAAGGGGGTAGAAAAAGGGCTACTGATCCTATTTGGAGCGTCACTACGCATAAGATATCTAGTATAACACGATCTACGGGTAGACCTCCAGTCTATAAACTGGATTCAACTGCCCCTCAGCGGGGTTTTACTCGACAACAACTACAGGTAATTCCCGAGGATACTCAATTGCCACCGCATGGTCTTAACTAGCACCGTTGCGTCTATTGCACTCAAGACAAGTCAACATCACATTATTTCTGACATGACCGAGATTGTTATTTTTTCTGTCTACGGTGAATTGGCGAGGATCCTTATCCGAATACTGCCAACGCATTATACAATTGCAACTCGCGCAGTGATTATTCTGTTGTTTCTTCAGCGTAATTATTAATTTAGCATCAATATCAAATTCTCGTTGTTTTTTTTTGTCCTGTTGTTTGTAACCGGAGAGTTTTTTATTAATGATGCTAACATCAATATCACTTATTGTTGTGTCATTATCATCGCCTGACTCTGTCAGGACAATTCTTCGAAGTTGATTTATTTTTCGTACTCTGGATACTGCGAGATAGACTAAATTCGACCATTCGATGTGATTATCCACCATCCAAACAATTGTATCCGATATAGTCAATCCCTGTGAAGAGTGTATTGTTGCTGCGTATCCTAGCGTCCACGGGGATTTATTAGCACGCAATGCATCTTCAACGACATTGATATCAACCAGCACAATATCATTTAATACGAGAATTTGTTTTTCACTCTGTCCTGGAATATCAACTTCAATATTCTGTTTTCGTGTATCCGATGGCCTATAACAAAGGGGTACTGGAAGCGTTGCAAATTTTTCTTTATGCAATTCAAATAACTTCATCTGAAGTGTGTCCCTGACTATTTTTCTACTTGCAATTATCAAATCATTTGGTCTCCATGTTTCCCAGAAATCATTCATTGGAGTTTCTGAAATCACTTCACGCGCTATTTCGCATTGGATTCTATCCGGTTTTAATCTAATTAGCGCTTTGAACTCGCGTAATCGTTCATCAATTGATCTATAATCAGTGGTGATTTCTTCGTAATAGTCTACAAAACCCTTTAGCCATTCATGTGGAGATGCACCGACAAATGGTGGTGGTTGGCCGTGATCACCGCACATGACGACTTTTGTGTTTTTGTTTAACAACCACTCGAGAAATATTTGTAATACATCTAATGACACTGTGCATATTTCATCCCAAATTATGATTTCAGGAATGAATTTATCACCCATACGCTCAGGAGTCCATTTGTCACCCTTCCATCGAAAGAAACTATGGTAAGTACAGGCATTTACCCCTCGCTGTATCATCTCTCTGGCGAGTCTGTGAGTCGGTGTTAGCACAATCATGTTAGTAGAAATACAAGTATTTCCACCACGACGAAATAATTCAATTGCACGAGTTGTCTTTCCTGACCCACCACAACCGTTTAAATAAACTGTTTTATATCTACAGATTGGATCAGATACCGGTGGTGCATTAGAAAATTCTGATTGAATTTCAATACGGTTACAACAAAGATATTTATCATCCATGGCAACGTCTGCGGATTCACAATACTCATGTAGCATCTCCTTTTTAAATCGCCAACGCCCCCAATTTTCTTCGGGATCTGTGAATTTAGCTACAGCTGATTTGTATTTATTGTGTATATACATCGAATCAGTGGCCACTCTAACCGCGGTATTAGGAAATCTATTTATCATCGAAAATAGATTAATAGAAGCATAGGCTAGCATTGAACTTCTCAAATGTGTGTACTGGGAATTATATCCATCACAGTAGGTAACAACCGTACCCATTTTCTCACCATTGGATAGAAAAGCATCCTTACGGGATACAAGTTTTCCCTGTTTCATTAAATCCGCTACAATAAAATCGTATTCAGCGATATCTATGATCAAGCGCGAAGAATATTTTGCGTTGTCGTACCGTCCACCTTGAGTGAATTTACCGATTATTCTTCGTCCGAGATCTTTTGCTTGTTCTTTTTTAATTTCAAATAACTTCTTAGACCAATTTATGATTTCTTCTTCATTGAAATCAGGGAATTGTTTTCGTAGTTCGTTGATTATACGATCTAGATCGGGTTGTGGTAGCCAAACTTCTTTCTGAGCTCGATAGCATATAATAGCCTCGGAAACAATCAACGATATTAGCATACCACAATCAATCATATATCGTAGTAACACTATTGGCATCCAGGCCTTTTCAGATAGGTGTCTACCGAGCCAAACATAACTACACGGATGTAACCCTGTAGCTAATTCGAATGATATCACACGAGCGAATCCGGTTAAATCAAAATCAGGTAATGGTCCATTAATCGCAACACGAGTCATTTCATGTGTTGGGTGTCCAAATCGTTTGAAGTACTCAGCGCATTCCCCATATCCGAGAAAACTTCCGGGATAACACGCGGCTATATCAATTGAAATCATACCATCACGTGAGTATTTCGTATTCCACAGTCCTCCATGGGAATATTCGACGCAACTCAATTTAACATCTTCGAGAAAATCACTTCGTGTTGGACGCCATGAGTTTTTTTCTCTTGCGAAGTGAGCTACCACTGATGGAATAGTAAAACTATCCGTGAGTAGTTTTTCATGGGAATTCTCCGGTGAAAAATCACTAGCAATTTTTCTCATTCTATTATCTAATTCTTCAACGCGATATAATTCACCATTTGGTTTTACAAATTGATCGAATCCTATTTCGGGATCTTCATCACTTCTAAGTAACCACACTGACACAGGATCATCCTTACACAACGCATTAATAGCATCAAATAATCTCTCTTCATAGAAAACATCCCCGACTAATTTCCCGGAAAATTCCGGGGGGATATATTTCACGGTTCGTTCTCGTGGAAATACTGTTACCGCAGGTGTCCACGCGTGTTTGTTATGATCAATAATCTGTATTGGTGCTCCATTTTTGTTATATTTCGGTTCGTATAAAACCTCTCCGGTTATCGTCATAACTGTTATTGGAAATCTTAATGATGTTTCTAATTTAGCTATATCAGAAATCTTTGCACCATGCTGTTTCACTGTCAGTTCCCACTCGGTTATTTTCCTACGTCGCAGATCAGTTAGTTTATTTCCTCGGGATGCATTTGTGAAGTGCTCCATTACCCGTGTTGCTACACAATTAAGCCCTGACGAATATTTCATAGGAGCTAGTTTTGCGATATCGGGTTTATCATTTAACGGATATAGCCCATAAACCATTGCTGTTACGGGATAAGATCTTTCGTAGTATGGTTTGTCAATGCCGGTTAGAATTCCTGGTTTGGAATCTCTACTCACAATGACAGCTTTTTTATTCTTGAGGATTGGTTCAAATTTATCCCTAATAATCCATTTGCCATCGACTTCAATAATGAATTTGATTCGGAAAAAATACCGTTTTTCCCCAACATGTGAAATTATCACTGCTGCTTTTTCATCATTCATGGTAGCGTCAACAACACCATCAATTCGAAATGTTGACCAACAATAGGATGCTCCATCACGCTTAAATTCATTGAAACAATCTCTGATTTTACTAATCATGGCTTTATCAAGAATTGTATTCTTGGGTGTATTAGAAACTATATCGAGATTGAATTGAGCATCTTTCCAGGATAATTTCTTGGACGCTTTTGAAATCCGAAGGATTTTGGGTTTATCGAGATTAAATTTGTTACGTTTTTTGGGTCTATCGAGATTAAATTTAGGATTGATTTTTAATAATCTCTTAAACTCTTTCATGTTTCCGTCTCTTGGACGTTTGATACGTTTTTTGGGTCTATCGAGATTAAATCTAGGACTGATTTTCAATAATCTCTTAAACTCTTTCATGTTTCCGTCTCTTGGACGTTTGATACGTTTTTTGGGTCTATCGAGATTAAATTTAGGACTGATTTTCAATAATCTCTTAAACTCTTTCATGTTTCCGTCTCTTGGACGTTTGATACGTTTTTTGGGTCTATCGAGATTAAATCTAGGACTGATTTTTAATAATCTCTTAAACTCCTTATCAGCATTGAATTCAGCATTTTTCGAAGTCAATCTCTTGAACTCTTTCATGCTATACTAAAAACAAGTGTCTAAATGAAAGATTTATGTATAATGAATCCCCCTGCAATGGATCAGTCATTGAATTAGACAAATAGTATAGTATAAGAATGACCCAAGAATTCAGACAGCACCCTGTGAGTACAAATTATGAAGCATCCAGTGATGGTGTTGTAAGAAACCGTAGACTGAAGAACCCAGTTGGGTGGGATAATGGTATGGGGTATTTGTTCTTTACTGTTGGAAAGAAGAAATATTACAATCATCGTTTCGTGTACGAGTGTTTCCATGGATTGATCAAAGATGGTTTTGTTATTGATCATATCGATTCTAATCCAAAGAATAATTCTTTATCAAATCTGCAGGCTGTTACACATAGTGAAAATACCAAACGAGGGGGGACTGGGAAATACTCGAAAAAAGCGAGACCTGTGAAATCTTTGAATACAATAACTAACGAAGAAAAAGTATTTAAATCAATATATGAAGCCGGCAAGTATTTCAATATTTGTAGACCCTCTGTACGATATGTTGCAGAGGGGGTTTGTCGATCGGCTATTTCAAAGGGGACGGGACAAAAAATTCGATTTAGTTATGTCTAATACGTCATATTTTTCATTTAGAAATATATCATTATTATAGAATAATGAATTCTGAAAACATGAATAGCATCATATCCGAGATTTCAAAATTGAAAGGTTGGGATATTGAACTATCAGATGGGTTAAATCCTGATCAAATCATGTCTGATTTTCAGGATATAGAATACGGAGTTAACAACAATAAATATATGCTACCAAAGAAGTATGCGCTCATCAAAAGAATTCAGAATTCTATTAAGGACTCTCTCGCATTTTCCAGTGACGTAAGTGTGTTCGCTCCGTTGTATACCATCGTAGAACGAATACGAAAAGAATTGGGGTACGAATACGAATTGAAAAAGGAGGTTAATTCTAAAGTTAGAAACCTACGAGCGTTAATTCAAGAAAATGAACAATTTTGATTGACCGACTATTTATCATTATTTGATTGCCCGACCATTTATCATTATTTGATTGTGACCGTCCCTCATAGAGATTTTAATTTTTTTTAGCATTTTTTGATTGATAATGTCAGAAACAGTGAATAAAAAATTGATGGCTGGTTCGGATTGATCAAAAATAGAATGGGGAAAGTGACATTATTAATTATTTTATATACAATTTGGTCACTTTCCCCATCATTGATAGAGCCGTTAAAACACTTCCACGGTGACTTTGTCACTGGTGTTAGGTCGGATTGAAAAATTGTTTTACAATTGAAAAATTGTTTCTGATTTCAAATAATGGTCAATGAAGCATTAACAACCCGATTGGCTCGTGAACGACTGGATGCAATCAGGAGATTTGTACCAATTCGTGACTCTGTACGGAATAAACTACAACAACGACAGAGTTTTCAGACTGATTTTGCTTTGGGATCTGAAGAATTGTTTAAACCAGTAACTACAGCAACGAAGGGGATAGAGCGTGCTATACGGGGGGATGTTCCCGAGACGAAGAAATCTGTTATCGGTGAACTTGAAAAAATAGCAGCGAAAACTGAACAAACAGAACAGGCTGTACAAAAAATGGAATCAAAAAGAACAGTAGATGATTTACGCGTGAGATTTAACGAGGAAGGGTTAGCAGCAATTGATAAGACTGATCCAACAGAAATTCCTGCGCTTGTTGTTAAGACTTATGAAAACAGAAAAAAAATGTTGAAACCAGAACATCATAAATATGTTAGAAGTATAACTCACTGGGCTGATATATTCTATAAGATCAAAACTGAAAAAAGTCAAATTAAGACAGATAGTGCATCATACATCGAATATATCAATGCGGTGGGTATAGTGTATAAACAATTTGAAGAACTAAAACAACAACAAAAACCGCCAAAATTGCAAAGGCGGCGACAGCAACCTGCAAAGAAAATATCTTTTTCACCTAAAAAACAACAAATACCACGTGATGATGATGATCTTCTTGGTTATTTACAACCCACGGATGAAGAAAAACAGGATGAAGCAACTGGTTATAGCGGAAGTGGATTAAGAGATTCCAGTGTTTCATGTCCTGGTAGTGTTCTCAGTGATATATCACGATTAGAAGTTCTTGTAGGAGGGTTCCGAGCCGGAAATAACTCACCGGAAATAATTAATGAAGCAGCTGATATCTGTAGACGATTATTTCAGGGTGGTATCATGGATATCAGCACATATCGAGATTTCATTGACGAGTTAGCAAATGGGTATCACAGTGATTAATTGATAAATTGTTTTACAATTGAAAAATTGTTTCTGATTTCAAATAATGATCATACACTACAATCATGATAAACCAACCCCCGTCTACGTAGTTAATTCACGGTTTCCGGTTTATAGAGCATACTACGGAGATGGTTTAGGCAATACCATTGCAGGGTTATTTGCGAGAATGGCTCCAAAAGTGATGCCGTTGGCTAAACAATTAGGAATGAAAGCAATTGATGTTATTCGTGATAAGGGTATTGGTGCTGTTGGAGATCTTGCTGGAAAAGCGTTTTCAACTGCGAAGAATAAATTAACATCATTAGTGAAATCACGGATGAAATCCAAAGGATTTTCAAAACCGTTACCGTCTACAGCGGAAATGCCTGCAAGTGTTAGTAGAATTATAAATAACGCAGTAGATGAAAAATTAGCGTCGATGGTGACTCCCTTGATAAATCAAGAGGACCAAAATAACATGATAGCAAACATGATAGCAGGAAGTGGCTTTAAAAAAACACGACGATGAAATGGAAAATCGCGATTTAGACTCTGATAAATAGAATAAAATGTTCAAAAGATCACCTGATCCAGCGTTTGATATAGACGCCCCAGTTGGCAAGGATGATTCTGTACGCGATTTTCAATTTTATTCCTATCACGCAGTACAACCAGATCTCCGATCGCGAATTGAACTTCAAGTTCATGATACCAGTAAATACTTCCTACCGTGTGAGGCATTTATTGAAGTAGAAGGAGAACTTGTAACAAATGTTGCAGCTGATACCCCATATGACAATAACGCAAATGTCCGAGTTGGTTTTGTTAATAACGGCATAATGGCGTTATTTGAAAGCGCTAGATATCTCATTGATGGAAAAGAAATTGAATCCATTGACCGTGAAGTTGATGTGGCCACAACAATCATAGGGTTAGCGAGATATTCTGATGATTATTCAAGATCAGCGGGTCCATCTATGATGTTTGCAAAGGATACCTCTGATAACGCTGATCACATTCAATTCATTAAAGTGTTAACAGCAAGAGATAATGCAGAAGCCGATCAACAGGAAGCAGCTAATCCAGAACGTCGAACTAGACCCGGAGCTGCGTTTGATATTCTCGGAGGCGTTAATGGTAATCTCAATTTAGGATTTGCAACACGTGTAGCAACGTTGCATGGGCAGCGTCGACGATTTTCATGTGCGATTCCACTGCATCATATATTTGGATTCTGTAGAAACGTCCGAAAAGTTATTTATGGAGCTAAACACACAGTAGCGCTTGTACGAAAGGGTACTGATGATGATGCAATCTGGCGTAATGCTGGGGTTGCTCCCGGTAAAGTCATTTTAACAAAACTATCATTGTGGATGCCAGTGTTAACTCCATCAATCACCGAAGAACAACGACTACTATCATTTATGGACCAAGGAGGAAAGTCGTTGTTAAGCTGGTTATCAGTGACTACGGATATTAAACAAGACAGTGTTGATGGTACATTCACATGGCACCTGGCATCAAAACAAGGTGTTTCAGCTCCACGTCATATATTCGTAGCGTTACAGAATAATGCGCGAGTTGGTAATCAAGAACGAAGCCATATGATATTTGATCAGTTAGGTGTTAATGAAGTCTCGCTGAGAATAAACGGACAGCAGGAACCATCCGAGGATATACAACTTGATTACGGTCAGAATCATATTGCACGCGTGTATCATAACCTATTGTCGTTTATGGCACGTGATCAAAATGTGGATACTGGTTTGCAAATATCACAATTGGATTTTAAAAGCCTCTATCCGATTTATTACTTTTCGCTGGAACATCTTGATTTGATGAGACAATCTGTCGTTGATATACACTTTAGAGCCCGTGTAACCCGTCCGACTGGTCCACCAGTTGGTGGGGTACCTCCTATCCTTATCCCGAATTATAGAGCGGTTGCTGTCATTCTCAGCGACAAATCAATGCTACTTGAAGGTGTTGGTGGAAGAATGAGAGTGGTAGATGCCCCAGTAGAAAATCTTTGATTTTCAAAAACATGTAATTGAAATTGTAAACGATTTAGAATCAATCTATTATGTATAATGTCATATAGTGTTATTAGTGTTGCGTTAACTCCTGGTCAATTAAAAAAATTGCAATCGGAATCGGCTAAAAAATGTGGAACCACAATCACGTTGAAACCCAACCAAATGACTGGTGGTGCAAATAAACTATCGCTGACAACTCGTCAGGTGAAACATTTCAATGATGCACTTGTAGCCAAAAAAGGTGTTCAGATTACTCTTTCTGCGGCTGCTATCAAAAATATGATTAAAACAGGCGGTATATTCCCGTTGTTAGCTGCGATACCAGCATTGATTGCAGCGGCTGCCCCAGCGGTGGCTAAAGCAGCGGCGTTAGGAGCCGTTGGTACTGCAGCAGGAATGGCGTTGAAAAAGGCAACTGGGAAAGGATATAAAAAAAAGGGACGATCCGTTCACGGATTGGGTCTAAGACTACCAGGAACCCCGTATTCGTGGTACAGCGGAAAGGGTCTAAGACTACCAGGAACGATTTATTAATTCAGAAATCTTCGATTTCCGAACCTATGGTTCCAATGTCCAATTTTGATTTAATGGATGCTGCTAAAAAACTAGCGATTAAAAACTTCAGAGGTGTCTTTATGAAAGATCAATTACCACATCAACCAAACAGCGTTGAAACCGGAATCATTAATTTAGATAACAGCACCGGACCCGGAACTCACTGGGTTACATACGCTATTGATCCACGTGGGATTGTCTATTTTGATTCATATGGATTAGCCCCACCAAAAGAGTTTTTGCGTTATATAAAAACCCTTCCAATGAAGACTTGGTATTCTACGCTACCAACACAAACGATGATTGACCCACCAATATGTGGCAGCGAAGTATTAAATGTCCTTGATGCTATTTCTAACTCCTTGAGTAACCCAAGCGGAAAACCACCACATGTTGTCGTGAATGAATACACTAGTAATCGCTGGAAATCGAAACGATTTTAAAGAGAGAAAGAGTTTTACAATAACATGATTGATATTTGGGGGAGATCATTGAAACCCAAACCCGATGGCACTGCACCCCCTGATTCTCTCAAGGATATAAAAAAAACAATCAAAGATGAAATCGCTGAGACGTTGAACTTAACAAGTGTTGACCCGAACGAAATAGTTGTATTTCAAGACAAACAGGGTAAATTGAAAACCAGTAATATTTCTCTGGATGATATTTTGGTTAAACAACAAAACGCAATCGAAAATACTATCGCGTTATTTTCCGATCAGGGTAAACTCAAACCGGGTGTAATCGTTTCGACGATTACAGATCGATTAAAAACTATCAACGATGAGTTAAACAATTCTCTGTTTGTACTAACAACACTTGAATCTAAAATTGAAGAAAACGGAAAACAGTTTATATCATTTCGTAGAAATATCATTGATAAATTTATTGGAACCCCGTTGGATAAAATTGAAATAAAACTCCCTGATATTAAAAAATCCATCGATGAGACAAAAAACTTCATCGAAGCCGTCAAAGGTGATTTTTCGAGGATGATAACAATCATTGAAAAAACAAAAATTCCTCATGAGAAAACCAACAACGTGGTATACACAATCCAACACGGATCATTTGAGTGGACACCTACAAACAACAAATTAAATATCACTGCAACCGTTAAGGGTATTTATCGATTAACACTAGTAACACCATTAACTCAATTTAATATATCATCGTCGAGTTCATCCGGGGTTAATAATACGATTTCAACGATCATCGACAAGGATACAACTGAAAAGTTCACTATAACAGCTACTGATAAAAATTTGATTGGGGTTTCAGTAACCTGGTATGTGGAATTCGTAGCGGATTTAAGTAAATAACTAAATCATTCGGATTTCACAATTGAAAATGCTAGTGTTTTTAAAATAACAATGATTTCATCAACTCAATGTCGCTATGATCAGGTCAGAGAATTTCAGAATAGACTAAAAACCCTCGCCGAGGAGTATCAAATAAAAATAAAAAAATACCGACGAAGAATCACCGCAATTGATGTTATTGTGTACTCGGTGTCAAGCGTTCTCGCTGGCGCCGGAATAATACTTGCATCGGTTACAATGATTGCCCCGGTCGTAGTTCCAATTTGCATTTCTGCGGTGGCTACAATCGGGGGTATATCAACCGGGATAGCAAAAAAGATATCATCATGCAGCCAGAGTAAACTGCAGAATTACTTACTTCAATTTCATATTGCATCAACCGCATACTCGCAATTATCATTGATGATATCGTCGTCACTCGATAATACAATTATATCAGATAGTGAATTCTCAGCGATGGTCAGTATTTTTGATTCCGCGATATCGAAATTAGAGCGACAACATGAATATAATAACAATGACAACATCGATGGAATCAGAAAACACGAACCCAAAAAACAAAATGATCTCAATAATATCAACCATACCAGATTGTGAGTTCTCAGTGATGGTCAGTATTTATGATTCCTCGATACCAAAATTAGAAATAAATCATGAGTATAATAACAATGACAACACCGCAGGAATTACTTCAACGAGTAGTGGAGAACACGAACCCAGTACAAACAAGTATGATATCAATAACATCAACGGAACCCGAGTTTAGTGTGAATTTCCCTAGCCCAGTCCCCGTGAAGGAGATAGCGCTAGCAAAACTACGAGTGTATCACAGTTGGCCTAATATCAGATCAAAATCATTTGGTGGTCAACAACCCAATAATTCTTTAGTGTTTGCAAATAAGAATAAACCCGACGGAACTCCAGACTGGAACGTCGTTTCGATACCAACAGGGTCATACCAAATCGAACAAATCAATAATGAATTCGCGCGTAGAATAAAATCGATTACTGGAGTAGAGTCAAAAATCGCTATAACAGTTCATGAACCGACGCTATCATCCGCAATTGAGATAAACTCAGAAGGATATGTCGTAGATATCTATCAGAGTTCTATTAGAACCGTACTAGGATGGCCTGAATTACCACCAGGGGGAAAAACCGTTGATTTACCAGAACCACAAAAAACTGATTATATCACCGACAGAATAAAACCTGATAATCCAATAAAGAGTTATAAAGATCACGAGTTTACTATAGATTTCTTTGGTCTCGGATACCGATCAACTGGAGGAGAGTTGCCAGGGGGTAGAATAGAGGGATATCATTTTGTTGACGAACCTAAAATCGTTAAAAATTTCACAGCAATGAATAATGATTTTTCGCTGTTGTTAATATCTCTTAAATCCGGCTCTCTCACCCGAGATGAATTTATCAGCGTCGTAGAAACATGCAATAAAATTATCGACGATATGAAAACATTTAACCTAAAAATTATTCAGGATATATTAGATGACGATAATCCCCTATCGAGAACAGAATTTGCAAAACAATATAAATTTCCCGTGAATAATATTCCGACATTCAAACTACCGGGATATAACGTACCGGAACTAAAAAAACTTCTCAGTGACACCATCGATGTTGGTTTTAAAATAATTCATGATGAATGGAAAAAAACAGCATCACAGGAAATAAAAATCCTCAAACACAATAATGACCCAGATGGTGGCGGCAGGCATATCGCTCCGTTCAACGTAAATATATCCTCAGTGATTGCGATCAATTTAGTATGCGATGTTATCGAAGGAAGCTATCAAATAAATTTAGAACGATCAAATCAAGCTCAGCAAGGACATATTTTGTATTCGTTTGCACCAACAGCTCCTCCAGGATTCCTAATTATTGAGAACCCAATTAATCCTGTCTACATGCGATGCCATAATAATTCGTTAACGAGAATTAATTTCAAACTCACCGACCAGTCAAATAATCTGATTGATTTACAAGAAGAGGTGTTAGTGATTAGTTTGTTTGTGAGATCCTAAATGATTTTCGTCCTAAGGACTTTCATCATAAAGACTTGATCAAATCATTTATTATTTTTTGTCAACCCAGTGATGAAATCACTAAGCAGCAGAGAGGGTGGATGACAACAAGTTGCGACCAAAATTGATTAAAAAATCGTAAAAATCTTCGTTTTCATTTTTTTAGTTAAAATGAGATTTCGTAGATTTCAACGAAATCCTACGGATCGTTTTAAGGATTCAATCAATTTTTTTTGTCTGAAAACGTTGTAGGATTCGCCATCCTTTGGTTAAAATGAGATCGATGGAAGGCTCGTTTTAAGGATTTCAATCAAATTTTGTCTAAAAACGTTGTAGGGTTCACCCTCTCTGCTGCTGGTTTATTGGCTGCGCACCATTGGATAGTACGTCACCATACTTTAAAACCGGTTCCCACCATTTTTTTCAGCATGACTTTTGATGAAAAACGGACTTTTTTGTTTTTCATGTTATGGATCAGTTGGGCTTAGATAAAAGCTGTTGAAACCCTTTACCCCGCTTGGATTTGGTTAATACTTGGTTTATTGGCTGCGCACCATTGGATAGTACGTCACCATACTTTAAAACCGGTTCCCACCATTTTTTTCAGCATGACTTTTGATGAAAAACGGACTTTTTTGTTTTTCATGTTATGGATCAGTTGGGCTTAGATAAAAGCTGTTGAAACCCTTTACCCCGCTTGGATTTGGTTAATACTTGGTTTATTGGCTGCGCACCATTGGATAGTACGTCACCATACTTTAAAACCGGTTCCCACCATTTTTTTCAGCATGACTTTTGATGAAAAACGGACTTTTTTGTTTTTCATGTTATGGATCAGTTGGGCTTAGATAAAAGCTGTTGAAACCCTTTACCCCGCTTGGATTTGGTTAATACTTGGTTTATTGGCTGCGCACCATTGGATAGTACGTCACCATACTTTAAAACCGGTTCCCACCATTTTTTTCAGCATGACTTTTGATGAAAAACGGACTTTTTTGTTTTTCATGTTATGGATCAGTTGGGCTTAGATAAAAGCTGTTGAAACCCTTTACCCCGCTTGGATTTGGTTAATACTTGGTTTATTGGCTGCGCACCATTGGATAGTACGTCACCATACTTTAAAACCGGTTCCCACCATTTTTTTCAGCATGACTTTTGATGAAAAACGGACTTTTTTGTTTTTCATGTTATGGATCAGTTGGGCTTAGATAAAAGCTGTTGAAACCCTTTACCCCGCTTGGATTTGGTTAATACTTGGTTTATTGGCTGCGCACCATTGGATAGTACGTCACCATACTTTAAAACCGGTTCCCACCATTTTTTTCAGCATGACTTTTGATGAAAAACGGACTTTTTTGTTTTTCATGTTATGGATCAGTTGGGCTTAGATAAAAGCTGTTGAAACCCTTTACCCCGCTTGGATTTGGTTAATACTTGGTTTATTGGCTGCGCACCATTGGATAGTACGTCACCATACTTTAAAACCGGTTCCCACCATTTTTTTCAGCATGACTTTTGATGAAAAACGGACTTTTTTGTTTTTCATGTTATGGATCAGTTGGGCTTAGATAAAAGCTGTTGAAACCCTTTACCCCGCTTGGATTTGGTTAATACTTGGTTTATTGGCTGCGCACCATTGGATAGTACGTCACCATACTTTAAAACCGGTTCCCACCATTTTTTTCAGCATGACTTTTGATGAAAAACGGACTTTTTTGTTTTTCATGTTATGGATCAGTTGGGCTTAGATAAAAGCTGTTGAAACCCTTTACCCCGCTTGGATTTGGTTAATACTTGGTTTATTGGCTGCGCACCATTGGATAGTACGTCACCATACTTTAAAACCGGTTCCCACCATTTTTTTCAGCATGACTTTTGATGAAAAACGGACTTTTTTGTTTTTCATGTTATGGATCAGTTGGGCTTAGATAAAAGCTGTTGAAACCCTTTACCCCGCTTGGATTTGGTTAATACTTGGTTTATTGGCTGCGCACCATTGGATAGTACGTCACCATACTTTAAAACCGGTTCCCACCATTTTTTTCAGCATGACTTTTGATGAAAAACGGACTTTTTTGTTTTTCATGTTATGGATCAGTTGGGCTTAGATAAAAGCTGTTGAAACCCTTTACCCCGCTTGGATTTGGTTAATACTTGGTTTATTGGCTGCGCACCATTGGATAGTACGTCACCATACTTTAAAACCGGTTCCCACCATTTTTTTCAGCATGACTTTTGATGAAAAACGGACTTTTTTGTTTTTCATGTTATGGATCAGTTGGGCTTAGATAAAAGCTGTTGAAACCCTTTACCCCGCTTGGATTTGGTTAATACTTGGTTTATTGGCTGCGCACCATTGGATAGTACGTCACCATACTTTAAAACCGGTTCCCACCATTTTTTTCAGCATGACTTTTGATGAAAAACGGACTTTTTTGTTTTTCATGTTATGGATCAGTTGGGCTTAGATAAAAGCTGTTGAAACCCTTTACCCCGCTTGGATTTGGTTAATACTTGGTTTATTGGCTGCGCACCATTGGATAGTACGTCACCATACTTTAAAACCGGTTCCCACCATTTTTTTCAGCATGACTTTTGATGAAAAACGGACTTTTTTGTTTTTCATGTTATGGATCAGTTGGGCTTAGATAAAAGCTGTTGAAACCCTTTACCCCGCTTGGATTTGGTTAATACTTGGTTTATTGGCTGCGCACCATTGGATAGTACGTCACCATACTTTAAAACCGGTTCCCACCATTTTTTTCAGCATGACTTTTGATGAAAAACGGACTTTTTTGTTTTTCATGTTATGGATCAGTTGGGCTTAGATAAAAGCTGTTGAAACCCTTTACCCCGCTTGGATTTGGTTAATACTTGGTTTATTGGCTGCGCACCATTGGATAGTACGTCACCATACTTTAAAACCGGTTCCCACCATTTTTTTCAGCATGACTTTTGATGAAAAACGGACTTTTTTGTTTTTCATGTTATGGATCAGTTGGGCTTAGATAAAAGCTGTTGAAACCCTTTACCCCGCTTGGATTTGGTTAATACTTGGTTTATTGGCTGCGCACCATTGGATAGTACGTCACCATACTTTAAAACCGGTTCCCACCATTTTTTTCAGCATGACTTTTGATGAAAAACGGACTTTTTTGTTTTTCATGTTATGGATCAGTTGGGCTTAGATAAAAGCTGTTGAAACCCTTTACCCCGCTTGGATTTGGTTAATACTTGGTTTATTGGCTGCGCACCATTGGATAGTACGTCACCATACTTTAAAACCGGTTCCCACCATTTTTTTCAGCATGACTTTTGATGAAAAACGGACTTTTTTGTTTTTCATGTTATGGATCAGTTGGGCTTAGATAAAAGCTGTTGAAACCCTTTACCCCGCTTGGATTTGGTTAATACTTGGTTTATTGGCTGCGCACCATTGGATAGTACGTCACCATACTTTAAAACCGGTTCCCACCATTTTTTTCAGCATGACTTTTGATGAAAAACGGACTTTTTTGTTTTTCATGTTATGGATCAGTTGGGCTTAGATAAAAGCTGTTGAAACCCTTTACCCCGCTTGGATTTGGTTAATACTTGGTTTATTGGCTGCGCACCATTGGATAGTACGTCACCATACTTTAAAACCGGTTCCCACCATTTTTTTCAGCATGACTTTTGATGAAAAACGGACTTTTTTGTTTTTCATGTTATGGATCAGTTGGGCTTAGATAAAAGCTGTTGAAACCCTTTACCCCGCTTGGATTTGGTTAATACTTGGTTTATTGGCTGCGCACCATTGGATAGTACGTCACCATACTTTAAAACCGGTTCCCACCATTTTTTTCAGCATGACTTTTGATGAAAAACGGACTTTTTTGTTTTTCATGTTATGGATCAGTTGGGCTTAGATAAAAGCTGTTGAAACCCTTTACCCCGCTTGGATTTGGTTAATACTTGGTTTATTGGCTGCGCACCATTGGATAGTACGTCACCATACTTTAAAACCGGTTCCCACCATTTTTTTCAGCATGACTTTTGATGAAAAACGGACTTTTTTGTTTTTCATGTTATGGATCAGTTGGGCTTAGATAAAAGCTGTTGAAACCCTTTACCCCGCTTGGATTTGGTTAATACTTGGTTTATTGGCTGCGCACCATTGGATAGTACGTCACCATACTTTAAAACCGGTTCCCACCATTTTTTTCAGCATGACTTTTGATGAAAAACGGACTTTTTTGTTTTTCATGTTATGGATCAGTTGGGCTTAGATAAAAGCTGTTGAAACCCTTTACCCCGCTTGGATTTGGTTAATACTTGGTTTATTGGCTGCGCACCATTGGATAGTACGTCACCATACTTTAAAACCGGTTCCCACCATTTTTTTCAGCATGACTTTTGATGAAAAACGGACTTTTTTGTTTTTCATGTTATGGATCAGTTGGGCTTAGATAAAAGCTGTTGAAACCCTTTACCCCGCTTGGATTTGGTTAATACTTGGTTTATTGGCTGCGCACCATTGGATAGTACGTCACCATACTTTAAAACCGGTTCCCACCATTTTTTTCAGCATGACTTTTGATGAAAAACGGACTTTTTTGTTTTTCATGTTATGGATCAGTTGGGCTTAGATAAAAGCTGTTGAAACCCTTTACCCCGCTTGGATTTGGTTAATACTTGGTTTATTGGCTGCGCACCATTGGATAGTACGTCACCATACTTTAAAACCGGTTCCCACCATTTTTTTCAGCATGACTTTTGATGAAAAACGGACTTTTTTGTTTTTCATGTTATGGATCAGTTGGGCTTAGATAAAAGCTGTTGAAACCCTTTACCCCGCTTGGATTTGGTTAATACTTGGTTTATTGGCTGCGCACCATTGGATAGTACGTCACCATACTTTAAAACCGGTTCCCACCATTTTTTTCAGCATGACTTTTGATGAAAAACGGACTTTTTTGTTTTTCATGTTATGGATCAGTTGGGCTTAGATAAAAGCTGTTGAAACCCTTTACCCCGCTTGGATTTGGTTAATACTTGGTTTATTGGCTGCGCACCATTGGATAGTACGTCACCATACTTTAAAACCGGTTCCCACCATTTTTTTCAGCATGACTTTTGATGAAAAACGGACTTTTTTGTTTTTCATGTTATGGATCAGTTGGGCTTAGATAAAAGCTGTTGAAACCCTTTACCCCGCTTGGATTTGGTTAATACTTGGTTTATTGGCTGCGCACCATTGGATAGTACGTCACCATACTTTAAAACCGGTTCCCACCATTTTTTTCAGCATGACTTTTGATGAAAAACGGACTTTTTTGTTTTTCATGTTATGGATCAGTTGGGCTTAGATAAAAGCTGTTGAAACCCTTTACCCCGCTTGGATTTGGTTAATACTTGGTTTATTGGCTGCGCACCATTGGATAGTACGTCACCATACTTTAAAACCGGTTCCCACCATTTTTTTCAGCATGACTTTTGATGAAAAACGGACTTTTTTGTTTTTCATGTTATGGATCAGTTGGGCTTAGATAAAAGCTGTTGAAACCCTTTACCCCGCTTGGATTTGGTTAATACTTGGTTTATTGGCTGCGCACCATTGGATAGTACGTCACCATACTTTAAAACCGGTTCCCACCATTTTTTTCAGCATGACTTTTGATGAAAAACGGACTTTTTTGTTTTTCATGTTATGGATCAGTTGGGCTTAGATAAAAGCTGTTGAAACCCTTTACCCCGCTTGGATTTGGTTAATACTTGGTTTATTGGCTGCGCACCATTGGATAGTACGTCACCATACTTTAAAACCGGTTCCCACCATTTTTTTCAGCATGACTTTTGATGAAAAACGGACTTTTTTGTTTTTCATGTTATGGATCAGTTGGGCTTAGATAAAAGCTGTTGAAACCCTTTACCCCGCTTGGATTTGGTTAATACTTGGTTTATTGGCTGCGCACCATTGGATAGTACGTCACCATACTTTAAAACCGGTTCCCACCATTTTTTTCAGCATGACTTTTGATGAAAAACGGACTTTTTTGTTTTTCATGTTATGGATCAGTTGGGCTTAGATAAAAGCTGTTGAAACCCTTTACCCCGCTTGGATTTGGTTAATACTTGGTTTATTGGCTGCGCACCATTGGATAGTACGTCACCATACTTTAAAACCGGTTCCCACCATTTTTTTCAGCATGACTTTTGATGAAAAACGGACTTTTTTGTTTTTCATGTTATGGATCAGTTGGGCTTAGATAAAAGCTGTTGAAACCCTTTACCCCGCTTGGATTTGGTTAATACTTGGTTTATTGGCTGCGCACCATTGGATAGTACGTCACCATACTTTAAAACCGGTTCCCACCATTTTTTTCAGCATGACTTTTGATGAAAAACGGACTTTTTTGTTTTTCATGTTATGGATCAGTTGGGCTTAGATAAAAGCTGTTGAAACCCTTTACCCCGCTTGGATTTGGTTAATACTTGGTTTATTGGCTGCGCACCATTGGATAGTACGTCACCATACTTTAAAACCGGTTCCCACCATTTTTTTCAGCATGACTTTTGATGAAAAACGGACTTTTTTGTTTTTCATGTTATGGATCAGTTGGGCTTAGATAAAAGCTGTTGAAACCCTTTACCCCGCTTGGATTTGGTTAATACTTGGTTTATTGGCTGCGCACCATTGGATAGTACGTCACCATACTTTAAAACCGGTTCCCACCATTTTTTTCAGCATGACTTTTGATGAAAAACGGACTTTTTTGTTTTTCATGTTATGGATCAGTTGGGCTTAGATAAAAGCTGTTGAAACCCTTTACCCCGCTTGGATTTGGTTAATACTTGGTTTATTGGCTGCGCACCATTGGATAGTACGTCACCATACTTTAAAACCGGTTCCCACCATTTTTTTCAGCATGACTTTTGATGAAAAACGGACTTTTTTGTTTTTCATGTTATGGATCAGTTGGGCTTAGATAAAAGCTGTTGAAACCCTTTACCCCGCTTGGATTTGGTTAATACTTGGTTGATTGGCTGCGCACCATTGGATAGTACGTCACCATACTTTAAAACCGGTTCCCACCATTTTTTTCAGCATGACTTTTGATGAAAAACGGACTTTTTTGTTTTTCATGTTATGGATCAGTTGGGCTTAGATAAAAGCTGTTGAAACCCTTTACCCCGCTTGGATTTGGTTAATACTTGGTTTATTGGCTGCGCACCATTGGATAGTACGTCACCATACTTTAAAACCGGTTCCCACCATTTTTTTCAGCATGACTTTTGATGAAAAACGGACTTTTTTGTTTTTCATGTTATGGATCAGTTGGGCTTAGATAAAAGCTGTTGAAACCCTTTACCCCGCTTGGATTTGGTTAATACTTGGTTTATTGGCTGCGCACCATTGGATAGTACGTCACCATACTTTAAAACCGGTTCCCACCATTTTTTTCAGCATGACTTTTGATGAAAAACGGACTTTTTTGTTTTTCATGTTATGGATCAGTTGGGCTTAGATAAAAGCTGTTGAAACCCTTTACCCCGCTTGGATTTGGTTAATACTTGGTTTATTGGCTGCGCACCATTGGATAGTACGTCACCATACTTTAAAACCGGTTCCCACCATTTTTTTCAGCATGACTTTTGATGAAAAACGGACTTTTTTGTTTTTCATGTTATGGATCAGTTGGGCTTAGATAAAAGCTGTTGAAACCCTTTACCCCGCTTGGATTTGGTTAATACTTGGTTTATTGGCTGCGCACCATTGGATAGTACGTCACCATACTTTAAAACCGGTTCCCACCATTTTTTTCAGCATGACTTTTGATGAAAAACGGACTTTTTTGTTTTTCATGTTATGGATCAGTTGGGCTTAGATAAAAGCTGTTGAAACCCTTTACCCCGCTTGGATTTGGTTAATACTTGGTTTATTGGCTGCGCACCATTGGATAGTACGTCACCATACTTTAAAACCGGTTCCCACCATTTTTTTCAGCATGACTTTTGATGAAAAACGGACTTTTTTGTTTTTCATGTTATGGATCAGTTGGGCTTAGATAAAAGCTGTTGAAACCCTTTACCCCGCTTGGATTTGGTTAATACTTGGTTTATTGGCTGCGCACCATTGGATAGTACGTCACCATACTTTAAAACCGGTTCCCACCATTTTTTTCAGCATGACTTTTGATGAAAAACGGACTTTTTTGTTTTTCATGTTATGGATCAGTTGGGCTTAGATAAAAGCTGTTGAAACCCTTTACCCCGCTTGGATTTGGTTAATACTTGGTTTATTGGCTGCGCACCATTGGATAGTACGTCACCATACTTTAAAACCGGTTCCCACCATTTTTTTCAGCATGACTTTTGATGAAAAACGGACTTTTTTGTTTTTCATGTTATGGATCAGTTGGGCTTAGATAAAAGCTGTTGAAACCCTTTACCCCGCTTGGATTTGGTTAATACTTGGTTTATTGGCTGCGCACCATTGGATAGTACGTCACCATACTTTAAAACCGGTTCCCACCATTTTTTTCAGCATGACTTTTGATGAAAAACGGACTTTTTTGTTTTTCATGTTATGGATCAGTTGGGCTTAGATAAAAGCTGTTGAAACCCTTTACCCCGCTTGGATTTGGTTAATACTTGGTTTATTGGCTGCGCACCATTGGATAGTACGTCACCATACTTTAAAACCGGTTCCCACCATTTTTTTCAGCATGACTTTTGATGAAAAACGGACTTTTTTGTTTTTCATGTTATGGATCAGTTGGGCTTAGATAAAAGCTGTTGAAACCCTTTACCCCGCTTGGATTTGGTTAATACTTGGTTTATTGGCTGCGCACCATTGGATAGTACGTCACCATACTTTAAAACCGGTTCCCACCATTTTTTTCAGCATGACTTTTGATGAAAAACGGACTTTTTTGTTTTTCATGTTATGGATCAGTTGGGCTTAGATAAAAGCTGTTGAAACCCTTTACCCCGCTTGGATTTGGTTAATACTTGGTTTATTGGCTGCGCACCATTGGATAGTACGTCACCATACTTTAAAACCGGTTCCCACCATTTTTTTCAGCATGACTTTTGATGAAAAACGGACTTTTTTGTTTTTCATGTTATGGATCAGTTGGGCTTAGATAAAAGCTGTTGAAACCCTTTACCCCGCTTGGATTTGGTTAATACTTGGTTTATTGGCTGCGCACCATTGGATAGTACGTCACCATACTTTAAAACCGGTTCCCACCATTTTTTTCAGCATGACTTTTGATGAAAAACGGACTTTTTTGTTTTTCATGTTATGGATCAGTTGGGCTTAGATAAAAGCTGTTGAAACCCTTTACCCCGCTTGGATTTGGTTAATACTTGGTTTATTGGCTGCGCACCATTGGATAGTACGTCACCATACTTTAAAACCGGTTCCCACCATTTTTTTCAGCATGACTTTTGATGAAAAACGGACTTTTTTGTTTTTCATGTTATGGATCAGTTGGGCTTAGATAAAAGCTGTTGAAACCCTTTACCCCGCTTGGATTTGGTTAATACTTGGTTTATTGGCTGCGCACCATTGGATAGTACGTCACCATACTTTAAAACCGGTTCCCACCATTTTTTTCAGCATGACTTTTGATGAAAAACGGACTTTTTTGTTTTTCATGTTATGGATCAGTTGGGCTTAGATAAAAGCTGTTGAAACCCTTTACCCCGCTTGGATTTGGTTAATACTTGGTTTATTGGCTGCGCACCATTGGATAGTACGTCACCATACTTTAAAACCGGTTCCCACCATTTTTTTCAGCATGACTTTTGATGAAAAACGGACTTTTTTGTTTTTCATGTTATGGATCAGTTGGGCTTAGATAAAAGCTGTTGAAACCCTTTACCCCGCTTGGATTTGGTTAATACTTGGTTTATTGGCTGCGCACCATTGGATAGTACGTCACCATACTTTAAAACCGGTTCCCACCATTTTTTTCAGCATGACTTTTGATGAAAAACGGACTTTTTTGTTTTTCATGTTATGGATCAGTTGGGCTTAGATAAAAGCTGTTGAAACCCTTTACCCCGCTTGGATTTGGTTAATACTTGGTTTATTGGCTGCGCACCATTGGATAGTACGTCACCATACTTTAAAACCGGTTCCCACCATTTTTTTCAGCATGACTTTTGATGAAAAACGGACTTTTTTGTTTTTCATGTTATGGATCAGTTGGGCTTAGATAAAAGCTGTTGAAACCCTTTACCCCGCTTGGATTTGGTTAATACTTGGTTTATTGGCTGCGCACCATTGGATAGTACGTCACCATACTTTAAAACCGGTTCCCACCATTTTTTTCAGCATGACTTTTGATGAAAAACGGACTTTTTTGTTTTTCATGTTATGGATCAGTTGGGCTTAGATAAAAGCTGTTGAAACCCTTTACCCCGCTTGGATTTGGTTAATACTTGGTTTATTGGCTGCGCACCATTGGATAGTACGTCACCATACTTTAAAACCGGTTCCCACCATTTTTTTCAGCATGACTTTTGATGAAAAACGGACTTTTTTGTTTTTCATGTTATGGATCAGTTGGGCTTAGATAAAAGCTGTTGAAACCCTTTACCCCGCTTGGATTTGGTTAATACTTGGTTTATTGGCTGCGCACCATTGGATAGTACGTCACCATACTTTAAAACCGGTTCCCACCATTTTTTTCAGCATGACTTTTGATGAAAAACGGACTTTTTTGTTTTTCATGTTATGGATCAGTTGGGCTTAGATAAAAGCTGTTGAAACCCTTTACCCCGCTTGGATTTGGTTAATACTTGGTTTATTGGCTGCGCACCATTGGATAGTACGTCACCATACTTTAAAACCGGTTCCCACCATTTTTTTCAGCATGACTTTTGATGAAAAACGGACTTTTTTGTTTTTCATGTTATGGATCAGTTGGGCTTAGATAAAAGCTGTTGAAACCCTTTACCCCGCTTGGATTTGGTTAATACTTGGTTTATTGGCTGCGCACCATTGGATAGTACGTCACCATACTTTAAAACCGGTTCCCACCATTTTTTTCAGCATGACTTTTGATGAAAAACGGACTTTTTTGTTTTTCATGTTATGGATCAGTTGGGCTTAGATAAAAGCTGTTGAAACCCTTTACCCCGCTTGGATTTGGTTAATACTTGGTTTATTGGCTGCGCACCATTGGATAGTACGTCACCATACTTTAAAACCGGTTCCCACCATTTTTTTCAGCATGACTTTTGATGAAAAACGGACTTTTTTGTTTTTCATGTTATGGATCAGTTGGGCTTAGATAAAAGCTGTTGAAACCCTTTACCCCGCTTGGATTTGGTTAATACTTGGTTTATTGGCTGCGCACCATTGGATAGTACGTCACCATACTTTAAAACCGGTTCCCACCATTTTTTTCAGCATGACTTTTGATGAAAAACGGACTTTTTTGTTTTTCATGTTATGGATCAGTTGGGCTTAGATAAAAGCTGTTGAAACCCTTTACCCCGCTTGGATTTGGTTAATACTTGGTTTATTGGCTGCGCACCATTGGATAGTACGTCACCATACTTTAAAACCGGTTCCCACCATTTTTTTCAGCATGACTTTTGATGAAAAACGGACTTTTTTGTTTTTCATGTTATGGATCAGTTGGGCTTAGATAAAAGCTGTTGAAACCCTTTACCCCGCTTGGATTTGGTTAATACTTGGTTTATTGGCTGCGCACCATTGGATAGTACGTCACCATACTTTAAAACCGGTTCCCACCATTTTTTTCAGCATGACTTTTGATGAAAAACGGACTTTTTTGTTTTTCATGTTATGGATCAGTTGGGCTTAGATAAAAGCTGTTGAAACCCTTTACCCCGCTTGGATTTGGTTAATACTTGGTTTATTGGCTGCGCACCATTGGATAGTACGTCACCATACTTTAAAACCGGTTCCCACCATTTTTTTCAGCATGACTTTTGATGAAAAACGGACTTTTTTGTTTTTCATGTTATGGATCAGTTGGGCTTAGATAAAAGCTGTTGAAACCCTTTACCCCGCTTGGATTTGGTTAATACTTGGTTTATTGGCTGCGCACCATTGGATAGTACGTCACCATACTTTAAAACCGGTTCCCACCATTTTTTTCAGCATGACTTTTGATGAAAAACGGACTTTTTTGTTTTTCATGTTATGGATCAGTTGGGCTTAGATAAAAGCTGTTGAAACCCTTTACCCCGCTTGGATTTGGTTAATACTTGGTTTATTGGCTGCGCACCATTGGATAGTACGTCACCATACTTTAAAACCGGTTCCCACCATTTTTTTCAGCATGACTTTTGATGAAAAACGGACTTTTTTGTTTTTCATGTTATGGATCAGTTGGGCTTAGATAAAAGCTGTTGAAACCCTTTACCCCGCTTGGATTTGGTTAATACTTGGTTTATTGGCTGCGCACCATTGGATAGTACGTCACCATACTTTAAAACCGGTTCCCACCATTTTTTTCAGCATGACTTTTGATGAAAAACGGACTTTTTTGTTTTTCATGTTATGGATCAGTTGGGCTTAGATAAAAGCTGTTGAAACCCTTTACCCCGCTTGGATTTGGTTAATACTTGGTTTATTGGCTGCGCACCATTGGATAGTACGTCACCATACTTTAAAACCGGTTCCCACCATTTTTTTCAGCATGACTTTTGATGAAAAACGGACTTTTTTGTTTTTCATGTTATGGATCAGTTGGGCTTAGATAAAAGCTGTTGAAACCCTTTACCCCGCTTGGATTTGGTTAATACTTGGTTTATTGGCTGCGCACCATTGGATAGTACGTCACCATACTTTAAAACCGGTTCCCACCATTTTTTTCAGCATGACTTTTGATGAAAAACGGACTTTTTTGTTTTTCATGTTATGGATCAGTTGGGCTTAGATAAAAGCTGTTGAAACCCTTTACCCCGCTTGGATTTGGTTAATACTTGGTTTATTGGCTGCGCACCATTGGATAGTACGTCACCATACTTTAAAACCGGTTCCCACCATTTTTTTCAGCATGACTTTTGATGAAAAACGGGACTTTTTTGTTTTTCATGTTATGGATCAGTTGGGCTTAGATAAAAGCTGTTGAAACCCTTTACCCCGCTTGGATTTGGTTAATACTTGGTTTATTGGCTGCGCACCATTGGATAGTACGTCACCATACTTTAAAACCGGTTCCCACCATTTTTTTCAGCATGACTTTTGATGAAAAACGGACTTTTTTGTTTTTCATGTTATGGATCAGTTGGGCTTAGATAAAAGCTGTTGAAACCCTTTACCCCGCTTGGATTTGGTTAATACTTGGTTTATTGGCTGCGCACCATTGGATAGTACGTCACCATACTTTAAAACCGGTTCCCACCATTTTTTTCAGCATGACTTTTGATGAAAAACGGACTTTTTTGTTTTTCATGTTATGGATCAGTTGGGCTTAGATAAAAGCTGTTGAAACCCTTTACCCCGCTTGGATTTGGTTAATACTTGGTTTATTGGCTGCGCACCATTGGATAGTACGTCACCATACTTTAAAACCGGTTCCCACCATTTTTTTCAGCATGACTTTTGATGAAAAACGGACTTTTTTGTTTTTCATGTTATGGATCAGTTGGGCTTAGATAAAAGCTGTTGAAACCCTTTACCCCGCTTGGATTTGGTTAATACTTGGTTTATTGGCTGCGCACCATTGGATAGTACGTCACCATACTTTAAAACCGGTTCCCACCATTTTTTTCAGCATGACTTTTGATGAAAAACGGACTTTTTTGTTTTTCATGTTATGGATCAGTTGGGCTTAGATAAAAGCTGTTGAAACCCTTTACCCCGCTTGGATTTGGTTAATACTTGGTTTATTGGCTGCGCACCATTGGATAGTACGTCACCATACTTTAAAACCGGTTCCCACCATTTTTTTCAGCATGACTTTTGATGAAAAACGGACTTTTTTGTTTTTCATGTTATGGATCAGTTGGGCTTAGATAAAAGCTGTTGAAACCCTTTACCCCGCTTGGATTTGGTTAATACTTGGTTTATTGGCTGCGCACCATTAGATAGTACGTCACCATACTTTAAAACCGGTTCCCACCATTTTTTTCAGCATGACTTTTGATGAAAAACGGACTTTTTTGTTTTTCATGTTATGGATCAGTTGGGCTTAGATAAAAGCTGTTGAAACCCTTTACCCCGCTTGGATTTGGTTAATACTTGGTTTATTGGCTGCGCACCATTGGATAGTACGTCAGCATACTTTAAAACCGGTTCCCACTACTTTTTTCAGCATGACTTTTGATGAAAAACGGACTTTTTTGTTTTTCATGTTATGGATCAGTTGGGCTTAGATAAAAGCTGTTGAAACCCTTTACCCCGCTTGGATTTGGTTAATACTTGGTTTATTGGCTGCGCACCATTGGATAGTACGTCACCATACTTTAAAACCGGTTCCCACCATTTTTTTCAGCATGACTTTTGATGAAAAACGGACTTTTTTGTTTTTCATGTTATGGATCAGTTGGGCTTAGATAAAAGCTGTTGAAACCCTTTACCCCGCTTGGATTTGGTTAATACTTGGTTTATTGGCTGCGCACCATTGGATAGTACGTCACCATACTTTAAAACCGGTTCCCACCATTTTTTTCAGCATGACTTTTGATGAAAAACGGACTTTTTTGTTTTTCATGTTATGGATCAGTTGGGCTTAGATAAAAGCTGTTGAAACCCTTTACCCCGCTTGGATTTGGTTAATACTTGGTTTATTGGCTGCGCACCATTGGATAGTACGTCACCATACTTTAAAACCGGTTCCCACCATTTTTTTCAGCATGACTTTTGATGAAAAACGGACTTTTTTGTTTTTCATGTTATGGATCAGTTGGGCTTAGATAAAAGCTGTTGAAACCCTTTACCCCGCTTGGATTTGGTTAATACTTGGTTTATTGGCTGCGCACCATTGGATAGTACGTCACCATACTTTAAAACCGGTTCCCACCATTTTTTTCAGCATGACTTTTGATGAAAAACGGACTTTTTTGTTTTTCATGTTATGGATCAGTTGGGCTTAGATAAAAGCTGTTGAAACCCTTTACCCCGCTTGGATTTGGTTAATACTTGGTTTATTGGCTGCGCACCATTGGATAGTACGTCACCATACTTTAAAACCGGTTCCCACCATTTTTTTCAGCATGACTTTTGATGAAAAACGGACTTTTTTGTTTTTCATGTTATGGATCAGTTGGGCTTAGATAAAAGCTGTTGAAACCCTTTACCCCGCTTGGATTTGGTTAATACTTGGTTTATTGGCTGCGCACCATTGGATAGTACGTCACCATACTTTAAAACCGGTTCCCACCATTTTTTTCAGCATGACTTTTCAAACGGATTTGTGACGATAAATTTATCAGACCCTCGGACAAGATATCGTGTCGGACTTGATCAAATATTTAGTTAGCGCATTAGCAGCAGAGTAGGTGAACGTCAACTAAATGGCGTCTTTTTTTTTTTATTCTTTGCTCAAATTATTATTAAAAATTAATTAAGTATTTTCAAGGAAGCCTCAGTTTAGTAAATTGGGGCTTATATAAGCAATTTTGGGAAGCCTCAGTTTAGTAAATTGACGCCTAAAAAAGTTTGTCTGTTCACACACTCTGCATTTTTTTAAATAATTTCGTTTCCGTAGAAGCCTTATTTTTGCTTGAAAACCTGGTCTGTTCACCCATTCTGCTGCTACTTTTGATGAAAAACGGACTTTTTTGTTTTTCATGTTATGGATCAGTTGGGCTTAGATAAAAGCTGTTGAAACCCTTTACCCCGCTTGGATTTGGTTAATACTTGGTTTATTGGCTGCGCACCATTGGATAGTACGTCACCATACTTTAAAACCGGTTCCCACCATTTTTTTCAGCATGACTTTTGATGAAAAACGGACTTTTTTGTTTTTCATGTTATGGATCAGTTGGGCTTAGATAAAAGCTGTTGAAACCCTTTACCCCGCTTGGATTTGGTTAATACTTGGTTTATTGGCTGCGCACCATTGGATAGTACGTCACCATACTTTAAAACCGGTTCCCACCATTTTTTTCAGCATGACTTTTGATGAAAAACGGACTTTTTTGTTTTTCATGTTATGGATCAGTTGGGCTTAGATAAAAGCTGTTGGAACCCTTTACCCCGCTTGGATTTGGTTAATACTTGGTTTATTGGCTGCGCACCATTGGATAGTACGTCACCATACTTTAAAACCGATTCCCACCATTTTTTTCAGCATGACTTTTGATGAAAAACGGACTTTTTTGTTTTTCATGTTATGGATCAGTTGGGCTTAGATAAAAGCTGTTGAAACCCTTTACCCCGCTTGGATTTGGTTAATACTTGGTTTATTGGCTGCGCACCATTGGATAGTACGTCACCATACTTTAAAACCGGTTCCCACCATTTTTTTCAGCATGACTTTTGATGAAAAACGGACTTTTTTGTTTTTCATGTTATGGATCAGTTGGGCTTAGATAAAAGCTGTTGAAACCCTTTACCCCGCTTGGATTTGGTTAATACTTGGTTTATTGGCTGCGCACCATTGGATAGTACGTCACCATACTTTAAAACCGGTTCCCACCATTTTTTTCAGCATGACTTTTGATGAAAAACGGACTTTTTTGTTTTTCATGTTATGGATCAGTTGGGCTTAGATAAAAGCTGTTGAAACCCTTTACCCCTCTTGGATTTGGTTAATACTTGGTTTATTGGCTGCGCACCATTGGATAGTACGTCACCATACTTTAAAACCGGTTCCCACCATTTTTTTCAGCATGACTTTTGATGAAAAACGGACTTTTTTGTTTTTCATGTTATGGATCAGTTGGGCTTAGATAAAAGCTGTTGAAACCCTTTACCCCGCTTGGATTTGGTTAATACTTGGTTTATTGGCTGCGCACCATTGGATAGTACGTCACCATACTTTAAAACCGGTTCCCACCATTTTTTTCAGCATGACTTTTGATGAAAAACGGACTTTTTTGTTTTTCATGTTATGGATCAGTTGGGCTTAGATAAAAGCTGTTGAAACCCTTTACCCCGCTTGGATTTGGTTAATACTTGGTTTATTGGCTGCGCACCATTGGATAGTACGTCAGCATACTTTAAAACCGGTTCCCACCATTTTTTTCAGCATGACTTTTGATGAAAAACGGACTTTTTTGTTTTTCATGTTATGGATCAGTTGGGCTTAGATAAAAGCTGTTGAAACCCTTTACCCCGCTTGGATTTGGTTAATACTTGGTTTATTGGCTGCGCACCATTGGATAGTACGTCACCATACTTTAAAACCGGTTCCCACCATTTTTTTCAGCATGACTTTTGATGAAAAACGGACTTTTTTGTTTTTCATGTTATGGATCAGTTGGGCTTAGATAAAAGCTGTTGAAACCCTTTACCCCGCTTGGATTTGGTTAATACTTGGTTTATTGGCTGCGCACCATTGGATAGTACGTCACCATACTTTAAAACCGGTTCCCACCATTTTTTTCAGCATGACTTTTGATGAAAAACGGACTTTTTTGTTTTTCATGTTATGGATCAGTTGGGCTTAGATAAAAGCTGTTGAAACCCTTTACTCCGCTTGGATTTGGTTAATACTTGGTTTATTGGCTGCGCACCATTGGATAGTACGTCACCATACTTTAAAACCGGTTCCCACCATTTTTTTCAGCATGACTTTTGATGAAAAACGGACTTTTTTGTTTTTCATGTTATGGATCAGTTGGGCTTAGATAAAAGCTGTTGAAACCCTTTACCCCGCTTGGATTTGGTTAATACTTGGTTTATTGGCTGCGCACCATTGGATAGTACGTCACCATACTTTAAAACCGGTTCCCACCATTTTTTTCAGCATGACTTTTGATGAAAAACGGACTTTTTTGTTTTTCATGTTATGGATCAGTTGGGCTTAGATAAAAGCTGTTGAAACCCTTTACCCCGCTTGGATTTGGTTAATACTTGGTTTATTGGCTGCGCACCATTGGATAGTACGTCACCATACTTTAAAACCGGTTCCCACCATTTTTTTCAGCATGACTTTTGATGAAAAACGGACTTTTTTGTTTTTCATGTTATGGATCAGTTGGGCTTAGATAAAAGCTGTTGAAACCCTTTACCCCGCTTGGATTTGGTTAATACTTGGTTTATTGGCTGCGCACCATTGGATAGTACGTCACCATACTTTAAAACCGGTTCCCACCATTTTTTTCAGCATGACTTTTGATGAAAAACGGACTTTTTTGTTTTTCATGTTATGGATCAGTTGGGCTTAGATAAAAGCTGTTGAAACCCTTTACCCCGCTTGGATTTGGTTAATACTTGGTTTATTGGCTGCGCACCATTGGATAGTACGTCACCATACTTTAAAACCGGTTCCCACCATTTTTTTCAGCATGACTTTTGATGAAAAACGGACTTTTTTGTTTTTCATGTTATGGATCAGTTGGGCTTAGATAAAAGCTGTTGAAACCCTTTACCCCGCTTGGATTTGGTTAATACTTGGTTTATTGGCTGCGCACCATTGGATAGTACGTCACCATACTTTAAAACCGGTTCCCACCATTTTTTTCAGCATGACTTTTGATGAAAAACGGACTTTTTTGTTTTTCATGTTATGGATCAGTTGGGCTTAGATAAAAGCTGTTGAAACCCTTTACCCCGCTTGGATTTGGTTAATACTTGGTTTATTGGCTGCGCACCATTGGATAGTACGTCACCATACTTTAAAACCGGTTCCCACCATTTTTTTCAGCATGACTTTTGATGAAAAACGGACTTTTTTGTTTTTCATGTTATGGATCAGTTGGGCTTAGATAAAAGCTGTTGAAACCCTTTACCCCGCTTGGATTTGGTTAATACTTGGTTTATTGGCTGCGCACCATTGGATAGTACGTCACCATACTTTAAAACCGGTTCCCACCATTTTTTTCAGCATGACTTTTGATTTGATGAAAAACGGACTTTTTTGTTTTTCATGTTATGGATCAGTTGGGCTTAGATAAAAGCTGTTGAAACCCTTTACCCCGCTTGGATTTGGTTAATACTTGGTTTATTGGCTGCGCACCATTGGATAGTACGTCACCATACTTTAAAACCGGTTCCCACCATTTTTTTCAGCATGACTTTTGATGAAAAACGGACTTTTTTGTTTTTCATGTTATGGATCAGTTGGGCTTAGATAAAAGCTGTTGAAACCCTTTACCCCGCTTGGATTTGGTTAATACTTGGTTTATTGGCTGCGCACCATTGGATAGTACGTCACCATACTTTAAAACCGGTTCCCACCATTTTTTTCAGCATGACTTTTGATGAAAAACGGACTTTTTTGTTTTTCATGTTATGGATCAGTTGGGCTTAGATAAAAGCTGTTGAAACCCTTTACCCCGCTTGGATTTGGTTAATACTTGGTTTATTGGCTGCGCACCATTGGATAGTACGTCACCATACTTTAAAACCGGTTCCCACCATTTTTTTCAGCATGACTTTTGATGAAAAACGGACTTTTTTGTTTTTCATGTTATGGATCAGTTGGGCTTAGATAAAAGCTGTTGAAACCCTTTACCCCGCTTGGATTTGGTTAATACTTGGTTTATTGGCTGCGCACCATTGGATAGTACGTCACCATACTTTAAAACCGGTTCCCACCATTTTTTTCAGCATGACTTTTGATGAAAAACGGACTTTTTTGTTTTTCATGTTATGGATCAGTTGGGCTTAGATAAAAGCTGTTGAAACCCTTTACCCCGCTTGGATTTGGTTAATACTTGGTTTATTGGCTGCGCACCATTGGATAGTACGTCACCATACTTTAAAACCGGTTCCCACCATTTTTTTCAGCATGACTTTTGATGAAAAACGGACTTTTTTGTTTTTCATGTTATGGATCAGTTGGGCTTAGATAAAAGCTGTTGAAACCCTTTACCCCGCTTGGATTTGGTTAATACTTGGTTTATTGGCTGCGCACCATTGGATAGTACGTCACCATACTTTAAAACCGGTTCCCACCATTTTTTTCAGCATGACTTTTGATGAAAAACGGACTTTTTTGTTTTTCATGTTATGGATCAGTTGGGCTTAGATAAAAGCTGTTGAAACCCTTTACCCCGCTTGGATTTGGTTAATACTTGGTTTATTGGCTGCGCACCATTGGATAGTACGTCACCATACTTTAAAACCGGTTCCCACCATTTTTTTCAGCATGACTTTTGATGAAAAACGGACTTTTTTGTTTTTCATGTTATGGATCAGTTGGGCTTAGATAAAAGCTGTTGAAACCCTTTACCCCGCTTGGATTTGGTTAATACTTGGTTTATTGGCTGCGCACCATTGGATAGTACGTCACCATACTTTAAAACCGGTTCCCACCATTTTTTTCAGCATGACTTTTGATGAAAAACGGACTTTTTTGTTTTTCATGTTATGGATCAGTTGGGCTTAGATAAAAGCTGTTGAAACCCTTTACCCCGCTTGGATTTGGTTAATACTTGGTTTATTGGCTGCGCACCATTGGATAGTACGTCACCATACTTTAAAACCGGTTCCCACCATTTTTTTCAGCATGACTTTTGATGAAAAACGGACTTTTTTGTTTTTCATGTTATGGATCAGTTGGGCTTAGATAAAAGCTGTTGAAACCCTTTACCCCGCTTGGATTTGGTTAATACTTGGTTTATTGGCTGCGCACCATTGGATAGTACGTCACCATACTTTAAAACCGGTTCCCACCATTTTTTTCAGCATGACTTTTGATGAAAAACGGACTTTTTTGTTTTTCATGTTATGGATCAGTTGGGCTTAGATAAAAGCTGTTGAAACCCTTTACCCCGCTTGGATTTGGTTAATACTTGGTTTATTGGCTGCGCACCATTGGATAGTACGTCACCATACTTTAAAACCGGTTCCCACCATTTTTTTCAGCATGACTTTTGATGAAAAACGGACTTTTTTGTTTTTCATGTTATGGATCAGTTGGGCTTAGATAAAAGCTGTTGAAACCCTTTACCCCGCTTGGATTTGGTTAATACTTGGTTTATTGGCTGCGCACCATTGGATAGTACGTCACCATACTTTAAAACCGGTTCCCACCATTTTTTTCAGCATGACTTTTGATGAAAAACGGACTTTTTTGTTTTTCATGTTATGGATCAGTTGGGCTTAGATAAAAGCTGTTGAAACCCTTTACCCCGCTTGGATTTGGTTAATACTTGGTTTATTGGCTGCGCACCATTGGATAGTACGTCACCATACTTTAAAACCGGTTCCCACCATTTTTTTCAGCATGACTTTTGATGAAAAACGGACTTTTTTGTTTTTCATGTTATGGATCAGTTGGGCTTAGATAAAAGCTGTTGAAACCCTTTACCCCGCTTGGATTTGGTTAATACTTGGTTTATTGGCTGCGCACCATTGGATAGTACGTCACCATACTTTAAAACCGGTTCCCACCATTTTTTTCAGCATGACTTTTGATGAAAAACGGACTTTTTTGTTTTTCATGTTATGGATCAGTTGGGCTTAGATAAAAGCTGTTGAAACCCTTTACCCCGCTTGGATTTGGTTAATACTTGGTTTATTGGCTGCGCACCATTGGATAGTACGTCACCATACTTTAAAACCGGTTCCCACCATTTTTTTCAGCATGACTTTTGATGAAAAACGGACTTTTTTGTTTTTCATGTTATGGATCAGTTGGGCTTAGATAAAAGCTGTTGAAACCCTTTACCCCGCTTGGATTTGGTTAATACTTGGTTTATTGGCTGCGCACCATTGGATAGTACGTCACCATACTTTAAAACCGGTTCCCACCATTTTTTTCAGCATGACTTTTGATGAAAAACGGACTTTTTTGTTTTTCATGTTATGGATCAGTTGGGCTTAGATAAAAGCTGTTGAAACCCTTTACCCCGCTTGGATTTGGTTAATACTTGGTTTATTGGCTGCGCACCATTGGATAGTACGTCACCATACTTTAAAACCGGTTCCCACCATTTTTTTCAGCATGACTTTTGATGAAAAACGGACTTTTTTGTTTTTCATGTTATGGATCAGTTGGGCTTAGATAAAAGCTGTTGAAACCCTTTACCCCGCTTGGATTTGGTTAATACTTGGTTTATTGGCTGCGCACCATTGGATAGTACGTCACCATACTTTAAAACCGGTTCCCACCATTTTTTTCAGCATGACTTTTGATGAAAAACGGACTTTTTTGTTTTTCATGTTATGGATCAGTTGGGCTTAGATAAAAGCTGTTGAAACCCTTTACCCCGCTTGGATTTGGTTAATACTTGGTTTATTGGCTGCGCACCATTGGATAGTACGTCACCATACTTTAAAACCGGTTCCCACCATTTTTTTCAGCATGACTTTTGATGAAAAACGGACTTTTTTGTTTTTCATGTTATGGATCAGTTGGGCTTAGATAAAAGCTGTTGAAACCCTTTACCCCGCTTGGATTTGGTTAATACTTGGTTTATTGGCTGCGCACCATTGGATAGTACGTCACCATACTTTAAAACCGGTTCCCACCATTTTTTTCAGCATGACTTTTGATGAAAAACGGACTTTTTTGTTTTTCATGTTATGGATCAGTTGGGCTTAGATAAAAGCTGTTGAAACCCTTTACCCCGCTTGGATTTGGTTAATACTTGGTTTATTGGCTGCGCACCATTGGATAGTACGTCACCATACTTTAAAACCGGTTCCCACCATTTTTTTCAGCATGACTTTTGATGAAAAACGGACTTTTTTGTTTTTCATGTTATGGATCAGTTGGGCTTAGATAAAAGCTGTTGAAACCCTTTACCCCGCTTGGATTTGGTTAATACTTGGTTTATTGGCTGCGCACCATTGGATAGTACGTCACCATACTTTAAAACCGGTTCCCACCATTTTTTTCAGCATGACTTTTGATGAAAAACGGACTTTTTTGTTTTTCATGTTATGGATCAGTTGGGCTTAGATAAAAGCTGTTGAAACCCTTTACCCCGCTTGGATTTGGTTAATACTTGGTTTATTGGCTGCGCACCATTGGATAGTACGTCACCATACTTTAAAACCGGTTCCCACCATTTTTTTCAGCATGACTTTTGATGAAAAACGGACTTTTTTGTTTTTCATGTTATGGATCAGTTGGGCTTAGATAAAAGCTGTTGAAACCCTTTACCCCGCTTGGATTTGGTTAATACTTGGTTTATTGGCTGCGCACCATTGGATAGTACGTCACCATACTTTAAAACCGGTTCCCACCATTTTTTTCAGCATGACTTTTGATGAAAAACGGACTTTTTTGTTTTTCATGTTATGGATCAGTTGGGCTTAGATAAAAGCTGTTGAAACCCTTTACCCCGCTTGGATTTGGTTAATACTTGGTTTATTGGCTGCGCACCATTGGATAGTACGTCACCATACTTTAAAACCGGTTCCCACCATTTTTTTCAGCATGACTTTTGATGAAAAACGGACTTTTTTGTTTTTCATGTTATGGATCAGTTGGGCTTAGATAAAAGCTGTTGAAACCCTTTACCCCGCTTGGATTTGGTTAATACTTGGTTTATTGGCTGCGCACCATTGGATAGTACGTCACCATACTTTAAAACCGGTTCCCACCATTTTTTTCAGCATGACTTTTGATGAAAAACGGACTTTTTTGTTTTTCATGTTATGGATCAGTTGGGCTTAGATAAAAGCTGTTGAAACCCTTTACCCCGCTTGGATTTGGTTAATACTTGGTTTATTGGCTGCGCACCATTGGATAGTACGTCACCATACTTTAAAACCGGTTCCCACCATTTTTTTCAGCATGACTTTTGATGAAAAACGGACTTTTTTGTTTTTCATGTTATGGATCAGTTGGGCTTAGATAAAAGCTGTTGAAACCCTTTACCCCGCTTGGATTTGGTTAATACTTGGTTTATTGGCTGCGCACCATTGGATAGTACGTCACCATACTTTAAAACCGGTTCCCACCATTTTTTTCAGCATGACTTTTGATGAAAAACGGACTTTTTTGTTTTTCATGTTATGGATCAGTTGGGCTTAGATAAAAGCTGTTGAAACCCTTTACCCCGCTTGGATTTGGTTAATACTTGGTTTATTGGCTGCGCACCATTGGATAGTACGTCACCATACTTTAAAACCGGTTCCCACCATTTTTTTCAGCATGACTTTTGATGAAAAACGGACTTTTTTGTTTTTCATGTTATGGATCAGTTGGGCTTAGATAAAAGCTGTTGAAACCCTTTACCCCGCTTGGATTTGGTTAATACTTGGTTTATTGGCTGCGCACCATTGGATAGTACGTCACCATACTTTAAAACCGGTTCCCACCATTTTTTTCAGCATGACTTTTGATGAAAAACGGACTTTTTTGTTTTTCATGTTATGGATCAGTTGGGCTTAGATAAAAGCTGTTGAAACCCTTTACCCCGCTTGGATTTGGTTAATACTTGGTTTATTGGCTGCGCACCATTGGATAGTACGTCACCATACTTTAAAACCGGTTCCCACCATTTTTTTCAGCATGACTTTTGATGAAAAACGGACTTTTTTGTTTTTCATGTTATGGATCAGTTGGGCTTAGATAAAAGCTGTTGAAACCCTTTACCCCGCTTGGATTTGGTTAATACTTGGTTTATTGGCTGCGCACCATTGGATAGTACGTCACCATACTTTAAAACCGGTTCCCACCATTTTTTTCAGCATGACTTTTGATGAAAAACGGACTTTTTTGTTTTTCATGTTATGGATCAGTTGGGCTTAGATAAAAGCTGTTGAAACCCTTTACCCCGCTTGGATTTGGTTAATACTTGGTTTATTGGCTGCGCACCATTGGATAGTACGTCACCATACTTTAAAACCGGTTCCCACCATTTTTTTCAGCATGACTTTTGATGAAAAACGGACTTTTTTGTTTTTCATGTTATGGATCAGTTGGGCTTAGATAAAAGCTGTTGAAACCCTTTACCCCGCTTGGATTTGGTTAATACTTGGTTTATTGGCTGCGCACCATTGGATAGTACGTCACCATACTTTAAAACCGGTTCCCACCATTTTTTTCAGCATGACTTTTGATGAAAAACGGACTTTTTTGTTTTTCATGTTATGGATCAGTTGGGCTTAGATAAAAGCTGTTGAAACCCTTTACCCCGCTTGGATTTGGTTAATACTTGGTTTATTGGCTGCGCACCATTGGATAGTACGTCACCATACTTTAAAACCGGTTCCCACCATTTTTTTCAGCATGACTTTTGATGAAAAACGGACTTTTTTGTTTTTCATGTTATGGATCAGTTGGGCTTAGATAAAAGCTGTTGAAACCCTTTACCCCGCTTGGATTTGGTTAATACTTGGTTTATTGGCTGCGCACCATTGGATAGTACGTCACCATACTTTAAAACCGGTTCCCACCATTTTTTTCAGCATGACTTTTGATGAAAAACGGACTTTTTTGTTTTTCATGTTATGGATCAGTTGGGCTTAGATAAAAGCTGTTGAAACCCTTTACCCCGCTTGGATTTGGTTAATACTTGGTTTATTGGCTGCGCACCATTGGATAGTACGTCACCATACTTTAAAACCGGTTCCCACCATTTTTTTCAGCATGACTTTTGATGAAAAACGGACTTTTTTGTTTTTCATGTTATGGATCAGTTGGGCTTAGATAAAAGCTGTTGAAACCCTTTACCCCGCTTGGATTTGGTTAATACTTGGTTTATTGGCTGCGCACCATTGGATAGTACGTCACCATACTTTAAAACCGGTTCCCACCATTTTTTTCAGCATGACTTTTGATGAAAAACGGACTTTTTTGTTTTTCATGTTATGGATCAGTTGGGCTTAGATAAAAGCTGTTGAAACCCTTTACCCCGCTTGGATTTGGTTAATACTTGGTTTATTGGCTGCGCACCATTGGATAGTACGTCACCATACTTTAAAACCGGTTCCCACCATTTTTTTCAGCATGACTTTTGATGAAAAACGGACTTTTTTGTTTTTCATGTTATGGATCAGTTGGGCTTAGATAAAAGCTGTTGAAACCCTTTACCCCGCTTGGATTTGGTTAATACTTGGTTTATTGGCTGCGCACCATTGGATAGTACGTCACCATACTTTAAAACCGGTTCCCACCATTTTTTTCAGCATGACTTTTGATGAAAAACGGACTTTTTTGTTTTTCATGTTATGGATCAGTTGGGCTTAGATAAAAGCTGTTGAAACCCTTTACCCCGCTTGGATTTGGTTAATACTTGGTTTATTGGCTGCGCACCATTGGATAGTACGTCACCATACTTTAAAACCGGTTCCCACCATTTTTTTCAGCATGACTTTTGATGAAAAACGGACTTTTTTGTTTTTCATGTTATGGATCAGTTGGGCTTAGATAAAAGCTGTTGAAACCCTTTACCCCGCTTGGATTTGGTTAATACTTGGTTTATTGGCTGCGCACCATTGGATAGTACGTCACCATACTTTAAAACCGGTTCCCACCATTTTTTTCAGCATGACTTTTGATGAAAAACGGACTTTTTTGTTTTTCATGTTATGGATCAGTTGGGCTTAGATAAAAGCTGTTGAAACCCTTTACCCCGCTTGGATTTGGTTAATACTTGGTTTATTGGCTGCGCACCATTGGATAGTACGTCACCATACTTTAAAACCGGTTCCCACCATTTTTTTCAGCATGACTTTTGATGAAAAACGGACTTTTTTGTTTTTCATGTTATGGATCAGTTGGGCTTAGATAAAAGCTGTTGAAACCCTTTACCCCGCTTGGATTTGGTTAATACTTGGTTTATTGGCTGCGCACCATTGGATAGTACGTCACCATACTTTAAAACCGGTTCCCACCATTTTTTTCAGCATGACTTTTGATGAAAAACGGACTTTTTTGTTTTTCATGTTATGGATCAGTTGGGCTTAGATAAAAGCTGTTGAAACCCTTTACCCCGCTTGGATTTGGTTAATACTTGGTTTATTGGCTGCGCACCATTGGATAGTACGTCACCATACTTTAAAACCGGTTCCCACCATTTTTTTCAGCATGACTTTTGATGAAAAACGGACTTTTTTGTTTTTCATGTTATGGATCAGTTGGGCTTAGATAAAAGCTGTTGAAACCCTTTACCCCGCTTGGATTTGGTTAATACTTGGTTTATTGGCTGCGCACCATTGGATAGTACGTCACCATACTTTAAAACCGGTTCCCACCATTTTTTTCAGCATGACTTTTGATGAAAAACGGACTTTTTTGTTTTTCATGTTATGGATCAGTTGGGCTTAGATAAAAGCTGTTGAAACCCTTTACCCCGCTTGGATTTGGTTAATACTTGGTTTATTGGCTGCGCACCATTGGATAGTACGTCACCATACTTTAAAACCGGTTCCCACCATTTTTTTCAGCATGACTTTTGATGAAAAACGGACTTTTTTGTTTTTCATGTTATGGATCAGTTGGGCTTAGATAAAAGCTGTTGAAACCCTTTACCCCGCTTGGATTTGGTTAATACTTGGTTTATTGGCTGCGCACCATTGGATAGTACGTCACCATACTTTAAAACCGGTTCCCACCATTTTTTTCAGCATGACTTTTGATGAAAAACGGACTTTTTTGTTTTTCATGTTATGGATCAGTTGGGCTTAGATAAAAGCTGTTGAAACCCTTTACCCCGCTTGGATTTGGTTAATACTTGGTTTATTGGCTGCGCACCATTGGATAGTACGTCACCATACTTTAAAACCGGTTCCCACCATTTTTTTCAGCATGACTTTTGATGAAAAACGGACTTTTTTGTTTTTCATGTTATGGATCAGTTGGGCTTAGATAAAAGCTGTTGAAACCCTTTACCCCGCTTGGATTTGGTTAATACTTGGTTTATTGGCTGCGCACCATTGGATAGTACGTCACCATACTTTAAAACCGGTTCCCACCATTTTTTTCAGCATGACTTTTGATGAAAAACGGACTTTTTTGTTTTTCATGTTATGGATCAGTTGGGCTTAGATAAAAGCTGTTGAAACCCTTTACCCCGCTTGGATTTGGTTAATACTTGGTTTATTGGCTGCGCACCATTGGATAGTACGTCACCATACTTTAAAACCGGTTCCCACCATTTTTTTCAGCATGACTTTTGATGAAAAACGGACTTTTTTGTTTTTCATGTTATGGATCAGTTGGGCTTAGATAAAAGCTGTTGAAACCCTTTACCCCGCTTGGATTTGGTTAATACTTGGTTTATTGGCTGCGCACCATTGGATAGTACGTCACCATACTTTAAAACCGGTTCCCACCATTTTTTTCAGCATGACTTTTGATGAAAAACGGACTTTTTTGTTTTTCATGTTATGGATCAGTTGGGCTTAGATAAAAGCTGTTGAAACCCTTTACCCCGCTTGGATTTGGTTAATACTTGGTTTATTGGCTGCGCACCATTGGATAGTACGTCACCATACTTTAAAACCGGTTCCCACCATTTTTTTCAGCATGACTTTTGATGAAAAACGGACTTTTTTGTTTTTCATGTTATGGATCAGTTGGGCTTAGATAAAAGCTGTTGAAACCCTTTACCCCGCTTGGATTTGGTTAATACTTGGTTTATTGGCTGCGCACCATTGGATAGTACGTCACCATACTTTAAAACCGGTTCCCACCATTTTTTTCAGCATGACTTTTGATGAAAAACGGACTTTTTTGTTTTTCATGTTATGGATCAGTTGGGCTTAGATAAAAGCTGTTGAAACCCTTTACCCCGCTTGGATTTGGTTAATACTTGGTTTATTGGCTGCGCACCATTGGATAGTACGTCACCATACTTTAAAACCGGTTCCCACCATTTTTTTCAGCATGACTTTTGATGAAAAACGGACTTTTTTGTTTTTCATGTTATGGATCAGTTGGGCTTAGATAAAAGCTGTTGAAACCCTTTACCCCGCTTGGATTTGGTTAATACTTGGTTTATTGGCTGCGCACCATTGGATAGTACGTCACCATACTTTAAAACCGGTTCCCACCATTTTTTTCAGCATGACTTTTGATGAAAAACGGACTTTTTTGTTTTTCATGTTATGGATCAGTTGGGCTTAGATAAAAGCTGTTGAAACCCTTTACCCCGCTTGGATTTGGTTAATACTTGGTTTATTGGCTGCGCACCATTGGATAGTACGTCACCATACTTTAAAACCGGTTCCCACCATTTTTTTCAGCATGACTTTTGATGAAAAACGGACTTTTTTGTTTTTCATGTTATGGATCAGTTGGGCTTAGATAAAAGCTGTTGAAACCCTTTACCCCGCTTGGATTTGGTTAATACTTGGTTTATTGGCTGCGCACCATTGGATAGTACGTCACCATACTTTAAAACCGGTTCCCACCATTTTTTTCAGCATGACTTTTGATGAAAAACGGACTTTTTTGTTTTTCATGTTATGGATCAGTTGGGCTTAGATAAAAGCTGTTGAAACCCTTTACCCCGCTTGGATTTGGTTAATACTTGGTTTATTGGCTGCGCACCATTGGATAGTACGTCACCATACTTTAAAACCGGTTCCCACCATTTTTTTCAGCATGACTTTTGATGAAAAACGGACTTTTTTGTTTTTCATGTTATGGATCAGTTGGGCTTAGATAAAAGCTGTTGAAACCCTTTACCCCGCTTGGATTTGGTTAATACTTGGTTTATTGGCTGCGCACCATTGGATAGTACGTCACCATACTTTAAAACCGGTTCCCACCATTTTTTTCAGCATGACTTTTGATGAAAAACGGACTTTTTTGTTTTTCATGTTATGGATCAGTTGGGCTTAGATAAAAGCTGTTGAAACCCTTTACCCCGCTTGGATTTGGTTAATACTTGGTTTATTGGCTGCGCACCATTGGATAGTACGTCACCATACTTTAAAACCGGTTCCCACCATTTTTTTCAGCATGACTTTTGATGAAAAACGGACTTTTTTGTTTTTCATGTTATGGATCAGTTGGGCTTAGATAAAAGCTGTTGAAACCCTTTACCCCGCTTGGATTTGGTTAATACTTGGTTTATTGGCTGCGCACCATTGGATAGTACGTCACCATACTTTAAAACCGGTTCCCACCATTTTTTTCAGCATGACTTTTGATGAAAAACGGACTTTTTTGTTTTTCATGTTATGGATCAGTTGGGCTTAGATAAAAGCTGTTGAAACCCTTTACCCCGCTTGGATTTGGTTAATACTTGGTTTATTGGCTGCGCACCATTGGATAGTACGTCACCATACTTTAAAACCGGTTCCCACCATTTTTTTCAGCATGACTTTTGATGAAAAACGGACTTTTTTGTTTTTCATGTTATGGATCAGTTGGGCTTAGATAAAAGCTGTTGAAACCCTTTACCCCGCTTGGATTTGGTTAATACTTGGTTTATTGGCTGCGCACCATTGGATAGTACGTCACCATACTTTAAAACCGGTTCCCACCATTTTTTTCAGCATGACTTTTGATGAAAAACGGACTTTTTTGTTTTTCATGTTATGGATCAGTTGGGCTTAGATAAAAGCTGTTGAAACCCTTTACCCCGCTTGGATTTGGTTAATACTTGGTTTATTGGCTGCGCACCATTGGATAGTACGTCACCATACTTTAAAACCGGTTCCCACCATTTTTTTCAGCATGACTTTTGATGAAAAACGGACTTTTTTGTTTTTCATGTTATGGATCAGTTGGGCTTAGATAAAAGCTGTTGAAACCCTTTACCCCGCTTGGATTTGGTTAATACTTGGTTTATTGGCTGCGCACCATTGGATAGTACGTCACCATACTTTAAAACCGGTTCCCACCATTTTTTTCAGCATGACTTTTGATGAAAAACGGACTTTTTTGTTTTTCATGTTATGGATCAGTTGGGCTTAGATAAAAGCTGTTGAAACCCTTTACCCCGCTTGGATTTGGTTAATACTTGGTTTATTGGCTGCGCACCATTGGATAGTACGTCACCATACTTTAAAACCGGTTCCCACCATTTTTTTCAGCATGACTTTTGATGAAAAACGGACTTTTTTGTTTTTCATGTTATGGATCAGTTGGGCTTAGATAAAAGCTGTTGAAACCCTTTACCCCGCTTGGATTTGGTTAATACTTGGTTTATTGGCTGCGCACCATTGGATAGTACGTCACCATACTTTAAAACCGGTTCCCACCATTTTTTTCAGCATGACTTTTGATGAAAAACGGACTTTTTTGTTTTTCATGTTATGGATCAGTTGGGCTTAGATAAAAGCTGTTGAAACCCTTTACCCCGCTTGGATTTGGTTAATACTTGGTTTATTGGCTGCGCACCATTGGATAGTACGTCACCATACTTTAAAACCGGTTCCCACCATTTTTTTCAGCATGACTTTTGATGAAAAACGGACTTTTTTGTTTTTCATGTTATGGATCAGTTGGGCTTAGATAAAAGCTGTTGAAACCCTTTACCCCGCTTGGATTTGGTTAATACTTGGTTTATTGGCTGCGCACCATTGGATAGTACGTCACCATACTTTAAAACCGGTTCCCACCATTTTTTTCAGCATGACTTTTGATGAAAAACGGACTTTTTTGTTTTTCATGTTATGGATCAGTTGGGCTTAGATAAAAGCTGTTGAAACCCTTTACCCCGCTTGGATTTGGTTAATACTTGGTTTATTGGCTGCGCACCATTGGATAGTACGTCACCATACTTTAAAACCGGTTCCCACCATTTTTTTCAGCATGACTTTTGATGAAAAACGGACTTTTTTGTTTTTCATGTTATGGATCAGTTGGGCTTAGATAAAAGCTGTTGAAACCCTTTACCCCGCTTGGATTTGGTTAATACTTGGTTTATTGGCTGCGCACCATTGGATAGTACGTCACCATACTTTAAAACCGGTTCCCACCATTTTTTTCAGCATGACTTTTGATGAAAAACGGACTTTTTTGTTTTTCATGTTATGGATCAGTTGGGCTTAGATAAAAGCTGTTGAAACCCTTTACCCCGCTTGGATTTGGTTAATACTTGGTTTATTGGCTGCGCACCATTGGATAGTACGTCACCATACTTTAAAACCGGTTCCCACCATTTTTTTCAGCATGACTTTTGATGAAAAACGGACTTTTTTGTTTTTCATGTTATGGATCAGTTGGGCTTAGAGCTGTTGAAACCCTTTACCCCTTGTGATTTGTGGGTTATACCTGGTTATTGGCTGCGCACCATTGAGGATAGTACGTCACCATACTTTAAAACCGGTCCCTCCATTTTTTTCAGCCATGACTTTTGATGAAAAACGACTTTTTTGTTTTTCATGTTATGGGGATCAGTTGGGCTTAGATAAAAGCTGTTGAAACCCTTTTCCCGCTTGGATTTGGTTATACTTGGTTTATTGGCTGCGCACCATTGGATAGTACGTCGACCATACTTTAAACACCGGTTTCCACCATTTTTTCAGCACTGACTTGTTGATGAAAAACGGACTTTTTTGTTTTTCATGTTATGGATCAGTTTGGGCTAGATATAAGCTGTTGAAACCCTTTACCCGCTTGGATTTGGTTAATACTTGTGTTTTGGCTGCTGGCACCATTGGATAGTACTGTCACCATACTTTAAACCGTGTTCCACCATTTTTTTCAGCATGTGACTTTTGATGAAAACGGACTTTTTGTTTTTCATGAGTTAGTGGATCAGTGGGCTTAGATAAAGCTGTTGAAACCCTTTACCCCGCTTGGATTTGGTTAATACTTGGTTTATTGGCTGCGCACCATTGGATAGTACGTCACCATACTTTAAAACCGGTTCCCACCATTTTTTTCAGCATGACTTTTGATGAAAAACGGACTTTTTTGTTTTTCATGTTATGGATCAGTTGGGCTTAGATAAAAGCTGTTGAAACCCTTTACCCCGCTTGGATTTGGTTAATACTTGGTTTATTGGCTGCGCACCATTGGATAGTACGTCACCATACTTTAAAACCGGTTCCCACCATTTTTTTCAGCATGACTTTTGATGAAAAACGGACTTTTTTGTTTTTCATGTTATGGATCAGTTGGGCTTAGATAAAAGCTGTTGAAACCCTTTACCCCGCTTGGATTTGGTTAATACTTGGTTTATTGGCTGCGCACCATTGGATAGTACGTCACCATACTTTAAAACCGGTTCCCACCATTTTTTTCAGCATGACTTTTGATGAAAAACGGACTTTTTTGTTTTTCATGTTATGGATCAGTTGGGCTTAGATAAAAGCTGTTGAAACCCTTTACCCCGCTTGGATTTGGTTAATACTTGGTTTATTGGCTGCGCACCATTGGATAGTACGTCACCATACTTTAAAACCGGTTCCCACCATTTTTTTCAGCATGACTTTTGATGAAAAACGGACTTTTTTGTTTTTCATGTTATGGATCAGTTGGGCTTAGATAAAAGCTGTTGAAACCCTTTACCCCGCTTGGATTTGGTTAATACTTGGTTTATTGGCTGCGCACCATTGGATAGTACGTCACCATACTTTAAAACCGGTTCCCACCATTTTTTTCAGCATGACTTTTGATGAAAAACGGACTTTTTTGTTTTTCATGTTATGGATCAGTTGGGCTTAGATAAAAGCTGTTGAAACCCTTTACCCCGCTTGGATTTGGTTAATACTTGGTTTATTGGCTGCGCACCATTGGATAGTACGTCACCATACTTTAAAACCGGTTCCCACCATTTTTTTCAGCATGACTTTTGATGAAAAACGGACTTTTTTGTTTTTCATGTTATGGATCAGTTGGGCTTAGATAAAAGCTGTTGAAACCCTTTACCCCGCTTGGATTTGGTTAATACTTGGTTTAGTGGCTGCGCACCATTGGATAGTACGTCACCATACTTTAAAACCGGTTCCCACCATTTTTTTCAGCATGACTTTTGATGAAAAACGGACTTTTTTGTTTTTCATGTTATGGATCAGTTGGGCTTAGATAAAAGCTGTTGAAACCCTTTACCCCGCTTGGATTTGGTTAATACTTGGTTTATTGGCTGCGCACCATTGGATAGTACGTCACCATACTTTAAAACCGGTTCCCACCATTTTTTTCAGCATGACTTTTGATGAAAAACGGACTTTTTTGTTTTTCATGTTATGGATCAGTTGGGCTTAGATAAAAGCTGTTGAAACCCTTTACCCCGCTTGGATTTGGTTAATACTTGGTTTATTGGCTGCGCACCATTGGATAGTACGTCACCATACTTTAAAACCGGTTCCCACCATTTTTTTCAGCATGACTTTTGATGAAAAACGGACTTTTTTGTTTTTCATGTTATGGATCAGTTGGGCTTAGATAAAAGCTGTTGAAACCCTTTACCCCGCTTGGATTTGGTTAATACTTGGTTTATTGGCTGCGCACCATTGGATAGTACGTCACCATACTTTAAAACCGGTTCCCACCATTTTTTTCAGCATGACTTTTGATGAAAAACGGACTTTTTTGTTTTTCATGTTATGGATCAGTTGGGCTTAGATAAAAGCTGTTGAAACCCTTTACCCCGCTTGGATTTGGTTAATACTTGGTTTATTGGCTGCGCACCATTGGATAGTACGTCACCATACTTTAAAACCGGTTCCCACCATTTTTTTCAGCATGACTTTTGATGAAAAACGGACTTTTTTGTTTTTCATGTTATGGATCAGTTGGGCTTAGATAAAAGCTGTTGAAACCCTTTACCCCGCTTGGATTTGGTTAATACTTGGTTTATTGGCTGCGCACCATTGGATAGTACGTCACCATACTTTAAAACCGGTTCCCACCATTTTTTTCAGCATGACTTTTGATGAAAAACGGACTTTTTTGTTTTTCATGTTATGGATCAGTTGGGCTTAGATAAAAGCTGTTGAAACCCTTTACCCCGCTTGGATTTGGTTAATACTTGGTTTATTGGCTGCGCACCATTGGATAGTACGTCACCATACTTTAAAACCGGTTCCCACCATTTTTTTCAGCATGACTTTTGATGAAAAACGGACTTTTTTGTTTTTCATGTTATGGATCAGTTGGGCTTAGATAAAAGCTGTTGAAACCCTTTACCCCGCTTGGATTTGGTTAATACTTGGTTTATTGGCTGCGCACCATTGGATAGTACGTCACCATACTTTAAAACCGGTTCCCACCATTTTTTTCAGCATGACTTTTGATGAAAAACGGACTTTTTTGTTTTTCATGTTATGGATCAGTTGGGCTTAGATAAAAGCTGTTGAAACCCTTTACCCCGCTTGGATTTGGTTAATACTTGGTTTATTGGCTGCGCACCATTGGATAGTACGTCACCATACTTTAAAACCGGTTCCCACCATTTTTTTCAGCATGACTTTTGATGAAAAACGGACTTTTTTGTTTTTCATGTTATGGATCAGTTGGGCTTAGATAAAAGCTGTTGAAACCCTTTACCCCGCTTGGATTTGGTTAATACTTGGTTTATTGGCTGCGCACCATTGGATAGTACGTCACCATACTTTAAAACCGGTTCCCACCATTTTTTTCAGCATGACTTTTGATGAAAAACGGACTTTTTTGTTTTTCATGTTATGGATCAGTTGGGCTTAGATAAAAGCTGTTGAAACCCTTTACCCCGCTTGGATTTGGTTAATACTTGGTTTATTGGCTGCGCACCATTGGATAGTACGTCACCATACTTTAAAACCGGTTCCCACCATTTTTTTCAGCATGACTTTTGATGAAAAACGGACTTTTTTGTTTTTCATGTTATGGATCAGTTGGGCTTAGATAAAAGCTGTTGAAACCCTTTACCCCGCTTGGATTTGGTTAATACTTGGTTTATTGGCTGCGCACCATTGGATAGTACGTCACCATACTTTAAAACCGGTTCCCACCATTTTTTTCAGCATGACTTTTGATGAAAAACGGACTTTTTTGTTTTTCATGTTATGGATCAGTTGGGCTTAGATAAAAGCTGTTGAAACCCTTTACCCCGCTTGGATTTGGTTAATACTTGGTTTATTGGCTGCGCACCATTGGATAGTACGTCACCATACTTTAAAACCGGTTCCCACCATTTTTTTCAGCATGACTTTTGATGAAAAACGGACTTTTTTGTTTTTCATGTTATGGATCAGTTGGGCTTAGATAAAAGCTGTTGAAACCCTTTACCCCGCTTGGATTTGGTTAATACTTGGTTTATTGGCTGCGCACCATTGGATAGTACGTCACCATACTTTAAAACCGGTTCCCACCATTTTTTTCAGCATGACTTTTGATGAAAAACGGACTTTTTTGTTTTTCATGTTATGGATCAGTTGGGCTTAGATAAAAGCTGTTGAAACCCTTTACCCCGCTTGGATTTGGTTAATACTTGGTTTATTGGCTGCGCACCATTGGATAGTACGTCACCATACTTTAAAACCGGTTCCCACCATTTTTTTCAGCATGACTTTTGATGAAAAACGGACTTTTTTGTTTTTCATGTTATGGATCAGTTGGGCTTAGATAAAAGCTGTTGAAACCCTTTACCCCGCTTGGATTTGGTTAATACTTGGTTTATTGGCTGCGCACCATTGGATAGTACGTCACCATACTTTAAAACCGGTTCCCACCATTTTTTTCAGCATGACTTTTGATGAAAAACGGACTTTTTTGTTTTTCATGTTATGGATCAGTTGGGCTTAGATAAAAGCTGTTGAAACCCTTTACCCCGCTTGGATTTGGTTAATACTTGGTTTATTGGCTGCGCACCATTGGATAGTACGTCACCATACTTTAAAACCGGTTCCCACCATTTTTTTCAGCATGACTTTTGATGAAAAACGGACTTTTTTGTTTTTCATGTTATGGATCAGTTGGGCTTAGATAAAAGCTGTTGAAACCCTTTACCCCGCTTGGATTTGGTTAATACTTGGTTTATTGGCTGCGCACCATTGGATAGTACGTCACCATACTTTAAAACCGGTTCCCACCATTTTTTTCAGCATGACTTTTGATGAAAAACGGACTTTTTTGTTTTTCATGTTATGGATCAGTTGGGCTTAGATAAAAGCTGTTGAAACCCTTTACCCCGCTTGGATTTGGTTAATACTTGGTTTATTGGCTGCGCACCATTGGATAGTACGTCACCATACTTTAAAACCGGTTCCCACCATTTTTTTCAGCATGACTTTTGATGAAAAACGGACTTTTTTGTTTTTCATGTTATGGATCAGTTGGGCTTAGATAAAAGCTGTTGAAACCCTTTACCCCGCTTGGATTTGGTTAATACTTGGTTTATTGGCTGCGCACCATTGGATAGTACGTCACCATACTTTAAAACCGGTTCCCACCATTTTTTTCAGCATGACTTTTGATGAAAAACGGACTTTTTTGTTTTTCATGTTATGGATCAGTTGGGCTTAGATAAAAGCTGTTGAAACCCTTTACCCCGCTTGGATTTGGTTAATACTTGGTTTATTGGCTGCGCACCATTGGATAGTACGTCACCATACTTTAAAACCGGTTCCCACCATTTTTTTCAGCATGACTTTTGATGAAAAACGGACTTTTTTGTTTTTCATGTTATGGATCAGTTGGGCTTAGATAAAAGCTGTTGAAACCCTTTACCCCGCTTGGATTTGGTTAATACTTGGTTTATTGGCTGCGCACCATTGGATAGTACGTCACCATACTTTAAAACCGGTTCCCACCATTTTTTTCAGCATGACTTTTGATGAAAAACGGACTTTTTTGTTTTTCATGTTATGGATCAGTTGGGCTTAGATAAAAGCTGTTGAAACCCTTTACCCCGCTTGGATTTGGTTAATACTTGGTTTATTGGCTGCGCACCATTGGATAGTACGTCACCATACTTTAAAACCGGTTCCCACCATTTTTTTCAGCATGACTTTTGATGAAAAACGGACTTTTTTGTTTTTCATGTTATGGATCAGTTGGGCTTAGATAAAAGCTGTTGAAACCCTTTACCCCGCTTGGATTTGGTTAATACTTGGTTTATTGGCTGCGCACCATTGGATAGTACGTCACCATACTTTAAAACCGGTTCCCACCATTTTTTTCAGCATGACTTTTGATGAAAAACGGACTTTTTTGTTTTTCATGTTATGGATCAGTTGGGCTTAGATAAAAGCTGTTGAAACCCTTTACCCCGCTTGGATTTGGTTAATACTTGGTTTATTGGCTGCGCACCATTGGATAGTACGTCACCATACTTTAAAACCGGTTCCCACCATTTTTTTCAGCATGACTTTTGATGAAAAACGGACTTTTTTGTTTTTCATGTTATGGATCAGTTGGGCTTAGATAAAAGCTGTTGAAACCCTTTACCCCGCTTGGATTTGGTTAATACTTGGTTTATTGGCTGCGCACCATTGGATAGTACGTCACCATACTTTAAAACCGGTTCCCACCATTTTTTTCAGCATGACTTTTGATGAAAAACGGACTTTTTTGTTTTTCATGTTATGGATCAGTTGGGCTTAGATAAAAGCTGTTGAAACCCTTTACCCCGCTTGGATTTGGTTAATACTTGGTTTATTGGCTGCGCACCATTGGATAGTACGTCACCATACTTTAAAACCGGTTCCCACCATTTTTTTCAGCATGACTTTTGATGAAAAACGGACTTTTTTGTTTTTCATGTTATGGATCAGTTGGGCTTAGATAAAAGCTGTTGAAACCCTTTACCCCGCTTGGATTTGGTTAATACTTGGTTTATTGGCTGCGCACCATTGGATAGTACGTCACCATACTTTAAAACCGGTTCCCACCATTTTTTTCAGCATGACTTTTGATGAAAAACGGACTTTTTTGTTTTTCATGTTATGGATCAGTTGGGCTTAGATAAAAGCTGTTGAAACCCTTTACCCCGCTTGGATTTGGTTAATACTTGGTTTATTGGCTGCGCACCATTGGATAGTACGTCACCATACTTTAAAACCGGTTCCCACCATTTTTTTCAGCATGACTTTTGATGAAAAACGGACTTTTTTGTTTTTCATGTTATGGATCAGTTGGGCTTAGATAAAAGCTGTTGAAACCCTTTACCCCGCTTGGATTTGGTTAATACTTGGTTTATTGGCTGCGCACCATTGGATAGTACGTCACCATACTTTAAAACCGGTTCCCACCATTTTTTTCAGCATGACTTTTGATGAAAAACGGACTTTTTTGTTTTTCATGTTATGGATCAGTTGGGCTTAGATAAAAGCTGTTGAAACCCTTTACCCCGCTTGGATTTGGTTAATACTTGGTTTATTGGCTGCGCACCATTGGATAGTACGTCACCATACTTTAAAACCGGTTCCCACCATTTTTTTCAGCATGACTTTTGATGAAAAACGGACTTTTTTGTTTTTCATGTTATGGATCAGTTGGGCTTAGATAAAAGCTGTTGAAACCCTTTACCCCGCTTGGATTTGGTTAATACTTGGTTTATTGGCTGCGCACCATTGGATAGTACGTCACCATACTTTAAAACCGGTTCCCACCATTTTTTTCAGCATGACTTTTGATGAAAAACGGACTTTTTTGTTTTTCATGTTATGGATCAGTTGGGCTTAGATAAAAGCTGTTGAAACCCTTTACCCCGCTTGGATTTGGTTAATACTTGGTTTATTGGCTGCGCACCATTGGATAGTACGTCACCATACTTTAAAACCGGTTCCCACCATTTTTTTCAGCATGACTTTTGATGAAAAACGGACTTTTTTGTTTTTCATGTTATGGATCAGTTGGGCTTAGATAAAAGCTGTTGAAACCCTTTACCCCGCTTGGATTTGGTTAATACTTGGTTTATTGGCTGCGCACCATTGGATAGTACGTCACCATACTTTAAAACCGGTTCCCACCATTTTTTTCAGCATGACTTTTGATGAAAAACGGACTTTTTTGTTTTTCATGTTATGGATCAGTTGGGCTTAGATAAAAGCTGTTGAAACCCTTTACCCCGCTTGGATTTGGTTAATACTTGGTTTATTGGCTGCGCACCATTGGATAGTACGTCACCATACTTTAAAACCGGTTCCCACCATTTTTTTCAGCATGACTTTTGATGAAAAACGGACTTTTTTGTTTTTCATGTTATGGATCAGTTGGGCTTAGATAAAAGCTGTTGAAACCCTTTACCCCGCTTGGATTTGGTTAATACTTGGTTTATTGGCTGCGCACCATTGGATAGTACGTCACCATACTTTAAAACCGGTTCCCACCATTTTTTTCAGCATGACTTTTGATGAAAAACGGACTTTTTTGTTTTTCATGTTATGGATCAGTTGGGCTTAGATAAAAGCTGTTGAAACCCTTTACCCCGCTTGGATTTGGTTAATACTTGGTTTATTGGCTGCGCACCATTGGATAGTACGTCACCATACTTTAAAACCGGTTCCCACCATTTTTTTCAGCATGACTTTTGATGAAAAACGGACTTTTTTGTTTTTCATGTTATGGATCAGTTGGGCTTAGATAAAAGCTGTTGAAACCCTTTACCCCGCTTGGATTTGGTTAATACTTGGTTTATTGGCTGCGCACCATTGGATAGTACGTCACCATACTTTAAAACCGGTTCCCACCATTTTTTTCAGCATGACTTTTGATGAAAAACGGACTTTTTTGTTTTTCATGTTATGGATCAGTTGGGCTTAGATAAAAGCTGTTGAAACCCTTTACCCCGCTTGGATTTGGTTAATACTTGGTTTATTGGCTGCGCACCATTGGATAGTACGTCACCATACTTTAAAACCGGTTCCCACCATTTTTTTCAGCATGACTTTTGATGAAAAACGGACTTTTTTGTTTTTCATGTTATGGATCAGTTGGGCTTAGATAAAAGCTGTTGAAACCCTTTACCCCGCTTGGATTTGGTTAATACTTGGTTTATTGGCTGCGCACCATTGGATAGTACGTCACCATACTTTAAAACCGGTTCCCACCATTTTTTTCAGCATGACTTTTGATGAAAAACGGACTTTTTTGTTTTTCATGTTATGGATCAGTTGGGCTTAGATAAAAGCTGTTGAAACCCTTTACCCCGCTTGGATTTGGTTAATACTTGGTTTATTGGCTGCGCACCATTGGATAGTACGTCACCATACTTTAAAACCGGTTCCCACCATTTTTTTCAGCATGACTTTTGATGAAAAACGGACTTTTTTGTTTTTCATGTTATGGATCAGTTGGGCTTAGATAAAAGCTGTTGAAACCCTTTACCCCGCTTGGATTTGGTTAATACTTGGTTTATTGGCTGCGCACCATTGGATAGTACGTCACCATACTTTAAAACCGGTTCCCACCATTTTTTTCAGCATGACTTTTGATGAAAAACGGACTTTTTTGTTTTTCATGTTATGGATCAGTTGGGCTTAGATAAAAGCTGTTGAAACCCTTTACCCCGCTTGGATTTGGTTAATACTTGGTTTATTGGCTGCGCACCATTGGATAGTACGTCACCATACTTTAAAACCGGTTCCCACCATTTTTTTCAGCATGACTTTTGATGAAAAACGGACTTTTTTGTTTTTCATGTTATGGATCAGTTGGGCTTAGATAAAAGCTGTTGAAACCCTTTACCCCGCTTGGATTTGGTTAATACTTGGTTTATTGGCTGCGCACCATTGGATAGTACGTCACCATACTTTAAAACCGGTTCCCACCATTTTTTTCAGCATGACTTTTGATGAAAAACGGACTTTTTTGTTTTTCATGTTATGGATCAGTTGGGCTTAGATAAAAGCTGTTGAAACCCTTTACCCCGCTTGGATTTGGTTAATACTTGGTTTATTGGCTGCGCACCATTGGATAGTACGTCACCATACTTTAAAACCGGTTCCCACCATTTTTTTCAGCATGACTTTTGATGAAAAACGGACTTTTTTGTTTTTCATGTTATGGATCAGTTGGGCTTAGATAAAAGCTGTTGAAACCCTTTACCCCGCTTGGATTTGGTTAATACTTGGTTTATTGGCTGCGCACCATTGGATAGTACGTCACCATACTTTAAAACCGGTTCCCACCATTTTTTTCAGCATGACTTTTGATGAAAAACGGACTTTTTTGTTTTTCATGTTATGGATCAGTTGGGCTTAGATAAAAGCTGTTGAAACCCTTTACCCCGCTTGGATTTGGTTAATACTTGGTTTATTGGCTGCGCACCATTGGATAGTACGTCACCATACTTTAAAACCGGTTCCCACCATTTTTTTCAGCATGACTTTTGATGAAAAACGGACTTTTTTGTTTTTCATGTTATGGATCAGTTGGGCTTAGATAAAAGCTGTTGAAACCCTTTACCCCGCTTGGATTTGGTTAATACTTGGTTTATTGGCTGCGCACCATTGGATAGTACGTCACCATACTTTAAAACCGGTTCCCACCATTTTTTTCAGCATGACTTTTGATGAAAAACGGACTTTTTTGTTTTTCATGTTATGGATCAGTTGGGCTTAGATAAAAGCTGTTGAAACCCTTTACCCCGCTTGGATTTGGTTAATACTTGGTTTATTGGCTGCGCACCATTGGATAGTACGTCACCATACTTTAAAACCGGTTCCCACCATTTTTTTCAGCATGACTTTTGATGAAAAACGGACTTTTTTGTTTTTCATGTTATGGATCAGTTGGGCTTAGATAAAAGCTGTTGAAACCCTTTACCCCGCTTGGATTTGGTTAATACTTGGTTTATTGGCTGCGCACCATTGGATAGTACGTCACCATACTTTAAAACCGGTTCCCACCATTTTTTTCAGCATGACTTTTGATGAAAAACGGACTTTTTTGTTTTTCATGTTATGGATCAGTTGGGCTTAGATAAAAGCTGTTGAAACCCTTTACCCCGCTTGGATTTGGTTAATACTTGGTTTATTGGCTGCGCACCATTGGATAGTACGTCACCATACTTTAAAACCGGTTCCCACCATTTTTTTCAGCATGACTTTTGATGAAAAACGGACTTTTTTGTTTTTCATGTTATGGATCAGTTGGGCTTAGATAAAAGCTGTTGAAACCCTTTACCCCGCTTGGATTTGGTTAATACTTGGTTTATTGGCTGCGCACCATTGGATAGTACGTCACCATACTTTAAAACCGGTTCCCACCATTTTTTTCAGCATGACTTTTGATGAAAAACGGACTTTTTTGTTTTTCATGTTATGGATCAGTTGGGCTTAGATAAAAGCTGTTGAAACCCTTTACCCCGCTTGGATTTGGTTAATACTTGGTTTATTGGCTGCGCACCATTGGATAGTACGTCACCATACTTTAAAACCGGTTCCCACCATTTTTTTCAGCATGACTTTTGATGAAAAACGGACTTTTTTGTTTTTCATGTTATGGATCAGTTGGGCTTAGATAAAAGCTGTTGAAACCCTTTACCCCGCTTGGATTTGGTTAATACTTGGTTTATTGGCTGCGCACCATTGGATAGTACGTCACCATACTTTAAAACCGGTTCCCACCATTTTTTTCAGCATGACTTTTGATGAAAAACGGACTTTTTTGTTTTTCATGTTATGGATCAGTTGGGCTTAGATAAAAGCTGTTGAAACCCTTTACCCCGCTTGGATTTGGTTAATACTTGGTTTATTGGCTGCGCACCATTGGATAGTACGTCACCATACTTTAAAACCGGTTCCCACCATTTTTTTCAGCATGACTTTTGATGAAAAACGGACTTTTTTGTTTTTCATGTTATGGATCAGTTGGGCTTAGATAAAAGCTGTTGAAACCCTTTACCCCGCTTGGATTTGGTTAATACTTGGTTTATTGGCTGCGCACCATTGGATAGTACGTCACCATACTTTAAAACCGGTTCCCACCATTTTTTTCAGCATGACTTTTGATGAAAAACGGACTTTTTTGTTTTTCATGTTATGGATCAGTTGGGCTTAGATAAAAGCTGTTGAAACCCTTTACCCCGCTTGGATTTGGTTAATACTTGGTTTATTGGCTGCGCACCATTGGATAGTACGTCACCATACTTTAAAACCGGTTCCCACCATTTTTTTCAGCATGACTTTTGATGAAAAACGGACTTTTTTGTTTTTCATGTTATGGATCAGTTGGGCTTAGATAAAAGCTGTTGAAACCCTTTACCCCGCTTGGATTTGGTTAATACTTGGTTTATTGGCTGCGCACCATTGGATAGTACGTCACCATACTTTAAAACCGGTTCCCACCATTTTTTTCAGCATGACTTTTGATGAAAAACGGACTTTTTTGTTTTTCATGTTATGGATCAGTTGGGCTTAGATAAAAGCTGTTGAAACCCTTTACCCCGCTTGGATTTGGTTAATACTTGGTTTATTGGCTGCGCACCATTGGATAGTACGTCACCATACTTTAAAACCGGTTCCCACCATTTTTTTCAGCATGACTTTTGATGAAAAACGGACTTTTTTGTTTTTCATGTTATGGATCAGTTGGGCTTAGATAAAAGCTGTTGAAACCCTTTACCCCGCTTGGATTTGGTTAATACTTGGTTTATTGGCTGCGCACCATTGGATAGTACGTCACCATACTTTAAAACCGGTTCCCACCATTTTTTTCAGCATGACTTTTGATGAAAAACGGACTTTTTTGTTTTTCATGTTATGGATCAGTTGGGCTTAGATAAAAGCTGTTGAAACCCTTTACCCCGCTTGGATTTGGTTAATACTTGGTTTATTGGCTGCGCACCATTGGATAGTACGTCACCATACTTTAAAACCGGTTCCCACCATTTTTTTCAGCATGACTTTTGATGAAAAACGGACTTTTTTGTTTTTCATGTTATGGATCAGTTGGGCTTAGATAAAAGCTGTTGAAACCCTTTACCCCGCTTGGATTTGGTTAATACTTGGTTTATTGGCTGCGCACCATTGGATAGTACGTCACCATACTTTAAAACCGGTTCCCACCATTTTTTTCAGCATGACTTTTGATGAAAAACGGACTTTTTTGTTTTTCATGTTATGGATCAGTTGGGCTTAGATAAAAGCTGTTGAAACCCTTTACCCCGCTTGGATTTGGTTAATACTTGGTTTATTGGCTGCGCACCATTGGATAGTACGTCACCATACTTTAAAACCGGTTCCCACCATTTTTTTCAGCATGACTTTTGATGAAAAACGGACTTTTTTGTTTTTCATGTTATGGATCAGTTGGGCTTAGATAAAAGCTGTTGAAACCCTTTACCCCGCTTGGATTTGGTTAATACTTGGTTTATTGGCTGCGCACCATTGGATAGTACGTCACCATACTTTAAAACCGGTTCCCACCATTTTTTTCAGCATGACTTTTGATGAAAAACGGACTTTTTTGTTTTTCATGTTATGGATCAGTTGGGCTTAGATAAAAGCTGTTGAAACCCTTTACCCCGCTTGGATTTGGTTAATACTTGGTTTATTGGCTGCGCACCATTGGATAGTACGTCACCATACTTTAAAACCGGTTCCCACCATTTTTTTCAGCATGACTTTTGATGAAAAACGGACTTTTTTGTTTTTCATGTTATGGATCAGTTGGGCTTAGATAAAAGCTGTTGAAACCCTTTACCCCGCTTGGATTTGGTTAATACTTGGTTTATTGGCTGCGCACCATTGGATAGTACGTCACCATACTTTAAAACCGGTTCCCACCATTTTTTTCAGCATGACTTTTGATGAAAAACGGACTTTTTTGTTTTTCATGTTATGGATCAGTTGGGCTTAGATAAAAGCTGTTGAAACCCTTTACCCCGCTTGGATTTGGTTAATACTTGGTTTATTGGCTGCGCACCATTGGATAGTACGTCACCATACTTTAAAACCGGTTCCCACCATTTTTTTCAGCATGACTTTTGATGAAAAACGGACTTTTTTGTTTTTCATGTTATGGATCAGTTGGGCTTAGATAAAAGCTGTTGAAACCCTTTACCCCGCTTGGATTTGGTTAATACTTGGTTTATTGGCTGCGCACCATTGGATAGTACGTCACCATACTTTAAAACCGGTTCCCACCATTTTTTTCAGCATGACTTTTGATGAAAAACGGACTTTTTTGTTTTTCATGTTATGGATCAGTTGGGCTTAGATAAAAGCTGTTGAAACCCTTTACCCCGCTTGGATTTGGTTAATACTTGGTTTATTGGCTGCGCACCATTGGATAGTACGTCACCATACTTTAAAACCGGTTCCCACCATTTTTTTCAGCATGACTTTTGATGAAAAACGGACTTTTTTGTTTTTCATGTTATGGATCAGTTGGGCTTAGATAAAAGCTGTTGAAACCCTTTACCCCGCTTGGATTTGGTTAATACTTGGTTTATTGGCTGCGCACCATTGGATAGTACGTCACCATACTTTAAAACCGGTTCCCACCATTTTTTTCAGCATGACTTTTGATGAAAAACGGACTTTTTTGTTTTTCATGTTATGGATCAGTTGGGCTTAGATAAAAGCTGTTGAAACCCTTTACCCCGCTTGGATTTGGTTAATACTTGGTTTATTGGCTGCGCACCATTGGATAGTACGTCACCATACTTTAAAACCGGTTCCCACCATTTTTTTCAGCATGACTTTTGATGAAAAACGGACTTTTTTGTTTTTCATGTTATGGATCAGTTGGGCTTAGATAAAAGCTGTTGAAACCCTTTACCCCGCTTGGATTTGGTTAATACTTGGTTTATTGGCTGCGCACCATTGGATAGTACGTCACCATACTTTAAAACCGGTTCCCACCATTTTTTTCAGCATGACTTTTGATGAAAAACGGACTTTTTTGTTTTTCATGTTATGGATCAGTTGGGCTTAGATAAAAGCTGTTGAAACCCTTTACCCCGCTTGGATTTGGTTAATACTTGGTTTATTGGCTGCGCACCATTGGATAGTACGTCACCATACTTTAAAACCGGTTCCCACCATTTTTTTCAGCATGACTTTTGATGAAAAACGGACTTTTTTGTTTTTCATGTTATGGATCAGTTGGGCTTAGATAAAAGCTGTTGAAACCCTTTACCCCGCTTGGATTTGGTTAATACTTGGTTTATTGGCTGCGCACCATTGGATAGTACGTCACCATACTTTAAAACCGGTTCCCACCATTTTTTTCAGCATGACTTTTGATGAAAAACGGACTTTTTTGTTTTTCATGTTATGGATCAGTTGGGCTTAGATAAAAGCTGTTGAAACCCTTTACCCCGCTTGGATTTGGTTAATACTTGGTTTATTGGCTGCGCACCATTGGATAGTACGTCACCATACTTTAAAACCGGTTCCCACCATTTTTTTCAGCATGACTTTTGATGAAAAACGGACTTTTTTGTTTTTCATGTTATGGATCAGTTGGGCTTAGATAAAAGCTGTTGAAACCCTTTACCCCGCTTGGATTTGGTTAATACTTGGTTTATTGGCTGCGCACCATTGGATAGTACGTCACCATACTTTAAAACCGGTTCCCACCATTTTTTTCAGCATGACTTTTGATGAAAAACGGACTTTTTTGTTTTTCATGTTATGGATCAGTTGGGCTTAGATAAAAGCTGTTGAAACCCTTTACCCCGCTTGGATTTGGTTAATACTTGGTTTATTGGCTGCGCACCATTGGATAGTACGTCACCATACTTTAAAACCGGTTCCCACCATTTTTTTCAGCATGACTTTTGATGAAAAACGGACTTTTTTGTTTTTCATGTTATGGATCAGTTGGGCTTAGATAAAAGCTGTTGAAACCCTTTACCCCGCTTGGATTTGGTTAATACTTGGTTTATTGGCTGCGCACCATTGGATAGTACGTCACCATACTTTAAAACCGGTTCCCACCATTTTTTTCAGCATGACTTTTGATGAAAAACGGACTTTTTTGTTTTTCATGTTATGGATCAGTTGGGCTTAGATAAAAGCTGTTGAAACCCTTTACCCCGCTTGGATTTGGTTAATACTTGGTTTATTGGCTGCGCACCATTGGATAGTACGTCACCATACTTTAAAACCGGTTCCCACCATTTTTTTCAGCATGACTTTTGATGAAAAACGGACTTTTTTGTTTTTCATGTTATGGATCAGTTGGGCTTAGATAAAAGCTGTTGAAACCCTTTACCCCGCTTGGATTTGGTTAATACTTGGTTTATTGGCTGCGCACCATTGGATAGTACGTCACCATACTTTAAAACCGGTTCCCACCATTTTTTTCAGCATGACTTTTGATGAAAAACGGACTTTTTTGTTTTTCATGTTATGGATCAGTTGGGCTTAGATAAAAGCTGTTGAAACCCTTTACCCCGCTTGGATTTGGTTAATACTTGGTTTATTGGCTGCGCACCATTGGATAGTACGTCACCATACTTTAAAACCGGTTCCCACCATTTTTTTCAGCATGACTTTTGATGAAAAACGGACTTTTTTGTTTTTCATGTTATGGATCAGTTGGGCTTAGATAAAAGCTGTTGAAACCCTTTACCCCGCTTGGATTTGGTTAATACTTGGTTTATTGGCTGCGCACCATTGGATAGTACGTCACCATACTTTAAAACCGGTTCCCACCATTTTTTTCAGCATGACTTTTGATGAAAAACGGACTTTTTTGTTTTTCATGTTATGCATCAGTTGGGCTTAGATAAAAGCTGTTGAAACCCTTTACCCCGCTTGGATTTGGTTAATACTTGGTTTATTGGCTGCGCACCATTGGATAGTACGTCACCATACTTTAAAACCGGTTCCCACCATTTTTTTCAGCATGACTTTTGATGAAAAACGGACTTTTTTGTTTTTCATGTTATGGATCAGTTGGGCTTAGATAAAAGCTGTTGAAACCCTTTACCCCGCTTGGATTTGGTTAATACTTGGTTTATTGGCTGCGCACCATTGGATAGTACGTCACCATACTTTAAAACCGGTTCCCACCATTTTTTTCAGCATGACTTTTGATGAAAAACGGACTTTTTTGTTTTTCATGTTATGGATCAGTTGGGCTTAGATAAAAGCTGTTGAAACCCTTTACCCCGCTTGGATTTGGTTAATACTTGGTTTATTGGCTGCGCACCATTGGATAGTACGTCACCATACTTTAAAACCGGTTCCCACCATTTTTTTCAGCATGACTTTTGATGAAAAACGGACTTTTTTGTTTTTCATGTTATGGATCAGTTGGGCTTAGATAAAAGCTGTTGAAACCCTTTACCCCGCTTGGATTTGGTTAATACTTGGTTTATTGGCTGCGCACCATTGGATAGTACGTCACCATACTTTAAAACCGGTTCCCACCATTTTTTTCAGCATGACTTTTGATGAAAAACGGACTTTTTTGTTTTTCATGTTATGGATCAGTTGGGCTTAGATAAAAGCTGTTGAAACCCTTTACCCCGCTTGGATTTGGTTAATACTTGGTTTATTGGCTGCGCACCATTGGATAGTACGTCACCATACTTTAAAACCGGTTCCCACCATTTTTTTCAGCATGACTTTTGATGAAAAACGGACTTTTTTGTTTTTCATGTTATGGATCAGTTGGGCTTAGATAAAAGCTGTTGAAACCCTTTACCCCGCTTGGATTTGGTTAATACTTGGTTTATTGGCTGCGCACCATTGGATAGTACGTCACCATACTTTAAAACCGGTTCCCACCATTTTTTTCAGCATGACTTTTGATGAAAAACGGACTTTTTTGTTTTTCATGTTATGGATCAGTTGGGCTTAGATAAAAGCTGTTGAAACCCTTTACCCCGCTTGGATTTGGTTAATACTTGGTTTATTGGCTGCGCACCATTGGATAGTACGTCACCATACTTTAAAACCGGTTCCCACCATTTTTTTCAGCATGACTTTTGATGAAAAACGGACTTTTTTGTTTTTCATGTTATGGATCAGTTGGGCTTAGATAAAAGCTGTTGAAACCCTTTACCCCGCTTGGATTTGGTTAATACTTGGTTTATTGGCTGCGCACCATTGGATAGTACGTCACCATACTTTAAAACCGGTTCCCACCATTTTTTTCAGCATGACTTTTGATGAAAAACGGACTTTTTTGTTTTTCATGTTATGGATCAGTTGGGCTTAGATAAAAGCTGTTGAAACCCTTTACCCCGCTTGGATTTGGTTAATACTTGGTTTATTGGCTGCGCACCATTGGATAGTACGTCACCATACTTTAAAACCGGTTCCCACCATTTTTTTCAGCATGACTTTTGATGAAAAACGGACTTTTTTGTTTTTCATGTTATGGATCAGTTGGGCTTAGATAAAAGCTGTTGAAACCCTTTACCCCGCTTGGATTTGGTTAATACTTGGTTTATTGGCTGCGCACCATTGGATAGTACGTCACCATACTTTAAAACCGGTTCCCACCATTTTTTTCAGCATGACTTTTGATGAAAAACGGACTTTTTTGTTTTTCATGTTATGGATCAGTTGGGCTTAGATAAAAGCTGTTGAAACCCTTTACCCCGCTTGGATTTGGTTAATACTTGGTTTATTGGCTGCGCACCATTGGATAGTACGTCACCATACTTTAAAACCGGTTCCCACCATTTTTTTCAGCATGACTTTTGATGAAAAACGGACTTTTTTGTTTTTCATGTTATGGATCAGTTGGGCTTAGATAAAAGCTGTTGAAACCCTTTACCCCGCTTGGATTTGGTTAATACTTGGTTTATTGGCTGCGCACCATTGGATAGTACGTCACCATACTTTAAAACCGGTTCCCACCATTTTTTTCAGCATGACTTTTGATGAAAAACGGACTTTTTTGTTTTTCATGTTATGGATCAGTTGGGCTTAGATAAAAGCTGTTGAAACCCTTTACCCCGCTTGGATTTGGTTAATACTTGGTTTATTGGCTGCGCACCATTGGATAGTACGTCACCATACTTTAAAACCGGTTCCCACCATTTTTTTCAGCATGACTTTTGATGAAAAACGGACTTTTTTGTTTTTCATGTTATGGATCAGTTGGGCTTAGATAAAAGCTGTTGAAACCCTTTACCCCGCTTGGATTTGGTTAATACTTGGTTTATTGGCTGCGCACCATTGGATAGTACGTCACCATACTTTAAAACCGGTTCCCACCATTTTTTTCAGCATGACTTTTGATGAAAAACGGACTTTTTTGTTTTTCATGTTATGGATCAGTTGGGCTTAGATAAAAGCTGTTGAAACCCTTTACCCCGCTTGGATTTGGTTAATACTTGGTTTATTGGCTGCGCACCATTGGATAGTACGTCACCATACTTTAAAACCGGTTCCCACCATTTTTTTCAGCATGACTTTTGATGAAAAACGGACTTTTTTGTTTTTCATGTTATGGATCAGTTGGGCTTAGATAAAAGCTGTTGAAACCCTTTACCCCGCTTGGATTTGGTTAATACTTGGTTTATTGGCTGCGCACCATTGGATAGTACGTCACCATACTTTAAAACCGGTTCCCACCATTTTTTTCAGCATGACTTTTGATGAAAAACGGACTTTTTTGTTTTTCATGTTATGGATCAGTTGGGCTTAGATAAAAGCTGTTGAAACCCTTTACCCCGCTTGGATTTGGTTAATACTTGGTTTATTGGCTGCGCACCATTGGATAGTACGTCACCATACTTTAAAACCGGTTCCCACCATTTTTTTCAGCATGACTTTTGATGAAAAACGGACTTTTTTGTTTTTCATGTTATGGATCAGTTGGGCTTAGATAAAAGCTGTTGAAACCCTTTACCCCGCTTGGATTTGGTTAATACTTGGTTTATTGGCTGCGCACCATTGGATAGTACGTCACCATACTTTAAAACCGGTTCCCACCATTTTTTTCAGCATGACTTTTGATGAAAAACGGACTTTTTTGTTTTTCATGTTATGGATCAGTTGGGCTTAGATAAAAGCTGTTGAAACCCTTTACCCCGCTTGGATTTGGTTAATACTTGGTTTATTGGCTGCGCACCATTGGATAGTACGTCACCATACTTTAAAACCGGTTCCCACCATTTTTTTCAGCATGACTTTTGATGAAAAACGGACTTTTTTGTTTTTCATGTTATGGATCAGTTGGGCTTAGATAAAAGCTGTTGAAACCCTTTACCCCGCTTGGATTTGGTTAATACTTGGTTTATTGGCTGCGCACCATTGGATAGTACGTCACCATACTTTAAAACCGGTTCCCACCATTTTTTTCAGCATGACTTTTGATGAAAAACGGACTTTTTTGTTTTTCATGTTATGGATCAGTTGGGCTTAGATAAAAGCTGTTGAAACCCTTTACCCCGCTTGGATTTGGTTAATACTTGGTTTATTGGCTGCGCACCATTGGATAGTACGTCACCATACTTTAAAACCGGTTCCCACCATTTTTTTCAGCATGACTTTTGATGAAAAACGGACTTTTTTGTTTTTCATGTTATGGATCAGTTGGGCTTAGATAAAAGCTGTTGAAACCCTTTACCCCGCTTGGATTTGGTTAATACTTGGTTTATTGGCTGCGCACCATTGGATAGTACGTCACCATACTTTAAAACCGGTTCCCACCATTTTTTTCAGCATGACTTTTGATGAAAAACGGACTTTTTTGTTTTTCATGTTATGGATCAGTTGGGCTTAGATAAAAGCTGTTGAAACCCTTTACCCCGCTTGGATTTGGTTAATACTTGGTTTATTGGCTGCGCACCATTGGATAGTACGTCACCATACTTTAAAACCGGTTCCCACCATTTTTTTCAGCATGACTTTTGATGAAAAACGGACTTTTTTGTTTTTCATGTTATGGATCAGTTGGGCTTAGATAAAAGCTGTTGAAACCCTTTACCCCGCTTGGATTTGGTTAATACTTGGTTTATTGGCTGCGCACCATTGGATAGTACGTCACCATACTTTAAAACCGGTTCCCACCATTTTTTTCAGCATGACTTTTGATGAAAAACGGACTTTTTTGTTTTTCATGTTATGGATCAGTTGGGCTTAGATAAAAGCTGTTGAAACCCTTTACCCCGCTTGGATTTGGTTAATACTTGGTTTATTGGCTGCGCACCATTGGATAGTACGTCACCATACTTTAAAACCGGTTCCCACCATTTTTTTCAGCATGACTTTTGATGAAAAACGGACTTTTTTGTTTTTCATGTTATGGATCAGTTGGGCTTAGATAAAAGCTGTTGAAACCCTTTACCCCGCTTGGATTTGGTTAATACTTGGTTTATTGGCTGCGCACCATTGGATAGTACGTCACCATACTTTAAAACCGGTTCCCACCATTTTTTTCAGCATGACTTTTGATGAAAAACGGACTTTTTTGTTTTTCATGTTATGGATCAGTTGGGCTTAGATAAAAGCTGTTGAAACCCTTTACCCCGCTTGGATTTGGTTAATACTTGGTTTATTGGCTGCGCACCATTGGATAGTACGTCACCATACTTTAAAACCGGTTCCCACCATTTTTTTCAGCATGACTTTTGATGAAAAACGGACTTTTTTGTTTTTCATGTTATGGATCAGTTGGGCTTAGATAAAAGCTGTTGAAACCCTTTACCCCGCTTGGATTTGGTTAATACTTGGTTTATTGGCTGCGCACCATTGGATAGTACGTCACCATACTTTAAAACCGGTTCCCACCATTTTTTTCAGCATGACTTTTGATGAAAAACGGACTTTTTTGTTTTTCATGTTATGGATCAGTTGGGCTTAGATAAAAGCTGTTGAAACCCTTTACCCCGCTTGGATTTGGTTAATACTTGGTTTATTGGCTGCGCACCATTGGATAGTACGTCACCATACTTTAAAACCGGTTCCCACCATTTTTTTCAGCATGACTTTTGATGAAAAACGGACTTTTTTGTTTTTCATGTTATGGATCAGTTGGGCTTAGATAAAAGCTGTTGAAACCCTTTACCCCGCTTGGATTTGGTTAATACTTGGTTTATTGGCTGCGCACCATTGGATAGTACGTCACCATACTTTAAAACCGGTTCCCACCATTTTTTTCAGCATGACTTTTGATGAAAAACGGACTTTTTTGTTTTTCATGTTATGGATCAGTTGGGCTTAGATAAAAGCTGTTGAAACCCTTTACCCCGCTTGGATTTGGTTAATACTTGGTTTATTGGCTGCGCACCATTGGATAGTACGTCACCATACTTTAAAACCGGTTCCCACCATTTTTTTCAGCATGACTTTTGATGAAAAACGGACTTTTTTGTTTTTCATGTTATGGATCAGTTGGGCTTAGATAAAAGCTGTTGAAACCCTTTACCCCGCTTGGATTTGGTTAATACTTGGTTTATTGGCTGCGCACCATTGGATAGTACGTCACCATACTTTAAAACCGGTTCCCACCATTTTTTTCAGCATGACTTTTGATGAAAAACGGACTTTTTTGTTTTTCATGTTATGGATCAGTTGGGCTTAGATAAAAGCTGTTGAAACCCTTTACCCCGCTTGGATTTGGTTAATACTTGGTTTATTGGCTGCGCACCATTGGATAGTACGTCACCATACTTTAAAACCGGTTCCCACCATTTTTTTCAGCATGACTTTTGATGAAAAACGGACTTTTTTGTTTTTCATGTTATGGATCAGTTGGGCTTAGATAAAAGCTGTTGAAACCCTTTACCCCGCTTGGATTTGGTTAATACTTGGTTTATTGGCTGCGCACCATTGGATAGTACGTCACCATACTTTAAAACCGGTTCCCACCATTTTTTTCAGCATGACTTTTGATGAAAAACGGACTTTTTTGTTTTTCATGTTATGGATCAGTTGGGCTTAGATAAAAGCTGTTGAAACCCTTTACCCCGCTTGGATTTGGTTAATACTTGGTTTATTGGCTGCGCACCATTGGATAGTACGTCACCATACTTTAAAACCGGTTCCCACCATTTTTTTCAGCATGACTTTTGATGAAAAACGGACTTTTTTGTTTTTCATGTTATGGATCAGTTGGGCTTAGATAAAAGCTGTTGAAACCCTTTACCCCGCTTGGATTTGGTTAATACTTGGTTTATTGGCTGCGCACCATTGGATAGTACGTCACCATACTTTAAAACCGGTTCCCACCATTTTTTTCAGCATGACTTTTGATGAAAAACGGACTTTTTTGTTTTTCATGTTATGGATCAGTTGGGCTTAGATAAAAGCTGTTGAAACCCTTTACCCCGCTTGGATTTGGTTAATACTTGGTTTATTGGCTGCGCACCATTGGATAGTACGTCACCATACTTTAAAACCGGTTCCCACCATTTTTTTCAGCATGACTTTTGATGAAAAACGGACTTTTTTGTTTTTCATGTTATGGATCAGTTGGGCTTAGATAAAAGCTGTTGAAACCCTTTACCCCGCTTGGATTTGGTTAATACTTGGTTTATTGGCTGCGCACCATTGGATAGTACGTCACCATACTTTAAAACCGGTTCCCACCATTTTTTTCAGCATGACTTTTGATGAAAAACGGACTTTTTTGTTTTTCATGTTATGGATCAGTTGGGCTTAGATAAAAGCTGTTGAAACCCTTTACCCCGCTTGGATTTGGTTAATACTTGGTTTATTGGCTGCGCACCATTGGATAGTACGTCACCATACTTTAAAACCGGTTCCCACCATTTTTTTCAGCATGACTTTTGATGAAAAACGGACTTTTTTGTTTTTCATGTTATGGATCAGTTGGGCTTAGATAAAAGCTGTTGAAACCCTTTACCCCGCTTGGATTTGGTTAATACTTGGTTTATTGGCTGCGCACCATTGGATAGTACGTCACCATACTTTAAAACCGGTTCCCACCATTTTTTTCAGCATGACTTTTGATGAAAAACGGACTTTTTTGTTTTTCATGTTATGGATCAGTTGGGCTTAGATAAAAGCTGTTGAAACCCTTTACCCCGCTTGGATTTGGTTAATACTTGGTTTATTGGCTGCGCACCATTGGATAGTACGTCACCATACTTTAAAACCGGTTCCCACCATTTTTTTCAGCATGACTTTTGATGAAAAACGGACTTTTTTGTTTTTCATGTTATGGATCAGTTGGGCTTAGATAAAAGCTGTTGAAACCCTTTACCCCGCTTGGATTTGGTTAATACTTGGTTTATTGGCTGCGCACCATTGGATAGTACGTCACCATACTTTAAAACCGGTTCCCACCATTTTTTTCAGCATGACTTTTGATGAAAAACGGACTTTTTTGTTTTTCATGTTATGGATCAGTTGGGCTTAGATAAAAGCTGTTGAAACCCTTTACCCCGCTTGGATTTGGTTAATACTTGGTTTATTGGCTGCGCACCATTGGATAGTACGTCACCATACTTTAAAACCGGTTCCCACCATTTTTTTCAGCATGACTTTTGATGAAAAACGGACTTTTTTGTTTTTCATGTTATGGATCAGTTGGGCTTAGATAAAAGCTGTTGAAACCCTTTACCCCGCTTGGATTTGGTTAATACTTGGTTTATTGGCTGCGCACCATTGGATAGTACGTCACCATACTTTAAAACCGGTTCCCACCATTTTTTTCAGCATGACTTTTGATGAAAAACGGACTTTTTTGTTTTTCATGTTATGGATCAGTTGGGCTTAGATAAAAGCTGTTGAAACCCTTTACCCCGCTTGGATTTGGTTAATACTTGGTTTATTGGCTGCGCACCATTGGATAGTACGTCACCATACTTTAAAACCGGTTCCCACCATTTTTTTCAGCATGACTTTTGATGAAAAACGGACTTTTTTGTTTTTCATGTTATGGATCAGTTGGGCTTAGATAAAAGCTGTTGAAACCCTTTACCCCGCTTGGATTTGGTTAATACTTGGTTTATTGGCTGCGCACCATTGGATAGTACGTCACCATACTTTAAAACCGGTTCCCACCATTTTTTTCAGCATGACTTTTGATGAAAAACGGACTTTTTTGTTTTTCATGTTATGGATCAGTTGGGCTTAGATAAAAGCTGTTGAAACCCTTTACCCCGCTTGGATTTGGTTAATACTTGGTTTATTGGCTGCGCACCATTGGATAGTACGTCACCATACTTTAAAACCGGTTCCCACCATTTTTTTCAGCATGACTTTTGATGAAAAACGGACTTTTTTGTTTTTCATGTTATGGATCAGTTGGGCTTAGATAAAAGCTGTTGAAACCCTTTACCCCGCTTGGATTTGGTTAATACTTGGTTTATTGGCTGCGCACCATTGGATAGTACGTCACCATACTTTAAAACCGGTTCCCACCATTTTTTTCAGCATGACTTTTGATGAAAAACGGACTTTTTTGTTTTTCATGTTATGGATCAGTTGGGCTTAGATAAAAGCTGTTGAAACCCTTTACCCCGCTTGGATTTGGTTAATACTTGGTTTATTGGCTGCGCACCATTGGATAGTACGTCACCATACTTTAAAACCGGTTCCCACCATTTTTTTCAGCATGACTTTTGATGAAAAACGGACTTTTTTGTTTTTCATGTTATGGATCAGTTGGGCTTAGATAAAAGCTGTTGAAACCCTTTACCCCGCTTGGATTTGGTTAATACTTGGTTTATTGGCTGCGCACCATTGGATAGTACGTCACCATACTTTAAAACCGGTTCCCACCATTTTTTTCAGCATGACTTTTGATGAAAAACGGACTTTTTTGTTTTTCATGTTATGGATCAGTTGGGCTTAGATAAAAGCTGTTGAAACCCTTTACCCCGCTTGGATTTGGTTAATACTTGGTTTATTGGCTGCGCACCATTGGATAGTACGTCACCATACTTTAAAACCGGTTCCCACCATTTTTTTCAGCATGACTTTTGATGAAAAACGGACTTTTTTGTTTTTCATGTTATGGATCAGTTGGGCTTAGATAAAAGCTGTTGAAACCCTTTACCCCGCTTGGATTTGGTTAATACTTGGTTTATTGGCTGCGCACCATTGGATAGTACGTCACCATACTTTAAAACCGGTTCCCACCATTTTTTTCAGCATGACTTTTGATGAAAAACGGACTTTTTTGTTTTTCATGTTATGGATCAGTTGGGCTTAGATAAAAGCTGTTGAAACCCTTTACCCCGCTTGGATTTGGTTAATACTTGGTTTATTGGCTGCGCACCATTGGATAGTACGTCACCATACTTTAAAACCGGTTCCCACCATTTTTTTCAGCATGACTTTTGATGAAAAACGGACTTTTTTGTTTTTCATGTTATGGATCAGTTGGGCTTAGATAAAAGCTGTTGAAACCCTTTACCCCGCTTGGATTTGGTTAATACTTGGTTTATTGGCTGCGCACCATTGGATAGTACGTCACCATACTTTAAAACCGGTTCCCACCATTTTTTTCAGCATGACTTTTGATGAAAAACGGACTTTTTTGTTTTTCATGTTATGGATCAGTTGGGCTTAGATAAAAGCTGTTGAAACCCTTTACCCCGCTTGGATTTGGTTAATACTTGGTTTATTGGCTGCGCACCATTGGATAGTACGTCACCATACTTTAAAACCGGTTCCCACCATTTTTTTCAGCATGACTTTTGATGAAAAACGGACTTTTTTGTTTTTCATGTTATGGATCAGTTGGGCTTAGATAAAAGCTGTTGAAACCCTTTACCCCGCTTGGATTTGGTTAATACTTGGTTTATTGGCTGCGCACCATTGGATAGTACGTCACCATACTTTAAAACCGGTTCCCACCATTTTTTTCAGCATGACTTTTGATGAAAAACGGACTTTTTTGTTTTTCATGTTATGGATCAGTTGGGCTTAGATAAAAGCTGTTGAAACCCTTTACCCCGCTTGGATTTGGTTAATACTTGGTTTATTGGCTGCGCACCATTGGATAGTACGTCACCATACTTTAAAACCGGTTCCCACCATTTTTTTCAGCATGACTTTTGATGAAAAACGGACTTTTTTGTTTTTCATGTTATGGATCAGTTGGGCTTAGATAAAAGCTGTTGAAACCCTTTACCCCGCTTGGATTTGGTTAATACTTGGTTTATTGGCTGCGCACCATTGGATAGTACGTCACCATACTTTAAAACCGGTTCCCACCATTTTTTTCAGCATGACTTTTGATGAAAAACGGACTTTTTTGTTTTTCATGTTATGGATCAGTTGGGCTTAGATAAAAGCTGTTGAAACCCTTTACCCCGCTTGGATTTGGTTAATACTTGGTTTATTGGCTGCGCACCATTGGATAGTACGTCACCATACTTTAAAACCGGTTCCCACCATTTTTTTCAGCATGACTTTTGATGAAAAACGGACTTTTTTGTTTTTCATGTTATGGATCAGTTGGGCTTAGATAAAAGCTGTTGAAACCCTTTACCCCGCTTGGATTTGGTTAATACTTGGTTTATTGGCTGCGCACCATTGGATAGTACGTCACCATACTTTAAAACCGGTTCCCACCATTTTTTTCAGCATGACTTTTGATGAAAAACGGACTTTTTTGTTTTTCATGTTATGGATCAGTTGGGCTTAGATAAAAGCTGTTGAAACCCTTTACCCCGCTTGGATTTGGTTAATACTTGGTTTATTGGCTGCGCACCATTGGATAGTACGTCACCATACTTTAAAACCGGTTCCCACCATTTTTTTCAGCATGACTTTTGATGAAAAACGGACTTTTTTGTTTTTCATGTTATGGATCAGTTGGGCTTAGATAAAAGCTGTTGAAACCCTTTACCCCGCTTGGATTTGGTTAATACTTGGTTTATTGGCTGCGCACCATTGGATAGTACGTCACCATACTTTAAAACCGGTTCCCACCATTTTTTTCAGCATGACTTTTGATGAAAAACGGACTTTTTTGTTTTTCATGTTATGGATCAGTTGGGCTTAGATAAAAGCTGTTGAAACCCTTTACCCCGCTTGGATTTGGTTAATACTTGGTTTATTGGCTGCGCACCATTGGATAGTACGTCACCATACTTTAAAACCGGTTCCCACCATTTTTTTCAGCATGACTTTTGATGAAAAACGGACTTTTTTGTTTTTCATGTTATGGATCAGTTGGGCTTAGATAAAAGCTGTTGAAACCCTTTACCCCGCTTGGATTTGGTTAATACTTGGTTTATTGGCTGCGCACCATTGGATAGTACGTCACCATACTTTAAAACCGGTTCCCACCATTTTTTTCAGCATGACTTTTGATGAAAAACGGACTTTTTTGTTTTTCATGTTATGGATCAGTTGGGCTTAGATAAAAGCTGTTGAAACCCTTTACCCCGCTTGGATTTGGTTAATACTTGGTTTATTGGCTGCGCACCATTGGATAGTACGTCACCATACTTTAAAACCGGTTCCCACCATTTTTTTCAGCATGACTTTTGATGAAAAACGGACTTTTTTGTTTTTCATGTTATGGATCAGTTGGGCTTAGATAAAAGCTGTTGAAACCCTTTACCCCGCTTGGATTTGGTTAATACTTGGTTTATTGGCTGCGCACCATTGGATAGTACGTCACCATACTTTAAAACCGGTTCCCACCATTTTTTTCAGCATGACTTTTGATGAAAAACGGACTTTTTTGTTTTTCATGTTATGGATCAGTTGGGCTTAGATAAAAGCTGTTGAAACCCTTTACCCCGCTTGGATTTGGTTAATACTTGGTTTATTGGCTGCGCACCATTGGATAGTACGTCACCATACTTTAAAACCGGTTCCCACCATTTTTTTCAGCATGACTTTTGATGAAAAACGGACTTTTTTGTTTTTCATGTTATGGATCAGTTGGGCTTAGATAAAAGCTGTTGAAACCCTTTACCCCGCTTGGATTTGGTTAATACTTGGTTTATTGGCTGCGCACCATTGGATAGTACGTCACCATACTTTAAAACCGGTTCCCACCATTTTTTTCAGCATGACTTTTGATGAAAAACGGACTTTTTTGTTTTTCATGTTATGGATCAGTTGGGCTTAGATAAAAGCTGTTGAAACCCTTTACCCCGCTTGGATTTGGTTAATACTTGGTTTATTGGCTGCGCACCATTGGATAGTACGTCACCATACTTTAAAACCGGTTCCCACCATTTTTTTCAGCATGACTTTTGATGAAAAACGGACTTTTTTGTTTTTCATGTTATGGATCAGTTGGGCTTAGATAAAAGCTGTTGAAACCCTTTACCCCGCTTGGATTTGGTTAATACTTGGTTTATTGGCTGCGCACCATTGGATAGTACGTCACCATACTTTAAAACCGGTTCCCACCATTTTTTTCAGCATGACTTTTGATGAAAAACGGACTTTTTTGTTTTTCATGTTATGGATCAGTTGGGCTTAGATAAAAGCTGTTGAAACCCTTTACCCCGCTTGGATTTGGTTAATACTTGGTTTATTGGCTGCGCACCATTGGATAGTACGTCACCATACTTTAAAACCGGTTCCCACCATTTTTTTCAGCATGACTTTTGATGAAAAACGGACTTTTTTGTTTTTCATGTTATGGATCAGTTGGGCTTAGATAAAAGCTGTTGAAACCCTTTACCCCGCTTGGATTTGGTTAATACTTGGTTTATTGGCTGCGCACCATTGGATAGTACGTCACCATACTTTAAAACCGGTTCCCACCATTTTTTTCAGCATGACTTTTGATGAAAAACGGACTTTTTTGTTTTTCATGTTATGGATCAGTTGGGCTTAGATAAAAGCTGTTGAAACCCTTTACCCCGCTTGGATTTGGTTAATACTTGGTTTATTGGCTGCGCACCATTGGATAGTACGTCACCATACTTTAAAACCGGTTCCCACCATTTTTTTCAGCATGACTTTTGATGAAAAACGGACTTTTTTGTTTTTCATGTTATGGATCAGTTGGGCTTAGATAAAAGCTGTTGAAACCCTTTACCCCGCTTGGATTTGGTTAATACTTGGTTTATTGGCTGCGCACCATTGGATAGTACGTCACCATACTTTAAAACCGGTTCCCACCATTTTTTTCAGCATGACTTTTGATGAAAAACGGACTTTTTTGTTTTTCATGTTATGGATCAGTTGGGCTTAGATAAAAGCTGTTGAAACCCTTTACCCCGCTTGGATTTGGTTAATACTTGGTTTATTGGCTGCGCACCATTGGATAGTACGTCACCATACTTTAAAACCGGTTCCCACCATTTTTTTCAGCATGACTTTTGATGAAAAACGGACTTTTTTGTTTTTCATGTTATGGATCAGTTGGGCTTAGATAAAAGCTGTTGAAACCCTTTACCCCGCTTGGATTTGGTTAATACTTGGTTTATTGGCTGCGCACCATTGGATAGTACGTCACCATACTTTAAAACCGGTTCCCACCATTTTTTTCAGCATGACTTTTGATGAAAAACGGACTTTTTTGTTTTTCATGTTATGGATCAGTTGGGCTTAGATAAAAGCTGTTGAAACCCTTTACCCCGCTTGGATTTGGTTAATACTTGGTTTATTGGCTGCGCACCATTGGATAGTACGTCACCATACTTTAAAACCGGTTCCCACCATTTTTTTCAGCATGACTTTTGATGAAAAACGGACTTTTTTGTTTTTCATGTTATGGATCAGTTGGGCTTAGATAAAAGCTGTTGAAACCCTTTACCCCGCTTGGATTTGGTTAATACTTGGTTTATTGGCTGCGCACCATTGGATAGTACGTCACCATACTTTAAAACCGGTTCCCACCATTTTTTTCAGCATGACTTTTGATGAAAAACGGACTTTTTTGTTTTTCATGTTATGGATCAGTTGGGCTTAGATAAAAGCTGTTGAAACCCTTTACCCCGCTTGGATTTGGTTAATACTTGGTTTATTGGCTGCGCACCATTGGATAGTACGTCACCATACTTTAAAACCGGTTCCCACCATTTTTTTCAGCATGACTTTTGATGAAAAACGGACTTTTTTGTTTTTCATGTTATGGATCAGTTGGGCTTAGATAAAAGCTGTTGAAACCCTTTACCCCGCTTGGATTTGGTTAATACTTGGTTTATTGGCTGCGCACCATTGGATAGTACGTCACCATACTTTAAAACCGGTTCCCACCATTTTTTTCAGCATGACTTTTGATGAAAAACGGACTTTTTTGTTTTTCATGTTATGGATCAGTTGGGCTTAGATAAAAGCTGTTGAAACCCTTTACCCCGCTTGGATTTGGTTAATACTTGGTTTATTGGCTGCGCACCATTGGATAGTACGTCACCATACTTTAAAACCGGTTCCCACCATTTTTTTCAGCATGACTTTTGATGAAAAACGGACTTTTTTGTTTTTCATGTTATGGATCAGTTGGGCTTAGATAAAAGCTGTTGAAACCCTTTACCCCGCTTGGATTTGGTTAATACTTGGTTTATTGGCTGCGCACCATTGGATAGTACGTCACCATACTTTAAAACCGGTTCCCACCATTTTTTTCAGCATGACTTTTGATGAAAAACGGACTTTTTTGTTTTTCATGTTATGGATCAGTTGGGCTTAGATAAAAGCTGTTGAAACCCTTTACCCCGCTTGGATTTGGTTAATACTTGGTTTATTGGCTGCGCACCATTGGATAGTACGTCACCATACTTTAAAACCGGTTCCCACCATTTTTTTCAGCATGACTTTTGATGAAAAACGGACTTTTTTGTTTTTCATGTTATGGATCAGTTGGGCTTAGATAAAAGCTGTTGAAACCCTTTACCCCGCTTGGATTTGGTTAATACTTGGTTTATTGGCTGCGCACCATTGGATAGTACGTCACCATACTTTAAAACCGGTTCCCACCATTTTTTTCAGCATGACTTTTGATGAAAAACGGACTTTTTTGTTTTTCATGTTATGGATCAGTTGGGCTTAGATAAAAGCTGTTGAAACCCTTTACCCCGCTTGGATTTGGTTAATACTTGGTTTATTGGCTGCGCACCATTGGATAGTACGTCACCATACTTTAAAACCGGTTCCCACCATTTTTTTCAGCATGACTTTTGATGAAAAACGGACTTTTTTGTTTTTCATGTTATGGATCAGTTGGGCTTAGATAAAAGCTGTTGAAACCCTTTACCCCGCTTGGATTTGGTTAATACTTGGTTTATTGGCTGCGCACCATTGGATAGTACGTCACCATACTTTAAAACCGGTTCCCACCATTTTTTTCAGCATGACTTTTGATGAAAAACGGACTTTTTTGTTTTTCATGTTATGGATCAGTTGGGCTTAGATAAAAGCTGTTGAAACCCTTTACCCCGCTTGGATTTGGTTAATACTTGGTTTATTGGCTGCGCACCATTGGATAGTACGTCACCATACTTTAAAACCGGTTCCCACCATTTTTTTCAGCATGACTTTTGATGAAAAACGGACTTTTTTGTTTTTCATGTTATGGATCAGTTGGGCTTAGATAAAAGCTGTTGAAACCCTTTACCCCGCTTGGATTTGGTTAATACTTGGTTTATTGGCTGCGCACCATTGGATAGTACGTCACCATACTTTAAAACCGGTTCCCACCATTTTTTTCAGCATGACTTTTGATGAAAAACGGACTTTTTTGTTTTTCATGTTATGGATCAGTTGGGCTTAGATAAAAGCTGTTGAAACCCTTTACCCCGCTTGGATTTGGTTAATACTTGGTTTATTGGCTGCGCACCATTGGATAGTACGTCACCATACTTTAAAACCGGTTCCCACCATTTTTTTCAGCATGACTTTTGATGAAAAACGGACTTTTTTGTTTTTCATGTTATGGATCAGTTGGGCTTAGATAAAAGCTGTTGAAACCCTTTACCCCGCTTGGATTTGGTTAATACTTGGTTTATTGGCTGCGCACCATTGGATAGTACGTCACCATACTTTAAAACCGGTTCCCACCATTTTTTTCAGCATGACTTTTGATGAAAAACGGACTTTTTTGTTTTTCATGTTATGGATCAGTTGGGCTTAGATAAAAGCTGTTGAAACCCTTTACCCCGCTTGGATTTGGTTAATACTTGGTTTATTGGCTGCGCACCATTGGATAGTACGTCACCATACTTTAAAACCGGTTCCCACCATTTTTTTCAGCATGACTTTTGATGAAAAACGGACTTTTTTGTTTTTCATGTTATGGATCAGTTGGGCTTAGATAAAAGCTGTTGAAACCCTTTACCCCGCTTGGATTTGGTTAATACTTGGTTTATTGGCTGCGCACCATTGGATAGTACGTCACCATACTTTAAAACCGGTTCCCACCATTTTTTTCAGCATGACTTTTGATGAAAAACGGACTTTTTTGTTTTTCATGTTATGGATCAGTTGGGCTTAGATAAAAGCTGTTGAAACCCTTTACCCCGCTTGGATTTGGTTAATACTTGGTTTATTGGCTGCGCACCATTGGATAGTACGTCACCATACTTTAAAACCGGTTCCCACCATTTTTTTCAGCATGACTTTTGATGAAAAACGGACTTTTTTGTTTTTCATGTTATGGATCAGTTGGGCTTAGATAAAAGCTGTTGAAACCCTTTACCCCGCTTGGATTTGGTTAATACTTGGTTTATTGGCTGCGCACCATTGGATAGTACGTCACCATACTTTAAAACCGGTTCCCACCATTTTTTTCAGCATGACTTTTGATGAAAAACGGACTTTTTTGTTTTTCATGTTATGGATCAGTTGGGCTTAGATAAAAGCTGTTGAAACCCTTTACCCCGCTTGGATTTGGTTAATACTTGGTTTATTGGCTGCGCACCATTGGATAGTACGTCACCATACTTTAAAACCGGTTCCCACCATTTTTTTCAGCATGACTTTTGATGAAAAACGGACTTTTTTGTTTTTCATGTTATGGATCAGTTGGGCTTAGATAAAAGCTGTTGAAACCCTTTACCCCGCTTGGATTTGGTTAATACTTGGTTTATTGGCTGCGCACCATTGGATAGTACGTCACCATACTTTAAAACCGGTTCCCACCATTTTTTTCAGCATGACTTTTGATGAAAAACGGACTTTTTTGTTTTTCATGTTATGGATCAGTTGGGCTTAGATAAAAGCTGTTGAAACCCTTTACCCCGCTTGGATTTGGTTAATACTTGGTTTATTGGCTGCGCACCATTGGATAGTACGTCACCATACTTTAAAACCGGTTCCCACCATTTTTTTCAGCATGACTTTTGATGAAAAACGGACTTTTTTGTTTTTCATGTTATGGATCAGTTGGGCTTAGATAAAAGCTGTTGAAACCCTTTACCCCGCTTGGATTTGGTTAATACTTGGTTTATTGGCTGCGCACCATTGGATAGTACGTCACCATACTTTAAAACCGGTTCCCACCATTTTTTTCAGCATGACTTTTGATGAAAAACGGACTTTTTTGTTTTTCATGTTATGGATCAGTTGGGCTTAGATAAAAGCTGTTGAAACCCTTTACCCCGCTTGGATTTGGTTAATACTTGGTTTATTGGCTGCGCACCATTGGATAGTACGTCACCATACTTTAAAACCGGTTCCCACCATTTTTTTCAGCATGACTTTTGATGAAAAACGGACTTTTTTGTTTTTCATGTTATGGATCAGTTGGGCTTAGATAAAAGCTGTTGAAACCCTTTACCCCGCTTGGATTTGGTTAATACTTGGTTTATTGGCTGCGCACCATTGGATAGTACGTCACCATACTTTAAAACCGGTTCCCACCATTTTTTTCAGCATGACTTTTGATGAAAAACGGACTTTTTTGTTTTTCATGTTATGGATCAGTTGGGCTTAGATAAAAGCTGTTGAAACCCTTTACCCCGCTTGGATTTGGTTAATACTTGGTTTATTGGCTGCGCACCATTGGATAGTACGTCACCATACTTTAAAACCGGTTCCCACCATTTTTTTCAGCATGACTTTTGATGAAAAACGGACTTTTTTGTTTTTCATGTTATGGATCAGTTGGGCTTAGATAAAAGCTGTTGAAACCCTTTACCCCGCTTGGATCTGGTTAATACTTGGTTTATTGGCTGCGCACCATTGGATAGTACGTCACCATACTTTAAAACCGGTTCCCACCATTTTTTTCAGCATGACTTTTGATGAAAAACGGACTTTTTTGTTTTTCATGTTATGGATCAGTTGGGCTTAGATAAAAGCTGTTGAAACCCTTTACCCCGCTTGGATTTGGTTAATACTTGGTTTATTGGCTGCGCACCATTGGATAGTACGTCACCATACTTTAAAACCGGTTCCCACCATTTTTTTCAGCATGACTTTTGATGAAAAACGGACTTTTTTGTTTTTCATGTTATGGATCAGTTGGGCTTAGATAAAAGCTGTTGAAACCCTTTACCCCGCTTGGATTTGGTTAATACTTGGTTTATTGGCTGCGCACCATTGGATAGTACGTCACCATACTTTAAAACCGGTTCCCACCATTTTTTTCAGCATGACTTTTGATGAAAAACGGACTTTTTTGTTTTTCATGTTATGGATCAGTTGGGCTTAGATAAAAGCTGTTGAAACCCTTTACCCCGCTTGGATTTGGTTAATACTTGGTTTATTGGCTGCGCACCATTGGATAGTACGTCACCATACTTTAAAACCGGTTCCCACCATTTTTTTCAGCATGACTTTTGATGAAAAACGGACTTTTTTGTTTTTCATGTTATGGATCAGTTGGGCTTAGATAAAAGCTGTTGAAACCCTTTACCCCGCTTGGATTTGGTTAATACTTGGTTTATTGGCTGCGCACCATTGGATAGTACGTCACCATACTTTAAAACCGGTTCCCACCATTTTTTTCAGCATGACTTTTGATGAAAAACGGACTTTTTTGTTTTTCATGTTATGGATCAGTTGGGCTTAGATAAAAGCTGTTGAAACCCTTTACCCCGCTTGGATTTGGTTAATACTTGGTTTATTGGCTGCGCACCATTGGATAGTACGTCACCATACTTTAAAACCGGTTCCCACCATTTTTTTCAGCATGACTTTTGATGAAAAACGGACTTTTTTGTTTTTCATGTTATGGATCAGTTGGGCTTAGATAAAAGCTGTTGAAACCCTTTACCCCGCTTGGATTTGGTTAATACTTGGTTTATTGGCTGCGCACCATTGGATAGTACGTCACCATACTTTAAAACCGGTTCCCACCATTTTTTTCAGCATGACTTTTGATGAAAAACGGACTTTTTTGTTTTTCATGTTATGGATCAGTTGGGCTTAGATAAAAGCTGTTGAAACCCTTTACCCCGCTTGGATTTGGTTAATACTTGGTTTATTGGCTGCGCACCATTGGATAGTACGTCACCATACTTTAAAACCGGTTCCCACCATTTTTTTCAGCATGACTTTTGATGAAAAACGGACTTTTTTGTTTTTCATGTTATGGATCAGTTGGGCTTAGATAAAAGCTGTTGAAACCCTTTACCCCGCTTGGATTTGGTTAATACTTGGTTTATTGGCTGCGCACCATTGGATAGTACGTCACCATACTTTAAAACCGGTTCCCACCATTTTTTTCAGCATGACTTTTGATGAAAAACGGACTTTTTTGTTTTTCATGTTATGGATCAGTTGGGCTTAGATAAAAGCTGTTGAAACCCTTTACCCCGCTTGGATTTGGTTAATACTTGGTTTATTGGCTGCGCACCATTGGATAGTACGTCACCATACTTTAAAACCGGTTCCCACCATTTTTTTCAGCATGACTTTTGATGAAAAACGGACTTTTTTGTTTTTCATGTTATGGATCAGTTGGGCTTAGATAAAAGCTGTTGAAACCCTTTACCCCGCTTGGATTTGGTTAATACTTGGTTTATTGGCTGCGCACCATTGGATAGTACGTCACCATACTTTAAAACCGGTTCCCACCATTTTTTTCAGCATGACTTTTGATGAAAAACGGACTTTTTTGTTTTTCATGTTATGGATCAGTTGGGCTTAGATAAAAGCTGTTGAAACCCTTTACCCCGCTTGGATTTGGTTAATACTTGGTTTATTGGCTGCGCACCATTGGATAGTACGTCACCATACTTTAAAACCGGTTCCCACCATTTTTTTCAGCATGACTTTTGATGAAAAACGGACTTTTTTGTTTTTCATGTTATGGATCAGTTGGGCTTAGATAAAAGCTGTTGAAACCCTTTACCCCGCTTGGATTTGGTTAATACTTGGTTTATTGGCTGCGCACCATTGGATAGTACGTCACCATACTTTAAAACCGGTTCCCACCATTTTTTTCAGCATGACTTTTGATGAAAAACGGACTTTTTTGTTTTTCATGTTATGGATCAGTTGGGCTTAGATAAAAGCTGTTGAAACCCTTTACCCCGCTTGGATTTGGTTAATACTTGGTTTATTGGCTGCGCACCATTGGATAGTACGTCACCATACTTTAAAACCGGTTCCCACCATTTTTTTCAGCATGACTTTTGATGAAAAACGGACTTTTTTGTTTTTCATGTTATGGATCAGTTGGGCTTAGATAAAAGCTGTTGAAACCCTTTACCCCGCTTGGATTTGGTTAATACTTGGTTTATTGGCTGCGCACCATTGGATAGTACGTCACCATACTTTAAAACCGGTTCCCACCATTTTTTTCAGCATGACTTTTGATGAAAAACGGACTTTTTTGTTTTTCATGTTATGGATCAGTTGGGCTTAGATAAAAGCTGTTGAAACCCTTTACCCCGCTTGGATTTGGTTAATACTTGGTTTATTGGCTGCGCACCATTGGATAGTACGTCACCATACTTTAAAACCGGTTCCCACCATTTTTTTCAGCATGACTTTTGATGAAAAACGGACTTTTTTGTTTTTCATGTTATGGATCAGTTGGGCTTAGATAAAAGCTGTTGAAACCCTTTACCCCGCTTGGATTTGGTTAATACTTGGTTTATTGGCTGCGCACCATTGGATAGTACGTCACCATACTTTAAAACCGGTTCCCACCATTTTTTTCAGCATGACTTTTGATGAAAAACGGACTTTTTTGTTTTTCATGTTATGGATCAGTTGGGCTTAGATAAAAGCTGTTGAAACCCTTTACCCCGCTTGGATTTGGTTAATACTTGGTTTATTGGCTGCGCACCATTGGATAGTACGTCACCATACTTTAAAACCGGTTCCCACCATTTTTTTCAGCATGACTTTTGATGAAAAACGGACTTTTTTGTTTTTCATGTTATGGATCAGTTGGGCTTAGATAAAAGCTGTTGAAACCCTTTACCCCGCTTGGATTTGGTTAATACTTGGTTTATTGGCTGCGCACCATTGGATAGTACGTCACCATACTTTAAAACCGGTTCCCACCATTTTTTTCAGCATGACTTTTGATGAAAAACGGACTTTTTTGTTTTTCATGTTATGGATCAGTTGGGCTTAGATAAAAGCTGTTGAAACCCTTTACCCCGCTTGGATTTGGTTAATACTTGGTTTATTGGCTGCGCACCATTGGATAGTACGTCACCATACTTTAAAACCGGTTCCCACCATTTTTTTCAGCATGACTTTTGATGAAAAACGGACTTTTTTGTTTTTCATGTTATGGATCAGTTGGGCTTAGATAAAAGCTGTTGAAACCCTTTACCCCGCTTGGATTTGGTTAATACTTGGTTTATTGGCTGCGCACCATTGGATAGTACGTCACCATACTTTAAAACCGGTTCCCACCATTTTTTTCAGCATGACTTTTGATGAAAAACGGACTTTTTTGTTTTTCATGTTATGGATCAGTTGGGCTTAGATAAAAGCTGTTGAAACCCTTTACCCCGCTTGGATTTGGTTAATACTTGGTTTATTGGCTGCGCACCATTGGATAGTACGTCACCATACTTTAAAACCGGTTCCCACCATTTTTTTCAGCATGACTTTTGATGAAAAACGGACTTTTTTGTTTTTCATGTTATGGATCAGTTGGGCTTAGATAAAAGCTGTTGAAACCCTTTACCCCGCTTGGATTTGGTTAATACTTGGTTTATTGGCTGCGCACCATTGGATAGTACGTCACCATACTTTAAAACCGGTTCCCACCATTTTTTTCAGCATGACTTTTGATGAAAAACGGACTTTTTTGTTTTTCATGTTATGGATCAGTTGGGCTTAGATAAAAGCTGTTGAAACCCTTTACCCCGCTTGGATTTGGTTAATACTTGGTTTATTGGCTGCGCACCATTGGATAGTACGTCACCATACTTTAAAACCGGTTCCCACCATTTTTTTCAGCATGACTTTTGATGAAAAACGGACTTTTTTGTTTTTCATGTTATGGATCAGTTGGGCTTAGATAAAAGCTGTTGAAACCCTTTACCCCGCTTGGATTTGGTTAATACTTGGTTTATTGGCTGCGCACCATTGGATAGTACGTCACCATACTTTAAAACCGGTTCCCACCATTTTTTTCAGCATGACTTTTGATGAAAAACGGACTTTTTTGTTTTTCATGTTATGGATCAGTTGGGCTTAGATAAAAGCTGTTGAAACCCTTTACCCCGCTTGGATTTGGTTAATACTTGGTTTATTGGCTGCGCACCATTGGATAGTACGTCACCATACTTTAAAACCGGTTCCCACCATTTTTTTCAGCATGACTTTTGATGAAAAACGGACTTTTTTGTTTTTCATGTTATGGATCAGTTGGGCTTAGATAAAAGCTGTTGAAACCCTTTACCCCGCTTGGATTTGGTTAATACTTGGTTTATTGGCTGCGCACCATTGGATAGTACGTCACCATACTTTAAAACCGGTTCCCACCATTTTTTTCAGCATGACTTTTGATGAAAAACGGACTTTTTTGTTTTTCATGTTATGGATCAGTTGGGCTTAGATAAAAGCTGTTGAAACCCTTTACCCCGCTTGGATTTGGTTAATACTTGGTTTATTGGCTGCGCACCATTGGATAGTACGTCACCATACTTTAAAACCGGTTCCCACCATTTTTTTCAGCATGACTTTTGATGAAAAACGGACTTTTTTGTTTTTCATGTTATGGATCAGTTGGGCTTAGATAAAAGCTGTTGAAACCCTTTACCCCGCTTGGATTTGGTTAATACTTGGTTTATTGGCTGCGCACCATTGGATAGTACGTCACCATACTTTAAAACCGGTTCCCACCATTTTTTTCAGCATGACTTTTGATGAAAAACGGACTTTTTTGTTTTTCATGTTATGGATCAGTTGGGCTTAGATAAAAGCTGTTGAAACCCTTTACCCCGCTTGGATTTGGTTAATACTTGGTTTATTGGCTGCGCACCATTGGATAGTACGTCACCATACTTTAAAACCGGTTCCCACCATTTTTTTCAGCATGACTTTTGATGAAAAACGGACTTTTTTGTTTTTCATGTTATGGATCAGTTGGGCTTAGATAAAAGCTGTTGAAACCCTTTACCCCGCTTGGATTTGGTTAATACTTGGTTTATTGGCTGCGCACCATTGGATAGTACGTCACCATACTTTAAAACCGGTTCCCACCATTTTTTTCAGCATGACTTTTGATGAAAAACGGACTTTTTTGTTTTTCATGTTATGGATCAGTTGGGCTTAGATAAAAGCTGTTGAAACCCTTTACCCCGCTTGGATTTGGTTAATACTTGGTTTATTGGCTGCGCACCATTGGATAGTACGTCACCATACTTTAAAACCGGTTCCCACCATTTTTTTCAGCATGACTTTTGATGAAAAACGGACTTTTTTGTTTTTCATGTTATGGATCAGTTGGGCTTAGATAAAAGCTGTTGAAACCCTTTACCCCGCTTGGATTTGGTTAATACTTGGTTTATTGGCTGCGCACCATTGGATAGTACGTCACCATACTTTAAAACCGGTTCCCACCATTTTTTTCAGCATGACTTTTGATGAAAAACGGACTTTTTTGTTTTTCATGTTATGGATCAGTTGGGCTTAGATAAAAGCTGTTGAAACCCTTTACCCCGCTTGGATTTGGTTAATACTTGGTTTATTGGCTGCGCACCATTGGATAGTACGTCACCATACTTTAAAACCGGTTCCCACCATTTTTTTCAGCATGACTTTTGATGAAAAACGGACTTTTTTGTTTTTCATGTTATGGATCAGTTGGGCTTAGATAAAAGCTGTTGAAACCCTTTACCCCGCTTGGATTTGGTTAATACTTGGTTTATTGGCTGCGCACCATTGGATAGTACGTCACCATACTTTAAAACCGGTTCCCACCATTTTTTTCAGCATGACTTTTGATGAAAAACGGACTTTTTTGTTTTTCATGTTATGGATCAGTTGGGCTTAGATAAAAGCTGTTGAAACCCTTTACCCCGCTTGGATTTGGTTAATACTTGGTTTATTGGCTGCGCACCATTGGATAGTACGTCACCATACTTTAAAACCGGTTCCCACCATTTTTTTCAGCATGACTTTTGATGAAAAACGGACTTTTTTGTTTTTCATGTTATGGATCAGTTGGGCTTAGATAAAAGCTGTTGAAACCCTTTACCCCGCTTGGATTTGGTTAATACTTGGTTTATTGGCTGCGCACCATTGGATAGTACGTCACCATACTTTAAAACCGGTTCCCACCATTTTTTTCAGCATGACTTTTGATGAAAAACGGACTTTTTTGTTTTTCATGTTATGGATCAGTTGGGCTTAGATAAAAGCTGTTGAAACCCTTTACCCCGCTTGGATTTGGTTAATACTTGGTTTATTGGCTGCGCACCATTGGATAGTACGTCACCATACTTTAAAACCGGTTCCCACCATTTTTTTCAGCATGACTTTTGATGAAAAACGGACTTTTTTGTTTTTCATGTTATGGATCAGTTGGGCTTAGATAAAAGCTGTTGAAACCCTTTACCCCGCTTGGATTTGGTTAATACTTGGTTTATTGGCTGCGCACCATTGGATAGTACGTCACCATACTTTAAAACCGGTTCCCACCATTTTTTTCAGCATGACTTTTGATGAAAAACGGACTTTTTTGTTTTTCATGTTATGGATCAGTTGGGCTTAGATAAAAGCTGTTGAAACCCTTTACCCCGCTTGGATTTGGTTAATACTTGGTTTATTGGCTGCGCACCATTGGATAGTACGTCACCATACTTTAAAACCGGTTCCCACCATTTTTTTCAGCATGACTTTTGATGAAAAACGGACTTTTTTGTTTTTCATGTTATGGATCAGTTGGGCTTAGATAAAAGCTGTTGAAACCCTTTACCCCGCTTGGATTTGGTTAATACTTGGTTTATTGGCTGCGCACCATTGGATAGTACGTCACCATACTTTAAAACCGGTTCCCACCATTTTTTTCAGCATGACTTTTGATGAAAAACGGACTTTTTTGTTTTTCATGTTATGGATCAGTTGGGCTTAGATAAAAGCTGTTGAAACCCTTTACCCCGCTTGGATTTGGTTAATACTTGGTTTATTGGCTGCGCACCATTGGATAGTACGTCACCATACTTTAAAACCGGTTCCCACCATTTTTTTCAGCATGACTTTTGATGAAAAACGGACTTTTTTGTTTTTCATGTTATGGATCAGTTGGGCTTAGATAAAAGCTGTTGAAACCCTTTACCCCGCTTGGATTTGGTTAATACTTGGTTTATTGGCTGCGCACCATTGGATAGTACGTCACCATACTTTAAAACCGGTTCCCACCATTTTTTTCAGCATGACTTTTGATGAAAAACGGACTTTTTTGTTTTTCATGTTATGGATCAGTTGGGCTTAGATAAAAGCTGTTGAAACCCTTTACCCCGCTTGGATTTGGTTAATACTTGGTTTATTGGCTGCGCACCATTGGATAGTACGTCACCATACTTTAAAACCGGTTCCCACCATTTTTTTCAGCATGACTTTTGATGAAAAACGGACTTTTTTGTTTTTCATGTTATGGATCAGTTGGGCTTAGATAAAAGCTGTTGAAACCCTTTACCCCGCTTGGATTTGGTTAATACTTGGTTTATTGGCTGCGCACCATTGGATAGTACGTCACCATACTTTAAAACCGGTTCCCACCATTTTTTTCAGCATGACTTTTGATGAAAAACGGACTTTTTTGTTTTTCATGTTATGGATCAGTTGGGCTTAGATAAAAGCTGTTGAAACCCTTTACCCCGCTTGGATTTGGTTAATACTTGGTTTATTGGCTGCGCACCATTGGATAGTACGTCACCATACTTTAAAACCGGTTCCCACCATTTTTTTCAGCATGACTTTTGATGAAAAACGGACTTTTTTGTTTTTCATGTTATGGATCAGTTGGGCTTAGATAAAAGCTGTTGAAACCCTTTACCCCGCTTGGATTTGGTTAATACTTGGTTTATTGGCTGCGCACCATTGGATAGTACGTCACCATACTTTAAAACCGGTTCCCACCATTTTTTTCAGCATGACTTTTGATGAAAAACGGACTTTTTTGTTTTTCATGTTATGGATCAGTTGGGCTTAGATAAAAGCTGTTGAAACCCTTTACCCCGCTTGGATTTGGTTAATACTTGGTTTATTGGCTGCGCACCATTGGATAGTACGTCACCATACTTTAAAACCGGTTCCCACCATTTTTTTCAGCATGACTTTTGATGAAAAACGGACTTTTTTGTTTTTCATGTTATGGATCAGTTGGGCTTAGATAAAAGCTGTTGAAACCCTTTACCCCGCTTGGATTTGGTTAATACTTGGTTTATTGGCTGCGCACCATTGGATAGTACGTCACCATACTTTAAAACCGGTTCCCACCATTTTTTTCAGCATGACTTTTGATGAAAAACGGACTTTTTTGTTTTTCATGTTATGGATCAGTTGGGCTTAGATAAAAGCTGTTGAAACCCTTTACCCCGCTTGGATTTGGTTAATACTTGGTTTATTGGCTGCGCACCATTGGATAGTACGTCACCATACTTTAAAACCGGTTCCCACCATTTTTTTCAGCATGACTTTTGATGAAAAACGGACTTTTTTGTTTTTCATGTTATGGATCAGTTGGGCTTAGATAAAAGCTGTTGAAACCCTTTACCCCGCTTGGATTTGGTTAATACTTGGTTTATTGGCTGCGCACCATTGGATAGTACGTCACCATACTTTAAAACCGGTTCCCACCATTTTTTTCAGCATGACTTTTGATGAAAAACGGACTTTTTTGTTTTTCATGTTATGGATCAGTTGGGCTTAGATAAAAGCTGTTGAAACCCTTTACCCCGCTTGGATTTGGTTAATACTTGGTTTATTGGCTGCGCACCATTGGATAGTACGTCACCATACTTTAAAACCGGTTCCCACCATTTTTTTCAGCATGACTTTTGATGAAAAACGGACTTTTTTGTTTTTCATGTTATGGATCAGTTGGGCTTAGATAAAAGCTGTTGAAACCCTTTACCCCGCTTGGATTTGGTTAATACTTGGTTTATTGGCTGCGCACCATTGGATAGTACGTCACCATACTTTAAAACCGGTTCCCACCATTTTTTTCAGCATGACTTTTGATGAAAAACGGACTTTTTTGTTTTTCATGTTATGGATCAGTTGGGCTTAGATAAAAGCTGTTGAAACCCTTTACCCCGCTTGGATTTGGTTAATACTTGGTTTATTGGCTGCGCACCATTGGATAGTACGTCACCATACTTTAAAACCGGTTCCCACCATTTTTTTCAGCATGACTTTTGATGAAAAACGGACTTTTTTGTTTTTCATGTTATGGATCAGTTGGGCTTAGATAAAAGCTGTTGAAACCCTTTACCCCGCTTGGATTTGGTTAATACTTGGTTTATTGGCTGCGCACCATTGGATAGTACGTCACCATACTTTAAAACCGGTTCCCACCATTTTTTTCAGCATGACTTTTGATGAAAAACGGACTTTTTTGTTTTTCATGTTATGGATCAGTTGGGCTTAGATAAAAGCTGTTGAAACCCTTTACCCCGCTTGGATTTGGTTAATACTTGGTTTATTGGCTGCGCACCATTGGATAGTACGTCACCATACTTTAAAACCGGTTCCCACCATTTTTTTCAGCATGACTTTTGATGAAAAACGGACTTTTTTGTTTTTCATGTTATGGATCAGTTGGGCTTAGATAAAAGCTGTTGAAACCCTTTACCCCGCTTGGATTTGGTTAATACTTGGTTTATTGGCTGCGCACCATTGGATAGTACGTCACCATACTTTAAAACCGGTTCCCACCATTTTTTTCAGCATGACTTTTGATGAAAAACGGACTTTTTTGTTTTTCATGTTATGGATCAGTTGGGCTTAGATAAAAGCTGTTGAAACCCTTTACCCCGCTTGGATTTGGTTAATACTTGGTTTATTGGCTGCGCACCATTGGATAGTACGTCACCATACTTTAAAACCGGTTCCCACCATTTTTTTCAGCATGACTTTTGATGAAAAACGGACTTTTTTGTTTTTCATGTTATGGATCAGTTGGGCTTAGATAAAAGCTGTTGAAACCCTTTACCCCGCTTGGATTTGGTTAATACTTGGTTTATTGGCTGCGCACCATTGGATAGTACGTCACCATACTTTAAAACCGGTTCCCACCATTTTTTTCAGCATGACTTTTGATGAAAAACGGACTTTTTTGTTTTTCATGTTATGGATCAGTTGGGCTTAGATAAAAGCTGTTGAAACCCTTTACCCCGCTTGGATTTGGTTAATACTTGGTTTATTGGCTGCGCACCATTGGATAGTACGTCACCATACTTTAAAACCGGTTCCCACCATTTTTTTCAGCATGACTTTTGATGAAAAACGGACTTTTTTGTTTTTCATGTTATGGATCAGTTGGGCTTAGATAAAAGCTGTTGAAACCCTTTACCCCGCTTGGATTTGGTTAATACTTGGTTTATTGGCTGCGCACCATTGGATAGTACGTCACCATACTTTAAAACCGGTTCCCACCATTTTTTTCAGCATGACTTTTGATGAAAAACGGACTTTTTTGTTTTTCATGTTATGGATCAGTTGGGCTTAGATAAAAGCTGTTGAAACCCTTTACCCCGCTTGGATTTGGTTAATACTTGGTTTATTGGCTGCGCACCATTGGATAGTACGTCACCATACTTTAAAACCGGTTCCCACCATTTTTTTCAGCATGACTTTTGATGAAAAACGGACTTTTTTGTTTTTCATGTTATGGATCAGTTGGGCTTAGATAAAAGCTGTTGAAACCCTTTACCCCGCTTGGATTTGGTTAATACTTGGTTTATTGGCTGCGCACCATTGGATAGTACGTCACCATACTTTAAAACCGGTTCCCACCATTTTTTTCAGCATGACTTTTGATGAAAAACGGACTTTTTTGTTTTTCATGTTATGGATCAGTTGGGCTTAGATAAAAGCTGTTGAAACCCTTTACCCCGCTTGGATTTGGTTAATACTTGGTTTATTGGCTGCGCACCATTGGATAGTACGTCACCATACTTTAAAACCGGTTCCCACCATTTTTTTCAGCATGACTTTTGATGAAAAACGGACTTTTTTGTTTTTCATGTTATGGATCAGTTGGGCTTAGATAAAAGCTGTTGAAACCCTTTACCCCGCTTGGATTTGGTTAATACTTGGTTTATTGGCTGCGCACCATTGGATAGTACGTCACCATACTTTAAAACCGGTTCCCACCATTTTTTTCAGCATGACTTTTGATGAAAAACGGACTTTTTTGTTTTTCATGTTATGGATCAGTTGGGCTTAGATAAAAGCTGTTGAAACCCTTTACCCCGCTTGGATTTGGTTAATACTTGGTTTATTGGCTGCGCACCATTGGATAGTACGTCACCATACTTTAAAACCGGTTCCCACCATTTTTTTCAGCATGACTTTTGATGAAAAACGGACTTTTTTGTTTTTCATGTTATGGATCAGTTGGGCTTAGATAAAAGCTGTTGAAACCCTTTACCCCGCTTGGATTTGGTTAATACTTGGTTTATTGGCTGCGCACCATTGGATAGTACGTCACCATACTTTAAAACCGGTTCCCACCATTTTTTTCAGCATGACTTTTGATGAAAAACGGACTTTTTTGTTTTTCATGTTATGGATCAGTTGGGCTTAGATAAAAGCTGTTGAAACCCTTTACCCCGCTTGGATCTGGTTAATACTTGGTTTATTGGCTGCGCACCATTGGATAGTACGTCACCATACTTTAAAACCGGTTCCCACCATTTTTTTCAGCATGACTTTTGATGAAAAACGGACTTTTTTGTTTTTCATGTTATGGATCAGTTGGGCTTAGATAAAAGCTGTTGAAACCCTTTACCCCGCTTGGATTTGGTTAATACTTGGTTTATTGGCTGCGCACCATTGGATAGTACGTCACCATACTTTAAAACCGGTTCCCACCATTTTTTTCAGCATGACTTTTGATGAAAAACGGACTTTTTTGTTTTTCATGTTATGGATCAGTTGGGCTTAGATAAAAGCTGTTGAAACCCTTTACCCCGCTTGGATTTGGTTAATACTTGGTTTATTGGCTGCGCACCATTGGATAGTACGTCACCATACTTTAAAACCGGTTCCCACCATTTTTTTCAGCATGACTTTTGATGAAAAACGGACTTTTTTGTTTTTCATGTTATGGATCAGTTGGGCTTAGATAAAAGCTGTTGAAACCCTTTACCCCGCTTGGATTTGGTTAATACTTGGTTTATTGGCTGCGCACCATTGGATAGTACGTCACCATACTTTAAAACCGGTTCCCACCATTTTTTTCAGCATGACTTTTGATGAAAAACGGACTTTTTTGTTTTTCATGTTATGGATCAGTTGGGCTTAGATAAAAGCTGTTGAAACCCTTTACCCCGCTTGGATTTGGTTAATACTTGGTTTATTGGCTGCGCACCATTGGATAGTACGTCACCATACTTTAAAACCGGTTCCCACCATTTTTTTCAGCATGACTTTTGATGAAAAACGGACTTTTTTGTTTTTCATGTTATGGATCAGTTGGGCTTAGATAAAAGCTGTTGAAACCCTTTACCCCGCTTGGATTTGGTTAATACTTGGTTTATTGGCTGCGCACCATTGGATAGTACGTCACCATACTTTAAAACCGGTTCCCACCATTTTTTTCAGCATGACTTTTGATGAAAAACGGACTTTTTTGTTTTTCATGTTATGGATCAGTTGGGCTTAGATAAAAGCTGTTGAAACCCTTTACCCCGCTTGGATTTGGTTAATACTTGGTTTATTGGCTGCGCACCATTGGATAGTACGTCACCATACTTTAAAACCGGTTCCCACCATTTTTTTCAGCATGACTTTTGATGAAAAACGGACTTTTTTGTTTTTCATGTTATGGATCAGTTGGGCTTAGATAAAAGCTGTTGAAACCCTTTACCCCGCTTGGATTTGGTTAATACTTGGTTTATTGGCTGCGCACCATTGGATAGTACGTCACCATACTTTAAAACCGGTTCCCACCATTTTTTTCAGCATGACTTTTGATGAAAAACGGACTTTTTTGTTTTTCATGTTATGGATCAGTTGGGCTTAGATAAAAGCTGTTGAAACCCTTTACCCCGCTTGGATTTGGTTAATACTTGGTTTATTGGCTGCGCACCATTGGATAGTACGTCACCATACTTTAAAACCGGTTCCCACCATTTTTTTCAGCATGACTTTTGATGAAAAACGGACTTTTTTGTTTTTCATGTTATGGATCAGTTGGGCTTAGATAAAAGCTGTTGAAACCCTTTACCCCGCTTGGATTTGGTTAATACTTGGTTTATTGGCTGCGCACCATTGGATAGTACGTCACCATACTTTAAAACCGGTTCCCACCATTTTTTTCAGCATGACTTTTGATGAAAAACGGACTTTTTTGTTTTTCATGTTATGGATCAGTTGGGCTTAGATAAAAGCTGTTGAAACCCTTTACCCCGCTTGGATTTGGTTAATACTTGGTTTATTGGCTGCGCACCATTGGATAGTACGTCACCATACTTTAAAACCGGTTCCCACCATTTTTTTCAGCATGACTTTTGATGAAAAACGGACTTTTTTGTTTTTCATGTTATGGATCAGTTGGGCTTAGATAAAAGCTGTTGAAACCCTTTACCCCGCTTGGATTTGGTTAATACTTGGTTTATTGGCTGCGCACCATTGGATAGTACGTCACCATACTTTAAAACCGGTTCCCACCATTTTTTTCAGCATGACTTTTGATGAAAAACGGACTTTTTTGTTTTTCATGTTATGGATCAGTTGGGCTTAGATAAAAGCTGTTGAAACCCTTTACCCCGCTTGGATTTGGTTAATACTTGGTTTATTGGCTGCGCACCATTGGATAGTACGTCACCATACTTTAAAACCGGTTCCCACCATTTTTTTCAGCATGACTTTTGATGAAAAACGGACTTTTTTGTTTTTCATGTTATGGATCAGTTGGGCTTAGATAAAAGCTGTTGAAACCCTTTACCCCGCTTGGATTTGGTTAATACTTGGTTTATTGGCTGCGCACCATTGGATAGTACGTCACCATACTTTAAAACCGGTTCCCACCATTTTTTTCAGCATGACTTTTGATGAAAAACGGACTTTTTTGTTTTTCATGTTATGGATCAGTTGGGCTTAGATAAAAGCTGTTGAAACCCTTTACCCCGCTTGGATTTGGTTAATACTTGGTTTATTGGCTGCGCACCATTGGATAGTACGTCACCATACTTTAAAACCGGTTCCCACCATTTTTTTCAGCATGACTTTTGATGAAAAACGGACTTTTTTGTTTTTCATGTTATGGATCAGTTGGGCTTAGATAAAAGCTGTTGAAACCCTTTACCCCGCTTGGATTTGGTTAATACTTGGTTTATTGGCTGCGCACCATTGGATAGTACGTCACCATACTTTAAAACCGGTTCCCACCATTTTTTTCAGCATGACTTTTGATGAAAAACGGACTTTTTTGTTTTTCATGTTATGGATCAGTTGGGCTTAGATAAAAGCTGTTGAAACCCTTTACCCCGCTTGGATTTGGTTAATACTTGGTTTATTGGCTGCGCACCATTGGATAGTACGTCACCATACTTTAAAACCGGTTCCCACCATTTTTTTCAGCATGACTTTTGATGAAAAACGGACTTTTTTGTTTTTCATGTTATGGATCAGTTGGGCTTAGATAAAAGCTGTTGAAACCCTTTACCCCGCTTGGATTTGGTTAATACTTGGTTTATTGGCTGCGCACCATTGGATAGTACGTCACCATACTTTAAAACCGGTTCCCACCATTTTTTTCAGCATGACTTTTGATGAAAAACGGACTTTTTTGTTTTTCATGTTATGGATCAGTTGGGCTTAGATAAAAGCTGTTGAAACCCTTTACCCCGCTTGGATTTGGTTAATACTTGGTTTATTGGCTGCGCACCATTGGATAGTACGTCACCATACTTTAAAACCGGTTCCCACCATTTTTTTCAGCATGACTTTTGATGAAAAACGGACTTTTTTGTTTTTCATGTTATGGATCAGTTGGGCTTAGATAAAAGCTGTTGAAACCCTTTACCCCGCTTGGATTTGGTTAATACTTGGTTTATTGGCTGCGCACCATTGGATAGTACGTCACCATACTTTAAAACCGGTTCCCACCATTTTTTTCAGCATGACTTTTGATGAAAAACGGACTTTTTTGTTTTTCATGTTATGGATCAGTTGGGCTTAGATAAAAGCTGTTGAAACCCTTTACCCCGCTTGGATTTGGTTAATACTTGGTTTATTGGCTGCGCACCATTGGATAGTACGTCACCATACTTTAAAACCGGTTCCCACCATTTTTTTCAGCATGACTTTTGATGAAAAACGGACTTTTTTGTTTTTCATGTTATGGATCAGTTGGGCTTAGATAAAAGCTGTTGAAACCCTTTACCCCGCTTGGATTTGGTTAATACTTGGTTTATTGGCTGCGCACCATTGGATAGTACGTCACCATACTTTAAAACCGGTTCCCACCATTTTTTTCAGCATGACTTTTGATGAAAAACGGACTTTTTTGTTTTTCATGTTATGGATCAGTTGGGCTTAGATAAAAGCTGTTGAAACCCTTTACCCCGCTTGGATTTGGTTAATACTTGGTTTATTGGCTGCGCACCATTGGATAGTACGTCACCATACTTTAAAACCGGTTCCCACCATTTTTTTCAGCATGACTTTTGATGAAAAACGGACTTTTTTGTTTTTCATGTTATGGATCAGTTGGGCTTAGATAAAAGCTGTTGAAACCCTTTACCCCGCTTGGATTTGGTTAATACTTGGTTTATTGGCTGCGCACCATTGGATAGTACGTCACCATACTTTAAAACCGGTTCCCACCATTTTTTTCAGCATGACTTTTGATGAAAAACGGACTTTTTTGTTTTTCATGTTATGGATCAGTTGGGCTTAGATAAAAGCTGTTGAAACCCTTTACCCCGCTTGGATTTGGTTAATACTTGGTTTATTGGCTGCGCACCATTGGATAGTACGTCACCATACTTTAAAACCGGTTCCCACCATTTTTTTCAGCATGACTTTTGATGAAAAACGGACTTTTTTGTTTTTCATGTTATGGATCAGTTGGGCTTAGATAAAAGCTGTTGAAACCCTTTACCCCGCTTGGATTTGGTTAATACTTGGTTTATTGGCTGCGCACCATTGGATAGTACGTCACCATACTTTAAAACCGGTTCCCACCATTTTTTTCAGCATGACTTTTGATGAAAAACGGACTTTTTTGTTTTTCATGTTATGGATCAGTTGGGCTTAGATAAAAGCTGTTGAAACCCTTTACCCCGCTTGGATTTGGTTAATACTTGGTTTATTGGCTGCGCACCATTGGATAGTACGTCACCATACTTTAAAACCGGTTCCCACCATTTTTTTCAGCATGACTTTTGATGAAAAACGGACTTTTTTGTTTTTCATGTTATGGATCAGTTGGGCTTAGATAAAAGCTGTTGAAACCCTTTACCCCGCTTGGATTTGGTTAATACTTGGTTTATTGGCTGCGCACCATTGGATAGTACGTCACCATACTTTAAAACCGGTTCCCACCATTTTTTTCAGCATGACTTTTGATGAAAAACGGACTTTTTTGTTTTTCATGTTATGGATCAGTTGGGCTTAGATAAAAGCTGTTGAAACCCTTTACCCCGCTTGGATTTGGTTAATACTTGGTTTATTGGCTGCGCACCATTGGATAGTACGTCACCATACTTTAAAACCGGTTCCCACCATTTTTTTCAGCATGACTTTTGATGAAAAACGGACTTTTTTGTTTTTCATGTTATGGATCAGTTGGGCTTAGATAAAAGCTGTTGAAACCCTTTACCCCGCTTGGATTTGGTTAATACTTGGTTTATTGGCTGCGCACCATTGGATAGTACGTCACCATACTTTAAAACCGGTTCCCACCATTTTTTTCAGCATGACTTTTGATGAAAAACGGACTTTTTTGTTTTTCATGTTATGGATCAGTTGGGCTTAGATAAAAGCTGTTGAAACCCTTTACCCCGCTTGGATTTGGTTAATACTTGGTTTATTGGCTGCGCACCATTGGATAGTACGTCACCATACTTTAAAACCGGTTCCCACCATTTTTTTCAGCATGACTTTTGATGAAAAACGGACTTTTTTGTTTTTCATGTTATGGATCAGTTGGGCTTAGATAAAAGCTGTTGAAACCCTTTACCCCGCTTGGATTTGGTTAATACTTGGTTTATTGGCTGCGCACCATTGGATAGTACGTCACCATACTTTAAAACCGGTTCCCACCATTTTTTTCAGCATGACTTTTGATGAAAAACGGACTTTTTTGTTTTTCATGTTATGGATCAGTTGGGCTTAGATAAAAGCTGTTGAAACCCTTTACCCCGCTTGGATTTGGTTAATACTTGGTTTATTGGCTGCGCACCATTGGATAGTACGTCACCATACTTTAAAACCGGTTCCCACCATTTTTTTCAGCATGACTTTTGATGAAAAACGGACTTTTTTGTTTTTCATGTTATGGATCAGTTGGGCTTAGATAAAAGCTGTTGAAACCCTTTACCCCGCTTGGATTTGGTTAATACTTGGTTTATTGGCTGCGCACCATTGGATAGTACGTCACCATACTTTAAAACCGGTTCCCACCATTTTTTTCAGCATGACTTTTGATGAAAAACGGACTTTTTTGTTTTTCATGTTATGGATCAGTTGGGCTTAGATAAAAGCTGTTGAAACCCTTTACCCCGCTTGGATTTGGTTAATACTTGGTTTATTGGCTGCGCACCATTGGATAGTACGTCACCATACTTTAAAACCGGTTCCCACCATTTTTTTCAGCATGACTTTTGATGAAAAACGGACTTTTTTGTTTTTCATGTTATGGATCAGTTGGGCTTAGATAAAAGCTGTTGAAACCCTTTACCCCGCTTGGATTTGGTTAATACTTGGTTTATTGGCTGCGCACCATTGGATAGTACGTCACCATACTTTAAAACCGGTTCCCACCATTTTTTTCAGCATGACTTTTGATGAAAAACGGACTTTTTTGTTTTTCATGTTATGGATCAGTTGGGCTTAGATAAAAGCTGTTGAAACCCTTTACCCCGCTTGGATTTGGTTAATACTTGGTTTATTGGCTGCGCACCATTGGATAGTACGTCACCATACTTTAAAACCGGTTCCCACCATTTTTTTCAGCATGACTTTTGATGAAAAACGGACTTTTTTGTTTTTCATGTTATGGATCAGTTGGGCTTAGATAAAAGCTGTTGAAACCCTTTACCCCGCTTGGATTTGGTTAATACTTGGTTTATTGGCTGCGCACCATTGGATAGTACGTCACCATACTTTAAAACCGGTTCCCACCATTTTTTTCAGCATGACTTTTGATGAAAAACGGACTTTTTTGTTTTTCATGTTATGGATCAGTTGGGCTTAGATAAAAGCTGTTGAAACCCTTTACCCCGCTTGGATTTGGTTAATACTTGGTTTATTGGCTGCGCACCATTGGATAGTACGTCACCATACTTTAAAACCGGTTCCCACCATTTTTTTCAGCATGACTTTTGATGAAAAACGGACTTTTTTGTTTTTCATGTTATGGATCAGTTGGGCTTAGATAAAAGCTGTTGAAACCCTTTACCCCGCTTGGATTTGGTTAATACTTGGTTTATTGGCTGCGCACCATTGGATAGTACGTCACCATACTTTAAAACCGGTTCCCACCATTTTTTTCAGCATGACTTTTGATGAAAAACGGACTTTTTTGTTTTTCATGTTATGGATCAGTTGGGCTTAGATAAAAGCTGTTGAAACCCTTTACCCCGCTTGGATTTGGTTAATACTTGGTTTATTGGCTGCGCACCATTGGATAGTACGTCACCATACTTTAAAACCGGTTCCCACCATTTTTTTCAGCATGACTTTTGATGAAAAACGGACTTTTTTGTTTTTCATGTTATGGATCAGTTGGGCTTAGATAAAAGCTGTTGAAACCCTTTACCCCGCTTGGATTTGGTTAATACTTGGTTTATTGGCTGCGCACCATTGGATAGTACGTCACCATACTTTAAAACCGGTTCCCACCATTTTTTTCAGCATGACTTTTGATGAAAAACGGACTTTTTTGTTTTTCATGTTATGGATCAGTTGGGCTTAGATAAAAGCTGTTGAAACCCTTTACCCCGCTTGGATTTGGTTAATACTTGGTTTATTGGCTGCGCACCATTGGATAGTACGTCACCATACTTTAAAACCGGTTCCCACCATTTTTTTCAGCATGACTTTTGATGAAAAACGGACTTTTTTGTTTTTCATGTTATGGATCAGTTGGGCTTAGATAAAAGCTGTTGAAACCCTTTACCCCGCTTGGATTTGGTTAATACTTGGTTTATTGGCTGCGCACCATTGGATAGTACGTCACCATACTTTAAAACCGGTTCCCACCATTTTTTTCAGCATGACTTTTGATGAAAAACGGACTTTTTTGTTTTTCATGTTATGGATCAGTTGGGCTTAGATAAAAGCTGTTGAAACCCTTTACCCCGCTTGGATTTGGTTAATACTTGGTTTATTGGCTGCGCACCATTGGATAGTACGTCACCATACTTTAAAACCGGTTCCCACCATTTTTTTCAGCATGACTTTTGATGAAAAACGGACTTTTTTGTTTTTCATGTTATGGATCAGTTGGGCTTAGATAAAAGCTGTTGAAACCCTTTACCCCGCTTGGATTTGGTTAATACTTGGTTTATTGGCTGCGCACCATTGGATAGTACGTCACCATACTTTAAAACCGGTTCCCACCATTTTTTTCAGCATGACTTTTGATGAAAAACGGACTTTTTTGTTTTTCATGTTATGGATCAGTTGGGCTTAGATAAAAGCTGTTGAAACCCTTTACCCCGCTTGGATTTGGTTAATACTTGGTTTATTGGCTGCGCACCATTGGATAGTACGTCACCATACTTTAAAACCGGTTCCCACCATTTTTTTCAGCATGACTTTTGATGAAAAACGGACTTTTTTGTTTTTCATGTTATGGATCAGTTGGGCTTAGATAAAAGCTGTTGAAACCCTTTACCCCGCTTGGATTTGGTTAATACTTGGTTTATTGGCTGCGCACCATTGGATAGTACGTCACCATACTTTAAAACCGGTTCCCACCATTTTTTTCAGCATGACTTTTGATGAAAAACGGACTTTTTTGTTTTTCATGTTATGGATCAGTTGGGCTTAGATAAAAGCTGTTGAAACCCTTTACCCCGCTTGGATTTGGTTAATACTTGGTTTATTGGCTGCGCACCATTGGATAGTACGTCACCATACTTTAAAACCGGTTCCCACCATTTTTTTCAGCATGACTTTTGATGAAAAACGGACTTTTTTGTTTTTCATGTTATGGATCAGTTGGGCTTAGATAAAAGCTGTTGAAACCCTTTACCCCGCTTGGATTTGGTTAATACTTGGTTTATTGGCTGCGCACCATTGGATAGTACGTCACCATACTTTAAAACCGGTTCCCACCATTTTTTTCAGCATGACTTTTGATGAAAAACGGACTTTTTTGTTTTTCATGTTATGGATCAGTTGGGCTTAGATAAAAGCTGTTGAAACCCTTTACCCCGCTTGGATTTGGTTAATACTTGGTTTATTGGCTGCGCACCATTGGATAGTACGTCACCATACTTTAAAACCGGTTCCCACCATTTTTTTCAGCATGACTTTTGATGAAAAACGGACTTTTTTGTTTTTCATGTTATGGATCAGTTGGGCTTAGATAAAAGCTGTTGAAACCCTTTACCCCGCTTGGATTTGGTTAATACTTGGTTTATTGGCTGCGCACCATTGGATAGTACGTCACCATACTTTAAAACCGGTTCCCACCATTTTTTTCAGCATGACTTTTGATGAAAAACGGACTTTTTTGTTTTTCATGTTATGGATCAGTTGGGCTTAGATAAAAGCTGTTGAAACCCTTTACCCCGCTTGGATTTGGTTAATACTTGGTTTATTGGCTGCGCACCATTGGATAGTACGTCACCATACTTTAAAACCGGTTCCCACCATTTTTTTCAGCATGACTTTTGATGAAAAACGGACTTTTTTGTTTTTCATGTTATGGATCAGTTGGGCTTAGATAAAAGCTGTTGAAACCCTTTACCCCGCTTGGATTTGGTTAATACTTGGTTTATTGGCTGCGCACCATTGGATAGTACGTCACCATACTTTAAAACCGGTTCCCACCATTTTTTTCAGCATGACTTTTGATGAAAAACGGACTTTTTTGTTTTTCATGTTATGGATCAGTTGGGCTTAGATAAAAGCTGTTGAAACCCTTTACCCCGCTTGGATTTGGTTAATACTTGGTTTATTGGCTGCGCACCATTGGATAGTACGTCACCATACTTTAAAACCGGTTCCCACCATTTTTTTCAGCATGACTTTTGATGAAAAACGGACTTTTTTGTTTTTCATGTTATGGATCAGTTGGGCTTAGATAAAAGCTGTTGAAACCCTTTACCCCGCTTGGATTTGGTTAATACTTGGTTTATTGGCTGCGCACCATTGGATAGTACGTCACCATACTTTAAAACCGGTTCCCACCATTTTTTTCAGCATGACTTTTGATGAAAAACGGACTTTTTTGTTTTTCATGTTATGGATCAGTTGGGCTTAGATAAAAGCTGTTGAAACCCTTTACCCCGCTTGGATTTGGTTAATACTTGGTTTATTGGCTGCGCACCATTGGATAGTACGTCACCATACTTTAAAACCGGTTCCCACCATTTTTTTCAGCATGACTTTTGATGAAAAACGGACTTTTTTGTTTTTCATGTTATGGATCAGTTGGGCTTAGATAAAAGCTGTTGAAACCCTTTACCCCGCTTGGATTTGGTTAATACTTGGTTTATTGGCTGCGCACCATTGGATAGTACGTCACCATACTTTAAAACCGGTTCCCACCATTTTTTTCAGCATGACTTTTGATGAAAAACGGACTTTTTTGTTTTTCATGTTATGGATCAGTTGGGCTTAGATAAAAGCTGTTGAAACCCTTTACCCCGCTTGGATTTGGTTAATACTTGGTTTATTGGCTGCGCACCATTGGATAGTACGTCACCATACTTTAAAACCGGTTCCCACCATTTTTTTCAGCATGACTTTTGATGAAAAACGGACTTTTTTGTTTTTCATGTTATGGATCAGTTGGGCTTAGATAAAAGCTGTTGAAACCCTTTACCCCGCTTGGATTTGGTTAATACTTGGTTTATTGGCTGCGCACCATTGGATAGTACGTCACCATACTTTAAAACCGGTTCCCACCATTTTTTTCAGCATGACTTTTGATGAAAAACGGACTTTTTTGTTTTTCATGTTATGGATCAGTTGGGCTTAGATAAAAGCTGTTGAAACCCTTTACCCCGCTTGGATTTGGTTAATACTTGGTTTATTGGCTGCGCACCATTGGATAGTACGTCACCATACTTTAAAACCGGTTCCCACCATTTTTTTCAGCATGACTTTTGATGAAAAACGGACTTTTTTGTTTTTCATGTTATGGATCAGTTGGGCTTAGATAAAAGCTGTTGAAACCCTTTACCCCGCTTGGATTTGGTTAATACTTGGTTTATTGGCTGCGCACCATTGGATAGTACGTCACCATACTTTAAAACCGGTTCCCACCATTTTTTTCAGCATGACTTTTGATGAAAAACGGACTTTTTTGTTTTTCATGTTATGGATCAGTTGGGCTTAGATAAAAGCTGTTGAAACCCTTTACCCCGCTTGGATTTGGTTAATACTTGGTTTATTGGCTGCGCACCATTGGATAGTACGTCACCATACTTTAAAACCGGTTCCCACCATTTTTTTCAGCATGACTTTTGATGAAAAACGGACTTTTTTGTTTTTCATGTTATGGATCAGTTGGGCTTAGATAAAAGCTGTTGAAACCCTTTACCCCGCTTGGATTTGGTTAATACTTGGTTTATTGGCTGCGCACCATTGGATAGTACGTCACCATACTTTAAAACCGGTTCCCACCATTTTTTTCAGCATGACTTTTGATGAAAAACGGACTTTTTTGTTTTTCATGTTATGGATCAGTTGGGCTTAGATAAAAGCTGTTGAAACCCTTTACCCCGCTTGGATTTGGTTAATACTTGGTTTATTGGCTGCGCACCATTGGATAGTACGTCACCATACTTTAAAACCGGTTCCCACCATTTTTTTCAGCATGACTTTTGATGAAAAACGGACTTTTTTGTTTTTCATGTTATGGATCAGTTGGGCTTAGATAAAAGCTGTTGAAACCCTTTACCCCGCTTGGATTTGGTTAATACTTGGTTTATTGGCTGCGCACCATTGGATAGTACGTCACCATACTTTAAAACCGGTTCCCACCATTTTTTTCAGCATGACTTTTGATGAAAAACGGACTTTTTTGTTTTTCATGTTATGGATCAGTTGGGCTTAGATAAAAGCTGTTGAAACCCTTTACCCCGCTTGGATTTGGTTAATACTTGGTTTATTGGCTGCGCACCATTGGATAGTACGTCACCATACTTTAAAACCGGTTCCCACCATTTTTTTCAGCATGACTTTTGATGAAAAACGGACTTTTTTGTTTTTCATGTTATGGATCAGTTGGGCTTAGATAAAAGCTGTTGAAACCCTTTACCCCGCTTGGATTTGGTTAATACTTGGTTTATTGGCTGCGCACCATTGGATAGTACGTCACCATACTTTAAAACCGGTTCCCACCATTTTTTTCAGCATGACTTTTGATGAAAAACGGACTTTTTTGTTTTTCATGTTATGGATCAGTTGGGCTTAGATAAAAGCTGTTGAAACCCTTTACCCCGCTTGGATTTGGTTAATACTTGGTTTATTGGCTGCGCACCATTGGATAGTACGTCACCATACTTTAAAACCGGTTCCCACCATTTTTTTCAGCATGACTTTTGATGAAAAACGGACTTTTTTGTTTTTCATGTTATGGATCAGTTGGGCTTAGATAAAAGCTGTTGAAACCCTTTACCCCGCTTGGATTTGGTTAATACTTGGTTTATTGGCTGCGCACCATTGGATAGTACGTCACCATACTTTAAAACCGGTTCCCACCATTTTTTTCAGCATGACTTTTGATGAAAAACGGACTTTTTTGTTTTTCATGTTATGGATCAGTTGGGCTTAGATAAAAGCTGTTGAAACCCTTTACCCCGCTTGGATTTGGTTAATACTTGGTTTATTGGCTGCGCACCATTGGATAGTACGTCACCATACTTTAAAACCGGTTCCCACCATTTTTTTCAGCATGACTTTTGATGAAAAACGGACTTTTTTGTTTTTCATGTTATGGATCAGTTGGGCTTAGATAAAAGCTGTTGAAACCCTTTACCCCGCTTGGATTTGGTTAATACTTGGTTTATTGGCTGCGCACCATTGGATAGTACGTCACCATACTTTAAAACCGGTTCCCACCATTTTTTTCAGCATGACTTTTGATGAAAAACGGACTTTTTTGTTTTTCATGTTATGGATCAGTTGGGCTTAGATAAAAGCTGTTGAAACCCTTTACCCCGCTTGGATTTGGTTAATACTTGGTTTATTGGCTGCGCACCATTGGATAGTACGTCACCATACTTTAAAACCGGTTCCCACCATTTTTTTCAGCATGACTTTTGATGAAAAACGGACTTTTTTGTTTTTCATGTTATGGATCAGTTGGGCTTAGATAAAAGCTGTTGAAACCCTTTACCCCGCTTGGATTTGGTTAATACTTGGTTTATTGGCTGCGCACCATTGGATAGTACGTCACCATACTTTAAAACCGGTTCCCACCATTTTTTTCAGCATGACTTTTGATGAAAAACGGACTTTTTTGTTTTTCATGTTATGGATCAGTTGGGCTTAGATAAAAGCTGTTGAAACCCTTTACCCCGCTTGGATTTGGTTAATACTTGGTTTATTGGCTGCGCACCATTGGATAGTACGTCACCATACTTTAAAACCGGTTCCCACCATTTTTTTCAGCATGACTTTTGATGAAAAACGGACTTTTTTGTTTTTCATGTTATGGATCAGTTGGGCTTAGATAAAAGCTGTTGAAACCCTTTACCCCGCTTGGATTTGGTTAATACTTGGTTTATTGGCTGCGCACCATTGGATAGTACGTCACCATACTTTAAAACCGGTTCCCACCATTTTTTTCAGCATGACTTTTGATGAAAAACGGACTTTTTTGTTTTTCATGTTATGGATCAGTTGGGCTTAGATAAAAGCTGTTGAAACCCTTTACCCCGCTTGGATTTGGTTAATACTTGGTTTATTGGCTGCGCACCATTGGATAGTACGTCACCATACTTTAAAACCGGTTCCCACCATTTTTTTCAGCATGACTTTTGATGAAAAACGGACTTTTTTGTTTTTCATGTTATGGATCAGTTGGGCTTAGATAAAAGCTGTTGAAACCCTTTACCCCGCTTGGATTTGGTTAATACTTGGTTCATTGGCTGCGCACCATTGGATAGTACGTCACCATACTTTAAAACCGGTTCCCACCATTTTTTTCAGCATGACTTTTGATGAAAAACGGACTTTTTTGTTTTTCATGTTATGGATCAGTTGGGCTTAGATAAAAGCTGTTGAAACCCTTTACCCCGCTTGGATTTGGTTAATACTTGGTTTATTGGCTGCGCACCATTGGATAGTACGTCACCATACTTTAAAACCGGTTCCCACCATTTTTTTCAGCATGACTTTTGATGAAAAACGGACTTTTTTGTTTTTCATGTTATGGATCAGTTGGGCTTAGATAAAAGCTGTTGAAACCCTTTACCCCGCTTGGATTTGGTTAATACTTGGTTTATTGGCTGCGCACCATTGGATAGTACGTCACCATACTTTAAAACCGGTTCCCACCATTTTTTTCAGCATGACTTTTGATGAAAAACGGACTTTTTTGTTTTTCATGTTATGGATCAGTTGGGCTTAGATAAAAGCTGTTGAAACCCTTTACCCCGCTTGGATTTGGTTAATACTTGGTTTATTGGCTGCGCACCATTGGATAGTACGTCACCATACTTTAAAACCGGTTCCCACCATTTTTTTCAGCATGACTTTTGATGAAAAACGGACTTTTTTGTTTTTCATGTTATGGATCAGTTGGGCTTAGATAAAAGCTGTTGAAACCCTTTACCCCGCTTGGATTTGGTTAATACTTGGTTTATTGGCTGCGCACCATTGGATAGTACGTCACCATACTTTAAAACCGGTTCCCACCATTTTTTTCAGCATGACTTTTGATGAAAAACGGACTTTTTTGTTTTTCATGTTATGGATCAGTTGGGCTTAGATAAAAGCTGTTGAAACCCTTTACCCCGCTTGGATTTGGTTAATACTTGGTTTATTGGCTGCGCACCATTGGATAGTACGTCACCATACTTTAAAACCGGTTCCCACCATTTTTTTCAGCATGACTTTTGATGAAAAACGGACTTTTTTGTTTTTCATGTTATGGATCAGTTGGGCTTAGATAAAAGCTGTTGAAACCCTTTACCCCGCTTGGATTTGGTTAATACTTGGTTTATTGGCTGCGCACCATTGGATAGTACGTCACCATACTTTAAAACCGGTTCCCACCATTTTTTTCAGCATGACTTTTGATGAAAAACGGACTTTTTTGTTTTTCATGTTATGGATCAGTTGGGCTTAGATAAAAGCTGTTGAAACCCTTTACCCCGCTTGGATTTGGTTAATACTTGGTTTATTGGCTGCGCACCATTGGATAGTACGTCACCATACTTTAAAACCGGTTCCCACCATTTTTTTCAGCATGACTTTTGATGAAAAACGGACTTTTTTGTTTTTCATGTTATGGATCAGTTGGGCTTAGATAAAAGCTGTTGAAACCCTTTACCCCGCTTGGATTTGGTTAATACTTGGTTTATTGGCTGCGCACCATTGGATAGTACGTCACCATACTTTAAAACCGGTTCCCACCATTTTTTTCAGCATGACTTTTGATGAAAAACGGACTTTTTTGTTTTTCATGTTATGGATCAGTTGGGCTTAGATAAAAGCTGTTGAAACCCTTTACCCCGCTTGGATTTGGTTAATACTTGGTTTATTGGCTGCGCACCATTGGATAGTACGTCACCATACTTTAAAACCGGTTCCCACCATTTTTTTCAGCATGACTTTTGATGAAAAACGGACTTTTTTGTTTTTCATGTTATGGATCAGTTGGGCTTAGATAAAAGCTGTTGAAACCCTTTACCCCGCTTGGATTTGGTTAATACTTGGTTTATTGGCTGCGCACCATTGGATAGTACGTCACCATACTTTAAAACCGGTTCCCACCATTTTTTTCAGCATGACTTTTGATGAAAAACGGACTTTTTTGTTTTTCATGTTATGGATCAGTTGGGCTTAGATAAAAGCTGTTGAAACCCTTTACCCCGCTTGGATTTGGTTAATACTTGGTTTATTGGCTGCGCACCATTGGATAGTACGTCACCATACTTTAAAACCGGTTCCCACCATTTTTTTCAGCATGACTTTTGATGAAAAACGGACTTTTTTGTTTTTCATGTTATGGATCAGTTGGGCTTAGATAAAAGCTGTTGAAACCCTTTACCCCGCTTGGATTTGGTTAATACTTGGTTTATTGGCTGCGCACCATTGGATAGTACGTCACCATACTTTAAAACCGGTTCCCACCATTTTTTTCAGCATGACTTTTGATGAAAAACGGACTTTTTTGTTTTTCATGTTATGGATCAGTTGGGCTTAGATAAAAGCTGTTGAAACCCTTTACCCCGCTTGGATTTGGTTAATACTTGGTTTATTGGCTGCGCACCATTGGATAGTACGTCACCATACTTTAAAACCGGTTCCCACCATTTTTTTCAGCATGACTTTTGATGAAAAACGGACTTTTTTGTTTTTCATGTTATGGATCAGTTGGGCTTAGATAAAAGCTGTTGAAACCCTTTACCCCGCTTGGATTTGGTTAATACTTGGTTTATTGGCTGCGCACCATTGGATAGTACGTCACCATACTTTAAAACCGGTTCCCACCATTTTTTTCAGCATGACTTTTGATGAAAAACGGACTTTTTTGTTTTTCATGTTATGGATCAGTTGGGCTTAGATAAAAGCTGTTGAAACCCTTTACCCCGCTTGGATTTGGTTAATACTTGGTTTATTGGCTGCGCACCATTGGATAGTACGTCACCATACTTTAAAACCGGTTCCCACCATTTTTTTCAGCATGACTTTTGATGAAAAACGGACTTTTTTGTTTTTCATGTTATGGATCAGTTGGGCTTAGATAAAAGCTGTTGAAACCCTTTACCCCGCTTGGATTTGGTTAATACTTGGTTTATTGGCTGCGCACCATTGGATAGTACGTCACCATACTTTAAAACCGGTTCCCACCATTTTTTTCAGCATGACTTTTGATGAAAAACGGACTTTTTTGTTTTTCATGTTATGGATCAGTTGGGCTTAGATAAAAGCTGTTGAAACCCTTTACCCCGCTTGGATTTGGTTAATACTTGGTTTATTGGCTGCGCACCATTGGATAGTACGTCACCATACTTTAAAACCGGTTCCCACCATTTTTTTCAGCATGACTTTTGATGAAAAACGGACTTTTTTGTTTTTCATGTTATGGATCAGTTGGGCTTAGATAAAAGCTGTTGAAACCCTTTACCCCGCTTGGATTTGGTTAATACTTGGTTTATTGGCTGCGCACCATTGGATAGTACGTCACCATACTTTAAAACCGGTTCCCACCATTTTTTTCAGCATGACTTTTGATGAAAAACGGACTTTTTTGTTTTTCATGTTATGGATCAGTTGGGCTTAGATAAAAGCTGTTGAAACCCTTTACCCCGCTTGGATTTGGTTAATACTTGGTTTATTGGCTGCGCACCATTGGATAGTACGTCACCATACTTTAAAACCGGTTCCCACCATTTTTTTCAGCATGACTTTTGATGAAAAACGGACTTTTTTGTTTTTCATGTTATGGATCAGTTGGGCTTAGATAAAAGCTGTTGAAACCCTTTACCCCGCTTGGATTTGGTTAATACTTGGTTTATTGGCTGCGCACCATTGGATAGTACGTCACCATACTTTAAAACCGGTTCCCACCATTTTTTTCAGCATGACTTTTGATGAAAAACGGACTTTTTTGTTTTTCATGTTATGGATCAGTTGGGCTTAGATAAAAGCTGTTGAAACCCTTTACCCCGCTTGGATTTGGTTAATACTTGGTTTATTGGCTGCGCACCATTGGATAGTACGTCACCATACTTTAAAACCGGTTCCCACCATTTTTTTCAGCATGACTTTTGATGAAAAACGGACTTTTTTGTTTTTCATGTTATGGATCAGTTGGGCTTAGATAAAAGCTGTTGAAACCCTTTACCCCGCTTGGATTTGGTTAATACTTGGTTTATTGGCTGCGCACCATTGGATAGTACGTCACCATACTTTAAAACCGGTTCCCACCATTTTTTTCAGCATGACTTTTGATGAAAAACGGACTTTTTTGTTTTTCATGTTATGGATCAGTTGGGCTTAGATAAAAGCTGTTGAAACCCTTTACCCCGCTTGGATTTGGTTAATACTTGGTTTATTGGCTGCGCACCATTGGATAGTACGTCACCATACTTTAAAACCGGTTCCCACCATTTCAACTGTTCCATAACTTTTGATGAAAAAAGCGACGTTTTTCTTTTCATGTTATGGATCAGTTGGGCTTAGATAAAAGCTGTTGAAACCCTTTACCCCGCTTGGATTTGGTTAATACTTGGTTTATTGGCTGCGCACCATTGGATAGTACGTCACCATACTTTAAAACCGGTTCCCACCATTTTTTTCAGCATGACTTTTGATGAAAAACGGACTTTTTTGTTTTTCATGTTATGGATCAGTTGGGCTTAGATAAAAGCTGTTGAAACCCTTTACCCCGCTTGGATTTGGTTAATACTTGGTTTATTGGCTGCGCACCATTGGATAGTACGTCACCATACTTTAAAACCGGTTCCCACCATTTTTTTCAGCATGACTTTTGATGAAAAACGGACTTTTTTGTTTTTCATGTTATGGATCAGTTGGGCTTAGATAAAAGCTGTTGAAACCCTTTACCCCGCTTGGATTTGGTTAATACTTGGTTTATTGGCTGCGCACCATTGGATAGTACGTCACCATACTTTAAAACCGGTTCCCACCATTTTTTTCAGCATGACTTTTGATGAAAAACGGACTTTTTTGTTTTTCATGTTATGGATCAGTTGGGCTTAGATAAAAGCTGTTGAAACCCTTTACCCCGCTTGGATTTGGTTAATACTTGGTTTATTGGCTGCGCACCATTGGATAGTACGTCACCATACTTTAAAACCGGTTCCCACCATTTTTTTCAGCATGACTTTTGATGAAAAACGGACTTTTTTGTTTTTCATGTTATGGATCAGTTGGGCTTAGATAAAAGCTGTTGAAACCCTTTACCCCGCTTGGATTTGGTTAATACTTGGTTTATTGGCTGCGCACCATTGGATAGTACGTCACCATACTTTAAAACCGGTTCCCACCATTTTTTTCAGCATGACTTTTGATGAAAAACGGACTTTTTTGTTTTTCATGTTATGGATCAGTTGGGCTTAGATAAAAGCTGTTGAAACCCTTTACCCCGCTTGGATTTGGTTAATACTTGGTTTATTGGCTGCGCACCATTGGATAGTACGTCACCATACTTTAAAACCGGTTCCCACCATTTTTTTCAGCATGACTTTTGATGAAAAACGGACTTTTTTGTTTTTCATGTTATGGATCAGTTGGGCTTAGATAAAAGCTGTTGAAACCCTTTACCCCGCTTGGATTTGGTTAATACTTGGTTTATTGGCTGCGCACCATTGGATAGTACGTCACCATACTTTAAAACCGGTTCCCACCATTTTTTTCAGCATGACTTTTGATGAAAAACGGACTTTTTTGTTTTTCATGTTATGGATCAGTTGGGCTTAGATAAAAGCTGTTGAAACCCTTTACCCCGCTTGGATTTGGTTAATACTTGGTTTATTGGCTGCGCACCATTGGATAGTACGTCACCATACTTTAAAACCGGTTCCCACCATTTTTTTCAGCATGACTTTTGATGAAAAACGGACTTTTTTGTTTTTCATGTTATGGATCAGTTGGGCTTAGATAAAAGCTGTTGAAACCCTTTACCCCGCTTGGATTTGGTTAATACTTGGTTTATTGGCTGCGCACCATTGGATAGTACGTCACCATACTTTAAAACCGGTTCCCACCATTTTTTTCAGCATGACTTTTGATGAAAAACGGACTTTTTTGTTTTTCATGTTATGGATCAGTTGGGCTTAGATAAAAGCTGTTGAAACCCTTTACCCCGCTTGGATTTGGTTAATACTTGGTTTATTGGCTGCGCACCATTGGATAGTACGTCACCATACTTTAAAACCGGTTCCCACCATTTTTTTCAGCATGACTTTTGATGAAAAACGGACTTTTTTGTTTTTCATGTTATGGATCAGTTGGGCTTAGATAAAAGCTGTTGAAACCCTTTACCCCGCTTGGATTTGGTTAATACTTGGTTTATTGGCTGCGCACCATTGGATAGTACGTCACCATACTTTAAAACCGGTTCCCACCATTTTTTTCAGCATGACTTTTGATGAAAAACGGACTTTTTTGTTTTTCATGTTATGGATCAGTTGGGCTTAGATAAAAGCTGTTGAAACCCTTTACCCCGCTTGGATTTGGTTAATACTTGGTTTATTGGCTGCGCACCATTGGATAGTACGTCACCATACTTTAAAACCGGTTCCCACCATTTTTTTCAGCATGACTTTTGATGAAAAACGGACTTTTTTGTTTTTCATGTTATGGATCAGTTGGGCTTAGATAAAAGCTGTTGAAACCCTTTACCCCGCTTGGATTTGGTTAATACTTGGTTTATTGGCTGCGCACCATTGGATAGTACGTCACCATACTTTAAAACCGGTTCCCACCATTTTTTTCAGCATGACTTTTGATGAAAAACGGACTTTTTTGTTTTTCATGTTATGGATCAGTTGGGCTTAGATAAAAGCTGTTGAAACCCTTTACCCCGCTTGGATTTGGTTAATACTTGGTTTATTGGCTGCGCACCATTGGATAGTACGTCACCATACTTTAAAACCGGTTCCCACCATTTTTTTCAGCATGACTTTTGATGAAAAACGGACTTTTTTGTTTTTCATGTTATGGATCAGTTGGGCTTAGATAAAAGCTGTTGAAACCCTTTACCCCGCTTGGATTTGGTTAATACTTGGTTTATTGGCTGCGCACCATTGGATAGTACGTCACCATACTTTAAAACCGGTTCCCACCATTTTTTTCAGCATGACTTTTGATGAAAAACGGACTTTTTTGTTTTTCATGTTATGGATCAGTTGGGCTTAGATAAAAGCTGTTGAAACCCTTTACCCCGCTTGGATTTGGTTAATACTTGGTTTATTGGCTGCGCACCATTGGATAGTACGTCACCATACTTTAAAACCGGTTCCCACCATTTTTTTCAGCATGACTTTTGATGAAAAACGGACTTTTTTGTTTTTCATGTTATGGATCAGTTGGGCTTAGATAAAAGCTGTTGAAACCCTTTACCCCGCTTGGATTTGGTTAATACTTGGTTTATTGGCTGCGCACCATTGGATAGTACGTCACCATACTTTAAAACCGGTTCCCACCATTTTTTTCAGCATGACTTTTGATGAAAAACGGACTTTTTTGTTTTTCATGTTATGGATCAGTTGGGCTTAGATAAAAGCTGTTGAAACCCTTTACCCCGCTTGGATTTGGTTAATACTTGGTTTATTGGCTGCGCACCATTGGATAGTACGTCACCATACTTTAAAACCGGTTCCCACCATTTTTTTCAGCATGACTTTTGATGAAAAACGGACTTTTTTGTTTTTCATGTTATGGATCAGTTGGGCTTAGATAAAAGCTGTTGAAACCCTTTACCCCGCTTGGATTTGGTTAATACTTGGTTTATTGGCTGCGCACCATTGGATAGTACGTCACCATACTTTAAAACCGGTTCCCACCATTTTTTTCAGCATGACTTTTGATGAAAAACGGACTTTTTTGTTTTTCATGTTATGGATCAGTTGGGCTTAGATAAAAGCTGTTGAAACCCTTTACCCCGCTTGGATTTGGTTAATACTTGGTTTATTGGCTGCGCACCATTGGATAGTACGTCACCATACTTTAAAACCGGTTCCCACCATTTTTTTCAGCATGACTTTTGATGAAAAACGGACTTTTTTGTTTTTCATGTTATGGATCAGTTGGGCTTAGATAAAAGCTGTTGAAACCCTTTACCCCGCTTGGATTTGGTTAATACTTGGTTTATTGGCTGCGCACCATTGGATAGTACGTCACCATACTTTAAAACCGGTTCCCACCATTTTTTTCAGCATGACTTTTGATGAAAAACGGACTTTTTTGTTTTTCATGTTATGGATCAGTTGGGCTTAGATAAAAGCTGTTGAAACCCTTTACCCCGCTTGGATTTGGTTAATACTTGGTTTATTGGCTGCGCACCATTGGATAGTACGTCACCATACTTTAAAACCGGTTCCCACCATTTTTTTCAGCATGACTTTTGATGAAAAACGGACTTTTTTGTTTTTCATGTTATGGATCAGTTGGGCTTAGATAAAAGCTGTTGAAACCCTTTACCCCGCTTGGATTTGGTTAATACTTGGTTTATTGGCTGCGCACCATTGGATAGTACGTCACCATACTTTAAAACCGGTTCCCACCATTTTTTTCAGCATGACTTTTGATGAAAAACGGACTTTTTTGTTTTTCATGTTATGGATCAGTTGGGCTTAGATAAAAGCTGTTGAAACCCTTTACCCCGCTTGGATTTGGTTAATACTTGGTTTATTGGCTGCGCACCATTGGATAGTACGTCACCATACTTTAAAACCGGTTCCCACCATTTTTTTCAGCATGACTTTTGATGAAAAACGGACTTTTTTGTTTTTCATGTTATGGATCAGTTGGGCTTAGATAAAAGCTGTTGAAACCCTTTACCCCGCTTGGATTTGGTTAATACTTGGTTTATTGGCTGCGCACCATTGGATAGTACGTCACCATACTTTAAAACCGGTTCCCACCATTTTTTTCAGCATGACTTTTGATGAAAAACGGACTTTTTTGTTTTTCATGTTATGGATCAGTTGGGCTTAGATAAAAGCTGTTGAAACCCTTTACCCCGCTTGGATTTGGTTAATACTTGGTTTATTGGCTGCGCACCATTGGATAGTACGTCACCATACTTTAAAACCGGTTCCCACCATTTTTTTCAGCATGACTTTTGATGAAAAACGGACTTTTTTGTTTTTCATGTTATGGATCAGTTGGGCTTAGATAAAAGCTGTTGAAACCCTTTACCCCGCTTGGATTTGGTTAATACTTGGTTTATTGGCTGCGCACCATTGGATAGTACGTCACCATACTTTAAAACCGGTTCCCACCATTTTTTTCAGCATGACTTTTGATGAAAAACGGACTTTTTTGTTTTTCATGTTATGGATCAGTTGGGCTTAGATAAAAGCTGTTGAAACCCTTTACCCCGCTTGGATTTGGTTAATACTTGGTTTATTGGCTGCGCACCATTGGATAGTACGTCACCATACTTTAAAACCGGTTCCCACCATTTTTTTCAGCATGACTTTTGATGAAAAACGGACTTTTTTGTTTTTCATGTTATGGATCAGTTGGGCTTAGATAAAAGCTGTTGAAACCCTTTACCCCGCTTGGATTTGGTTAATACTTGGTTTATTGGCTGCGCACCATTGGATAGTACGTCACCATACTTTAAAACCGGTTCCCACCATTTTTTTCAGCATGACTTTTGATGAAAAACGGACTTTTTTGTTTTTCATGTTATGGATCAGTTGGGCTTAGATAAAAGCTGTTGAAACCCTTTACCCCGCTTGGATTTGGTTAATACTTGGTTTATTGGCTGCGCACCATTGGATAGTACGTCACCATACTTTAAAACCGGTTCCCACCATTTTTTTCAGCATGACTTTTGATGAAAAACGGACTTTTTTGTTTTTCATGTTATGGATCAGTTGGGCTTAGATAAAAGCTGTTGAAACCCTTTACCCCGCTTGGATTTGGTTAATACTTGGTTTATTGGCTGCGCACCATTGGATAGTACGTCACCATACTTTAAAACCGGTTCCCACCATTTTTTTCAGCATGACTTTTGATGAAAAACGGACTTTTTTGTTTTTCATGTTATGGATCAGTTGGGCTTAGATAAAAGCTGTTGAAACCCTTTACCCCGCTTGGATTTGGTTAATACTTGGTTTATTGGCTGCGCACCATTGGATAGTACGTCACCATACTTTAAAACCGGTTCCCACCATTTTTTTCAGCATGACTTTTGATGAAAAACGGACTTTTTTGTTTTTCATGTTATGGATCAGTTGGGCTTAGATAAAAGCTGTTGAAACCCTTTACCCCGCTTGGATTTGGTTAATACTTGGTTTATTGGCTGCGCACCATTGGATAGTACGTCACCATACTTTAAAACCGGTTCCCACCATTTTTTTCAGCATGACTTTTGATGAAAAACGGACTTTTTTGTTTTTCATGTTATGGATCAGTTGGGCTTAGATAAAAGCTGTTGAAACCCTTTACCCCGCTTGGATTTGGTTAATACTTGGTTTATTGGCTGCGCACCATTGGATAGTACGTCACCATACTTTAAAACCGGTTCCCACCATTTTTTTCAGCATGACTTTTGATGAAAAACGGACTTTTTTGTTTTTCATGTTATGGATCAGTTGGGCTTAGATAAAAGCTGTTGAAACCCTTTACCCCGCTTGGATTTGGTTAATACTTGGTTTATTGGCTGCGCACCATTGGATAGTACGTCACCATACTTTAAAACCGGTTCCCACCATTTTTTTCAGCATGACTTTTGATGAAAAACGGACTTTTTTGTTTTTCATGTTATGGATCAGTTGGGCTTAGATAAAAGCTGTTGAAACCCTTTACCCCGCTTGGATTTGGTTAATACTTGGTTTATTGGCTGCGCACCATTGGATAGTACGTCACCATACTTTAAAACCGGTTCCCACCATTTTTTTCAGCATGACTTTTGATGAAAAACGGACTTTTTTGTTTTTCATGTTATGGATCAGTTGGGCTTAGATAAAAGCTGTTGAAACCCTTTACCCCGCTTGGATTTGGTTAATACTTGGTTTATTGGCTGCGCACCATTGGATAGTACGTCACCATACTTTAAAACCGGTTCCCACCATTTTTTTCAGCATGACTTTTGATGAAAAACGGACTTTTTTGTTTTTCATGTTATGGATCAGTTGGGCTTAGATAAAAGCTGTTGAAACCCTTTACCCCGCTTGGATTTGGTTAATACTTGGTTTATTGGCTGCGCACCATTGGATAGTACGTCACCATACTTTAAAACCGGTTCCCACCATTTTTTTCAGCATGACTTTTGATGAAAAACGGACTTTTTTGTTTTTCATGTTATGGATCAGTTGGGCTTAGATAAAAGCTGTTGAAACCCTTTACCCCGCTTGGATTTGGTTAATACTTGGTTTATTGGCTGCGCACCATTGGATAGTACGTCACCATACTTTAAAACCGGTTCCCACCATTTTTTTCAGCATGACTTTTGATGAAAAACGGACTTTTTTGTTTTTCATGTTATGGATCAGTTGGGCTTAGATAAAAGCTGTTGAAACCCTTTACCCCGCTTGGATTTGGTTAATACTTGGTTTATTGGCTGCGCACCATTGGATAGTACGTCACCATACTTTAAAACCGGTTCCCACCATTTTTTTCAGCATGACTTTTGATGAAAAACGGACTTTTTTGTTTTTCATGTTATGGATCAGTTGGGCTTAGATAAAAGCTGTTGAAACCCTTTACCCCGCTTGGATTTGGTTAATACTTGGTTTATTGGCTGCGCACCATTGGATAGTACGTCACCATACTTTAAAACCGGTTCCCACCATTTTTTTCAGCATGACTTTTGATGAAAAACGGACTTTTTTGTTTTTCATGTTATGGATCAGTTGGGCTTAGATAAAAGCTGTTGAAACCCTTTACCCCGCTTGGATTTGGTTAATACTTGGTTTATTGGCTGCGCACCATTGGATAGTACGTCACCATACTTTAAAACCGGTTCCCACCATTTTTTTCAGCATGACTTTTGATGAAAAACGGACTTTTTTGTTTTTCATGTTATGGATCAGTTGGGCTTAGATAAAAGCTGTTGAAACCCTTTACCCCGCTTGGATTTGGTTAATACTTGGTTTATTGGCTGCGCACCATTGGATAGTACGTCACCATACTTTAAAACCGGTTCCCACCATTTTTTTCAGCATGACTTTTGATGAAAAACGGACTTTTTTGTTTTTCATGTTATGGATCAGTTGGGCTTAGATAAAAGCTGTTGAAACCCTTTACCCCGCTTGGATTTGGTTAATACTTGGTTTATTGGCTGCGCACCATTGGATAGTACGTCACCATACTTTAAAACCGGTTCCCACCATTTTTTTCAGCATGACTTTTGATGAAAAACGGACTTTTTTGTTTTTCATGTTATGGATCAGTTGGGCTTAGATAAAAGCTGTTGAAACCCTTTACCCCGCTTGGATTTGGTTAATACTTGGTTTATTGGCTGCGCACCATTGGATAGTACGTCACCATACTTTAAAACCGGTTCCCACCATTTTTTTCAGCATGACTTTTGATGAAAAACGGACTTTTTTGTTTTTCATGTTATGGATCAGTTGGGCTTAGATAAAAGCTGTTGAAACCCTTTACCCCGCTTGGATTTGGTTAATACTTGGTTTATTGGCTGCGCACCATTGGATAGTACGTCACCATACTTTAAAACCGGTTCCCACCATTTTTTTCAGCATGACTTTTGATGAAAAACGGACTTTTTTGTTTTTCATGTTATGGATCAGTTGGGCTTAGATAAAAGCTGTTGAAACCCTTTACCCCGCTTGGATTTGGTTAATACTTGGTTTATTGGCTGCGCACCATTGGATAGTACGTCACCATACTTTAAAACCGGTTCCCACCATTTTTTTCAGCATGACTTTTGATGAAAAACGGACTTTTTTGTTTTTCATGTTATGGATCAGTTGGGCTTAGATAAAAGCTGTTGAAACCCTTTACCCCGCTTGGATTTGGTTAATACTTGGTTTATTGGCTGCGCACCATTGGATAGTACGTCACCATACTTTAAAACCGGTTCCCACCATTTTTTTCAGCATGACTTTTGATGAAAAACGGACTTTTTTGTTTTTCATGTTATGGATCAGTTGGGCTTAGATAAAAGCTGTTGAAACCCTTTACCCCGCTTGGATTTGGTTAATACTTGGTTTATTGGCTGCGCACCATTGGATAGTACGTCACCATACTTTAAAACCGGTTCCCACCATTTTTTTCAGCATGACTTTTGATGAAAAACGGACTTTTTTGTTTTTCATGTTATGGATCAGTTGGGCTTAGATAAAAGCTGTTGAAACCCTTTACCCCGCTTGGATTTGGTTAATACTTGGTTTATTGGCTGCGCACCATTGGATAGTACGTCACCATACTTTAAAACCGGTTCCCACCATTTTTTTCAGCATGACTTTTGATGAAAAACGGACTTTTTTGTTTTTCATGTTATGGATCAGTTGGGCTTAGATAAAAGCTGTTGAAACCCTTTACCCCGCTTGGATTTGGTTAATACTTGGTTTATTGGCTGCGCACCATTGGATAGTACGTCACCATACTTTAAAACCGGTTCCCACCATTTTTTTCAGCATGACTTTTGATGAAAAACGGACTTTTTTGTTTTTCATGTTATGGATCAGTTGGGCTTAGATAAAAGCTGTTGAAACCCTTTACCCCGCTTGGATTTGGTTAATACTTGGTTTATTGGCTGCGCACCATTGGATAGTACGTCACCATACTTTAAAACCGGTTCCCACCATTTTTTTCAGCATGACTTTTGATGAAAAACGGACTTTTTTGTTTTTCATGTTATGGATCAGTTGGGCTTAGATAAAAGCTGTTGAAACCCTTTACCCCGCTTGGATTTGGTTAATACTTGGTTTATTGGCTGCGCACCCATTGGATAGTACGTCACCATACTTTAAAACCGGTTCCCACCATTTTTTTCAGCATGACTTTTGATGAAAAACGGACTTTTTTGTTTTTCATGTTATGGATCAGTTGGGCTTAGATAAAAGCTGTTGAAACCCTTTACCCCGCTTGGATTTGGTTAATACTTGGTTTATTGGCTGCGCACCATTGGATAGTACGTCACCATACTTTAAAACCGGTTCCCACCATTTTTTTCAGCATGACTTTTGATGAAAAACGGACTTTTTTGTTTTTCATGTTATGGATCAGTTGGGCTTAGATAAAAGCTGTTGAAACCCTTTACCCCGCTTGGATTTGGTTAATACTTGGTTTATTGGCTGCGCACCATTGGATAGTACGTCACCATACTTTAAAACCGGTTCCCACCATTTTTTTCAGCATGACTTTTGATGAAAAACGGACTTTTTTGTTTTTCATGTTATGGATCAGTTGGGCTTAGATAAAAGCTGTTGAAACCCTTTACCCCGCTTGGATTTGGTTAATACTTGGTTTATTGGCTGCGCACCATTGGATAGTACGTCACCATACTTTAAAACCGGTTCCCACCATTTTTTTCAGCATGACTTTTGATGAAAAACGGACTTTTTTGTTTTTCATGTTATGGATCAGTTGGGCTTAGATAAAAGCTGTTGAAACCCTTTACCCCGCTTGGATTTGGTTAATACTTGGTTTATTGGCTGCGCACCATTGGATAGTACGTCACCATACTTTAAAACCGGTTCCCACCATTTTTTTCAGCATGACTTTTGATGAAAAACGGACTTTTTTGTTTTTCATGTTATGGATCAGTTGGGCTTAGATAAAAGCTGTTGAAACCCTTTACCCCGCTTGGATTTGGTTAATACTTGGTTTATTGGCTGCGCACCATTGGATAGTACGTCACCATACTTTAAAACCGGTTCCCACCATTTTTTTCAGCATGACTTTTGATGAAAAACGGACTTTTTTGTTTTTCATGTTATGGATCAGTTGGGCTTAGATAAAAGCTGTTGAAACCCTTTACCCCGCTTGGATTTGGTTAATACTTGGTTTATTGGCTGCGCACCATTGGATAGTACGTCACCATACTTTAAAACCGGTTCCCACCATTTTTTTCAGCATGACTTTTGATGAAAAACGGACTTTTTTGTTTTTCATGTTATGGATCAGTTGGGCTTAGATAAAAGCTGTTGAAACCCTTTACCCCGCTTGGATTTGGTTAATACTTGGTTTATTGGCTGCGCACCATTGGATAGTACGTCACCATACTTTAAAACCGGTTCCCACCATTTTTTTCAGCATGACTTTTGATGAAAAACGGACTTTTTTGTTTTTCATGTTATGGATCAGTTGGGCTTAGATAAAAGCTGTTGAAACCCTTTACCCCGCTTGGATTTGGTTAATACTTGGTTTATTGGCTGCGCACCATTGGATAGTACGTCACCATACTTTAAAACCGGTTCCCACCATTTTTTTCAGCATGACTTTTGATGAAAAACGGACTTTTTTGTTTTTCATGTTATGGATCAGTTGGGCTTAGATAAAAGCTGTTGAAACCCTTTACCCCGCTTGGATTTGGTTAATACTTGGTTTATTGGCTGCGCACCATTGGATAGTACGTCACCATACTTTAAAACCGGTTCCCACCATTTTTTTCAGCATGACTTTTGATGAAAAACGGACTTTTTTGTTTTTCATGTTATGGATCAGTTGGGCTTAGATAAAAGCTGTTGAAACCCTTTACCCCGCTTGGATTTGGTTAATACTTGGTTTATTGGCTGCGCACCATTGGATAGTACGTCACCATACTTTAAAACCGGTTCCCACCATTTTTTTCAGCATGACTTTTGATGAAAAACGGACTTTTTTGTTTTTCATGTTATGGATCAGTTGGGCTTAGATAAAAGCTGTTGAAACCCTTTACCCCGCTTGGATTTGGTTAATACTTGGTTTATTGGCTGCGCACCATTGGATAGTACGTCACCATACTTTAAAACCGGTTCCCACCATTTTTTTCAGCATGACTTTTGATGAAAAACGGACTTTTTTGTTTTTCATGTTATGGATCAGTTGGGCTTAGATAAAAGCTGTTGAAACCCTTTACCCCGCTTGGATTTGGTTAATACTTGGTTTATTGGCTGCGCACCATTGGATAGTACGTCACCATACTTTAAAACCGGTTCCCACCATTTTTTTCAGCATGACTTTTGATGAAAAACGGACTTTTTTGTTTTTCATGTTATGGATCAGTTGGGCTTAGATAAAAGCTGTTGAAACCCTTTACCCCGCTTGGATTTGGTTAATACTTGGTTTATTGGCTGCGCACCATTGGATAGTACGTCACCATACTTTAAAACCGGTTCCCACCATTTTTTTCAGCATGACTTTTGATGAAAAACGGACTTTTTTGTTTTTCATGTTATGGATCAGTTGGGCTTAGATAAAAGCTGTTGAAACCCTTTACCCCGCTTGGATTTGGTTAATACTTGGTTTATTGGCTGCGCACCATTGGATAGTACGTCACCATACTTTAAAACCGGTTCCCACCATTTTTTTCAGCATGACTTTTGATGAAAAACGGACTTTTTTGTTTTTCATGTTATGGATCAGTTGGGCTTAGATAAAAGCTGTTGAAACCCTTTACCCCGCTTGGATTTGGTTAATACTTGGTTTATTGGCTGCGCACCATTGGATAGTACGTCACCATACTTTAAAACCGGTTCCCACCATTTTTTTCAGCATGACTTTTGATGAAAAACGGACTTTTTTGTTTTTCATGTTATGGATCAGTTGGGCTTAGATAAAAGCTGTTGAAACCCTTTACCCCGCTTGGATTTGGTTAATACTTGGTTTATTGGCTGCGCACCATTGGATAGTACGTCACCATACTTTAAAACCGGTTCCCACCATTTTTTTCAGCATGACTTTTGATGAAAAACGGACTTTTTTGTTTTTCATGTTATGGATCAGTTGGGCTTAGATAAAAGCTGTTGAAACCCTTTACCCCGCTTGGATTTGGTTAATACTTGGTTTATTGGCTGCGCACCATTGGATAGTACGTCACCATACTTTAAAACCGGTTCCCACCATTTTTTTCAGCATGACTTTTGATGAAAAACGGACTTTTTTGTTTTTCATGTTATGGATCAGTTGGGCTTAGATAAAAGCTGTTGAAACCCTTTACCCCGCTTGGATTTGGTTAATACTTGGTTTATTGGCTGCGCACCATTGGATAGTACGTCACCATACTTTAAAACCGGTTCCCACCATTTTTTTCAGCATGACTTTTGATGAAAAACGGACTTTTTTGTTTTTCATGTTATGGATCAGTTGGGCTTAGATAAAAGCTGTTGAAACCCTTTACCCCGCTTGGATTTGGTTAATACTTGGTTTATTGGCTGCGCACCATTGGATAGTACGTCACCATACTTTAAAACCGGTTCCCACCATTTTTTTCAGCATGACTTTTGATGAAAAACGGACTTTTTTGTTTTTCATGTTATGGATCAGTTGGGCTTAGATAAAAGCTGTTGAAACCCTTTACCCCGCTTGGATTTGGTTAATACTTGGTTTATTGGCTGCGCACCATTGGATAGTACGTCACCATACTTTAAAACCGGTTCCCACCATTTTTTTCAGCATGACTTTTGATGAAAAACGGACTTTTTTGTTTTTCATGTTATGGATCAGTTGGGCTTAGATAAAAGCTGTTGAAACCCTTTACCCCGCTTGGATTTGGTTAATACTTGGTTTATTGGCTGCGCACCATTGGATAGTACGTCACCATACTTTAAAACCGGTTCCCACCATTTTTTTCAGCATGACTTTTGATGAAAAACGGACTTTTTTGTTTTTCATGTTATGGATCAGTTGGGCTTAGATAAAAGCTGTTGAAACCCTTTACCCCGCTTGGATTTGGTTAATACTTGGTTTATTGGCTGCGCACCATTGGATAGTACGTCACCATACTTTAAAACCGGTTCCCACCATTTTTTTCAGCATGACTTTTGATGAAAAACGGACTTTTTTGTTTTTCATGTTATGGATCAGTTGGGCTTAGATAAAAGCTGTTGAAACCCTTTACCCCGCTTGGATTTGGTTAATACTTGGTTTATTGGCTGCGCACCATTGGATAGTACGTCACCATACTTTAAAACCGGTTCCCACCATTTTTTTCAGCATGACTTTTGATGAAAAACGGACTTTTTTGTTTTTCATGTTATGGATCAGTTGGGCTTAGATAAAAGCTGTTGAAACCCTTTACCCCGCTTGGATTTGGTTAATACTTGGTTTATTGGCTGCGCACCATTGGATAGTACGTCACCATACTTTAAAACCGGTTCCCACCATTTTTTTCAGCATGACTTTTGATGAAAAACGGACTTTTTTGTTTTTCATGTTATGGATCAGTTGGGCTTAGATAAAAGCTGTTGAAACCCTTTACCCCGCTTGGATTTGGTTAATACTTGGTTTATTGGCTGCGCACCATTGGATAGTACGTCACCATACTTTAAAACCGGTTCCCACCATTTTTTTCAGCATGACTTTTGATGAAAAACGGACTTTTTTGTTTTTCATGTTATGGATCAGTTGGGCTTAGATAAAAGCTGTTGAAACCCTTTACCCCGCTTGGATTTGGTTAATACTTGGTTTATTGGCTGCGCACCATTGGATAGTACGTCACCATACTTTAAAACCGGTTCCCACCATTTTTTTCAGCATGACTTTTGATGAAAAACGGACTTTTTTGTTTTTCATGTTATGGATCAGTTGGGCTTAGATAAAAGCTGTTGAAACCCTTTACCCCGCTTGGATTTGGTTAATACTTGGTTTATTGGCTGCGCACCATTGGATAGTACGTCACCATACTTTAAAACCGGTTCCCACCATTTTTTTCAGCATGACTTTTGATGAAAAACGGACTTTTTTGTTTTTCATGTTATGGATCAGTTGGGCTTAGATAAAAGCTGTTGAAACCCTTTACCCCGCTTGGATTTGGTTAATACTTGGTTTATTGGCTGCGCACCATTGGATAGTACGTCACCATACTTTAAAACCGGTTCCCACCATTTTTTTCAGCATGACTTTTGATGAAAAACGGACTTTTTTGTTTTTCATGTTATGGATCAGTTGGGCTTAGATAAAAGCTGTTGAAACCCTTTACCCCGCTTGGATTTGGTTAATACTTGGTTTATTGGCTGCGCACCATTGGATAGTACGTCACCATACTTTAAAACCGGTTCCCACCATTTTTTTCAGCATGACTTTTGATGAAAAACGGACTTTTTTGTTTTTCATGTTATGGATCAGTTGGGCTTAGATAAAAGCTGTTGAAACCCTTTACCCCGCTTGGATTTGGTTAATACTTGGTTTATTGGCTGCGCACCATTGGATAGTACGTCACCATACTTTAAAACCGGTTCCCACCATTTTTTTCAGCATGACTTTTGATGAAAAACGGACTTTTTTGTTTTTCATGTTATGGATCAGTTGGGCTTAGATAAAAGCTGTTGAAACCCTTTACCCCGCTTGGATTTGGTTAATACTTGGTTTATTGGCTGCGCACCATTGGATAGTACGTCACCATACTTTAAAACCGGTTCCCACCATTTTTTTCAGCATGACTTTTGATGAAAAACGGACTTTTTTGTTTTTCATGTTATGGATCAGTTGGGCTTAGATAAAAGCTGTTGAAACCCTTTACCCCGCTTGGATTTGGTTAATACTTGGTTTATTGGCTGCGCACCATTGGATAGTACGTCACCATACTTTAAAACCGGTTCCCACCATTTTTTTCAGCATGACTTTTGATGAAAAACGGACTTTTTTGTTTTTCATGTTATGGATCAGTTGGGCTTAGATAAAAGCTGTTGAAACCCTTTACCCCGCTTGGATTTGGTTAATACTTGGTTTATTGGCTGCGCACCATTGGATAGTACGTCACCATACTTTAAAACCGGTTCCCACCATTTTTTTCAGCATGACTTTTGATGAAAAACGGACTTTTTTGTTTTTCATGTTATGGATCAGTTGGGCTTAGATAAAAGCTGTTGAAACCCTTTACCCCGCTTGGATTTGGTTAATACTTGGTTTATTGGCTGCGCACCATTGGATAGTACGTCACCATACTTTAAAACCGGTTCCCACCATTTTTTTCAGCATGACTTTTGATGAAAAACGGACTTTTTTGTTTTTCATGTTATGGATCAGTTGGGCTTAGATAAAAGCTGTTGAAACCCTTTACCCCGCTTGGATTTGGTTAATACTTGGTTTATTGGCAGCGCACCATTGGATAGTACGTCACCATACTTTAAAACCGGTTCCCACCATTTTTTTCAGCATGACTTTTGATGAAAAACGGACTTTTTTGTTTTTCATGTTATGGATCAGTTGGGCTTAGATAAAAGCTGTTGAAACCCTTTACCCCGCTTGGATTTGGTTAATACTTGGTTTATTGGCTGCGCACCATTGGATAGTACGTCACCATACTTTAAAACCGGTTCCCACCATTTTTTTCAGCATGACTTTTGATGAAAAACGGACTTTTTTGTTTTTCATGTTATGGATCAGTTGGGCTTAGATAAAAGCTGTTGAAACCCTTTACCCCGCTTGGATTTGGTTAATACTTGGTTTATTGGCTGCGCACCATTGGATAGTACGTCACCATACTTTAAAACCGGTTCCCACCATTTTTTTCAGCATGACTTTTGATGAAAAACGGACTTTTTTGTTTTTCATGTTATGGATCAGTTGGGCTTAGATAAAAGCTGTTGAAACCCTTTACCCCGCTTGGATTTGGTTAATACTTGGTTTATTGGCTGCGCACCATTGGATAGTACGTCACCATACTTTAAAACCGGTTCCCACCATTTTTTTCAGCATGACTTTTGATGAAAAACGGACTTTTTTGTTTTTCATGTTATGGATCAGTTGGGCTTAGATAAAAGCTGTTGAAACCCTTTACCCCGCTTGGATTTGGTTAATACTTGGTTTATTGGCTGCGCACCATTGGATAGTACGTCACCATACTTTAAAACCGGTTCCCACCATTTTTTTCAGCATGACTTTTGATGAAAAACGGACTTTTTTGTTTTTCATGTTATGGATCAGTTGGGCTTAGATAAAAGCTGTTGAAACCCTTTACCCCGCTTGGATTTGGTTAATACTTGGTTTATTGGCTGCGCACCATTGGATAGTACGTCACCATACTTTAAAACCGGTTCCCACCATTTTTTTCAGCATGACTTTTGATGAAAAACGGACTTTTTTGTTTTTCATGTTATGGATCAGTTGGGCTTAGATAAAAGCTGTTGAAACCCTTTACCCCGCTTGGATTTGGTTAATACTTGGTTTATTGGCTGCGCACCATTGGATAGTACGTCACCATACTTTAAAACCGGTTCCCACCATTTTTTTCAGCATGACTTTTGATGAAAAACGGACTTTTTTGTTTTTCATGTTATGGATCAGTTGGGCTTAGATAAAAGCTGTTGAAACCCTTTACCCCGCTTGGATTTGGTTAATACTTGGTTTATTGGCTGCGCACCATTGGATAGTACGTCACCATACTTTAAAACCGGTTCCCACCATTTTTTTCAGCATGACTTTTGATGAAAAACGGACTTTTTTGTTTTTCATGTTATGGATCAGTTGGGCTTAGATAAAAGCTGTTGAAACCCTTTACCCCGCTTGGATTTGGTTAATACTTGGTTTATTGGCTGCGCACCATTGGATAGTACGTCACCATACTTTAAAACCGGTTCCCACCATTTTTTTCAGCATGACTTTTGATGAAAAACGGACTTTTTTGTTTTTCATGTTATGGATCAGTTGGGCTTAGATAAAAGCTGTTGAAACCCTTTACCCCGCTTGGATTTGGTTAATACTTGGTTTATTGGCTGCGCACCATTGGATAGTACGTCACCATACTTTAAAACCGGTTCCCACCATTTTTTTCAGCATGACTTTTGATGAAAAACGGACTTTTTTGTTTTTCATGTTATGGATCAGTTGGGCTTAGATAAAAGCTGTTGAAACCCTTTACCCCGCTTGGATTTGGTTAATACTTGGTTTATTGGCTGCGCACCATTGGATAGTACGTCACCATACTTTAAAACCGGTTCCCACCATTTTTTTCAGCATGACTTTTGATGAAAAACGGACTTTTTTGTTTTTCATGTTATGGATCAGTTGGGCTTAGATAAAAGCTGTTGAAACCCTTTACCCCGCTTGGATTTGGTTAATACTTGGTTTATTGGCTGCGCACCATTGGATAGTACGTCACCATACTTTAAAACCGGTTCCCACCATTTTTTTCAGCATGACTTTTGATGAAAAACGGACTTTTTTGTTTTTCATGTTATGGATCAGTTGGGCTTAGATAAAAGCTGTTGAAACCCTTTACCCCGCTTGGATTTGGTTAATACTTGGTTTATTGGCTGCGCACCATTGGATAGTACGTCACCATACTTTAAAACCGGTTCCCACCATTTTTTTCAGCATGACTTTTGATGAAAAACGGACTTTTTTGTTTTTCATGTTATGGATCAGTTGGGCTTAGATAAAAGCTGTTGAAACCCTTTACCCCGCTTGGATTTGGTTAATACTTGGTTTATTGGCTGCGCACCATTGGATAGTACGTCACCATACTTTAAAACCGGTTCCCACCATTTTTTTCAGCATGACTTTTGATGAAAAACGGACTTTTTTGTTTTTCATGTTATGGATCAGTTGGGCTTAGATAAAAGCTGTTGAAACCCTTTACCCCGCTTGGATTTGGTTAATACTTGGTTTATTGGCTGCGCACCATTGGATAGTACGTCACCATACTTTAAAACCGGTTCCCACCATTTTTTTCAGCATGACTTTTGATGAAAAACGGACTTTTTTGTTTTTCATGTTATGGATCAGTTGGGCTTAGATAAAAGCTGTTGAAACCCTTTACCCCGCTTGGATTTGGTTAATACTTGGTTTATTGGCTGCGCACCATTGGATAGTACGTCACCATACTTTAAAACCGGTTCCCACCATTTTTTTCAGCATGACTTTTGATGAAAAACGGACTTTTTTGTTTTTCATGTTATGGATCAGTTGGGCTTAGATAAAAGCTGTTGAAACCCTTTACCCCGCTTGGATTTGGTTAATACTTGGTTTATTGGCTGCGCACCATTGGATAGTACGTCACCATACTTTAAAACCGGTTCCCACCATTTTTTTCAGCATGACTTTTGATGAAAAACGGACTTTTTTGTTTTTCATGTTATGGATCAGTTGGGCTTAGATAAAAGCTGTTGAAACCCTTTACCCCGCTTGGATTTGGTTAATACTTGGTTTATTGGCTGCGCACCATTGGATAGTACGTCACCATACTTTAAAACCGGTTCCCACCATTTTTTTCAGCATGACTTTTGATGAAAAACGGACTTTTTTGTTTTTCATGTTATGGATCAGTTGGGCTTAGATAAAAGCTGTTGAAACCCTTTACCCCGCTTGGATTTGGTTAATACTTGGTTTATTGGCTGCGCACCATTGGATAGTACGTCACCATACTTTAAAACCGGTTCCCACCATTTTTTTCAGCATGACTTTTGATGAAAAACGGACTTTTTTGTTTTTCATGTTATGGATCAGTTGGGCTTAGATAAAAGCTGTTGAAACCCTTTACCCCGCTTGGATTTGGTTAATACTTGGTTTATTGGCTGCGCACCATTGGATAGTACGTCACCATACTTTAAAACCGGTTCCCACCATTTTTTTCAGCATGACTTTTGATGAAAAACGGACTTTTTTGTTTTTCATGTTATGGATCAGTTGGGCTTAGATAAAAGCTGTTGAAACCCTTTACCCCGCTTGGATTTGGTTAATACTTGGTTTATTGGCTGCGCACCATTGGATAGTACGTCACCATACTTTAAAACCGGTTCCCACCATTTTTTTCAGCATGACTTTTGATGAAAAACGGACTTTTTTGTTTTTCATGTTATGGATCAGTTGGGCTTAGATAAAAGCTGTTGAAACCCTTTACCCCGCTTGGATTTGGTTAATACTTGGTTTATTGGCTGCGCACCATTGGATAGTACGTCACCATACTTTAAAACCGGTTCCCACCATTTTTTTCAGCATGACTTTTGATGAAAAACGGACTTTTTTGTTTTTCATGTTATGGATCAGTTGGGCTTAGATAAAAGCTGTTGAAACCCTTTACCCCGCTTGGATTTGGTTAATACTTGGTTTATTGGCTGCGCACCATTGGATAGTACGTCACCATACTTTAAAACCGGTTCCCACCATTTTTTTCAGCATGACTTTTGATGAAAAACGGACTTTTTTGTTTTTCATGTTATGGATCAGTTGGGCTTAGATAAAAGCTGTTGAAACCCTTTACCCCGCTTGGATTTGGTTAATACTTGGTTTATTGGCTGCGCACCATTGGATAGTACGTCACCATACTTTAAAACCGGTTCCCACCATTTTTTTCAGCATGACTTTTGATGAAAAACGGACTTTTTTGTTTTTCATGTTATGGATCAGTTGGGCTTAGATAAAAGCTGTTGAAACCCTTTACCCCGCTTGGATTTGGTTAATACTTGGTTTATTGGCTGCGCACCATTGGATAGTACGTCACCATACTTTAAAACCGGTTCCCACCATTTTTTTCAGCATGACTTTTGATGAAAAACGGACTTTTTTGTTTTTCATGTTATGGATCAGTTGGGCTTAGATAAAAGCTGTTGAAACCCTTTACCCCGCTTGGATTTGGTTAATACTTGGTTTATTGGCTGCGCACCATTGGATAGTACGTCACCATACTTTAAAACCGGTTCCCACCATTTTTTTCAGCATGACTTTTGATGAAAAACGGACTTTTTTGTTTTTCATGTTATGGATCAGTTGGGCTTAGATAAAAGCTGTTGAAACCCTTTACCCCGCTTGGATTTGGTTAATACTTGGTTTATTGGCTGCGCACCATTGGATAGTACGTCACCATACTTTAAAACCGGTTCCCACCATTTTTTTCAGCATGACTTTTGATGAAAAACGGACTTTTTTGTTTTTCATGTTATGGATCAGTTGGGCTTAGATAAAAGCTGTTGAAACCCTTTACCCCGCTTGGATTTGGTTAATACTTGGTTTATTGGCTGCGCACCATTGGATAGTACGTCACCATACTTTAAAACCGGTTCCCACCATTTTTTTCAGCATGACTTTTGATGAAAAACGGACTTTTTTGTTTTTCATGTTATGGATCAGTTGGGCTTAGATAAAAGCTGTTGAAACCCTTTACCCCGCTTGGATTTGGTTAATACTTGGTTTATTGGCTGCGCACCATTGGATAGTACGTCACCATACTTTAAAACCGGTTCCCACCATTTTTTTCAGCATGACTTTTGATGAAAAACGGACTTTTTTGTTTTTCATGTTATGGATCAGTTGGGCTTAGATAAAAGCTGTTGAAACCCTTTACCCCGCTTGGATTTGGTTAATACTTGGTTTATTGGCTGCGCACCATTGGATAGTACGTCACCATACTTTAAAACCGGTTCCCACCATTTTTTTCAGCATGACTTTTGATGAAAAACGGACTTTTTTGTTTTTCATGTTATGGATCAGTTGGGCTTAGATAAAAGCTGTTGAAACCCTTTACCCCGCTTGGATTTGGTTAATACTTGGTTTATTGGCTGCGCACCATTGGATAGTACGTCACCATACTTTAAAACCGGTTCCCACCATTTTTTTCAGCATGACTTTTGATGAAAAACGGACTTTTTTGTTTTTCATGTTATGGATCAGTTGGGCTTAGATAAAAGCTGTTGAAACCCTTTACCCCGCTTGGATTTGGTTAATACTTGGTTTATTGGCTGCGCACCATTGGATAGTACGTCACCATACTTTAAAACCGGTTCCCACCATTTTTTTCAGCATGACTTTTGATGAAAAACGGACTTTTTTGTTTTTCATGTTATGGATCAGTTGGGCTTAGATAAAAGCTGTTGAAACCCTTTACCCCGCTTGGATTTGGTTAATACTTGGTTTATTGGCTGCGCACCATTGGATAGTACGTCACCATACTTTAAAACCGGTTCCCACCATTTTTTTCAGCATGACTTTTGATGAAAAACGGACTTTTTTGTTTTTCATGTTATGGATCAGTTGGGCTTAGATAAAAGCTGTTGAAACCCTTTACCCCGCTTGGATTTGGTTAATACTTGGTTTATTGGCTGCGCACCATTGGATAGTACGTCACCATACTTTAAAACCGGTTCCCACCATTTTTTTCAGCATGACTTTTGATGAAAAACGGACTTTTTTGTTTTTCATGTTATGGATCAGTTGGGCTTAGATAAAAGCTGTTGAAACCCTTTACCCCGCTTGGATTTGGTTAATACTTGGTTTATTGGCTGCGCACCATTGGATAGTACGTCACCATACTTTAAAACCGGTTCCCACCATTTTTTTCAGCATGACTTTTGATGAAAAACGGACTTTTTTGTTTTTCATGTTATGGATCAGTTGGGCTTAGATAAAAGCTGTTGAAACCCTTTACCCCGCTTGGATTTGGTTAATACTTGGTTTATTGGCTGCGCACCATTGGATAGTACGTCACCATACTTTAAAACCGGTTCCCACCATTTTTTTCAGCATGACTTTTGATGAAAAACGGACTTTTTTGTTTTTCATGTTATGGATCAGTTGGGCTTAGATAAAAGCTGTTGAAACCCTTTACCCCGCTTGGATTTGGTTAATACTTGGTTTATTGGCTGCGCACCATTGGATAGTACGTCACCATACTTTAAAACCGGTTCCCACCATTTTTTTCAGCATGACTTTTGATGAAAAACGGACTTTTTTGTTTTTCATGTTATGGATCAGTTGGGCTTAGATAAAAGCTGTTGAAACCCTTTACCCCGCTTGGATTTGGTTAATACTTGGTTTATTGGCTGCGCACCATTGGATAGTACGTCACCATACTTTAAAACCGGTTCCCACCATTTTTTTCAGCATGACTTTTGATGAAAAACGGACTTTTTTGTTTTTCATGTTATGGATCAGTTGGGCTTAGATAAAAGCTGTTGAAACCCTTTACCCCGCTTGGATTTGGTTAATACTTGGTTTATTGGCTGCGCACCATTGGATAGTACGTCACCATACTTTAAAACCGGTTCCCACCATTTTTTTCAGCATGACTTTTGATGAAAAACGGACTTTTTTGTTTTTCATGTTATGGATCAGTTGGGCTTAGATAAAAGCTGTTGAAACCCTTTACCCCGCTTGGATTTGGTTAATACTTGGTTTATTGGCTGCGCACCATTGGATAGTACGTCACCATACTTTAAAACCGGTTCCCACCATTTTTTTCAGCATGACTTTTGATGAAAAACGGACTTTTTTGTTTTTCATGTTATGGATCAGTTGGGCTTAGATAAAAGCTGTTGAAACCCTTTACCCCGCTTGGATTTGGTTAATACTTGGTTTATTGGCTGCGCACCATTGGATAGTACGTCACCATACTTTAAAACCGGTTCCCACCATTTTTTTCAGCATGACTTTTGATGAAAAACGGACTTTTTTGTTTTTCATGTTATGGATCAGTTGGGCTTAGATAAAAGCTGTTGAAACCCTTTACCCCGCTTGGATTTGGTTAATACTTGGTTTATTGGCTGCGCACCATTGGATAGTACGTCACCATACTTTAAAACCGGTTCCCACCATTTTTTTCAGCATGACTTTTGATGAAAAACGGACTTTTTTGTTTTTCATGTTATGGATCAGTTGGGCTTAGATAAAAGCTGTTGAAACCCTTTACCCCGCTTGGATTTGGTTAATACTTGGTTTATTGGCTGCGCACCATTGGATAGTACGTCACCATACTTTAAAACCGGTTCCCACCATTTTTTTCAGCATGACTTTTGATGAAAAACGGACTTTTTTGTTTTTCATGTTATGGATCAGTTGGGCTTAGATAAAAGCTGTTGAAACCCTTTACCCCGCTTGGATTTGGTTAATACTTGGTTTATTGGCTGCGCACCATTGGATAGTACGTCACCATACTTTAAAACCGGTTCCCACCATTTTTTTCAGCATGACTTTTGATGAAAAACGGACTTTTTTGTTTTTCATGTTATGGATCAGTTGGGCTTAGATAAAAGCTGTTGAAACCCTTTACCCCGCTTGGATTTGGTTAATACTTGGTTTATTGGCTGCGCACCATTGGATAGTACGTCACCATACTTTAAAACCGGTTCCCACCATTTTTTTCAGCATGACTTTTGATGAAAAACGGACTTTTTTGTTTTTCATGTTATGGATCAGTTGGGCTTAGATAAAAGCTGTTGAAACCCTTTACCCCGCTTGGATTTGGTTAATACTTGGTTTATTGGCTGCGCACCATTGGATAGTACGTCACCATACTTTAAAACCGGTTCCCACCATTTTTTTCAGCATGACTTTTGATGAAAAACGGACTTTTTTGTTTTTCATGTTATGGATCAGTTGGGCTTAGATAAAAGCTGTTGAAACCCTTTACCCCGCTTGGATTTGGTTAATACTTGGTTTATTGGCTGCGCACCATTGGATAGTACGTCACCATACTTTAAAACCGGTTCCCACCATTTTTTTCAGCATGACTTTTGATGAAAAACGGACTTTTTTGTTTTTCATGTTATGGATCAGTTGGGCTTAGATAAAAGCTGTTGAAACCCTTTACCCCGCTTGGATTTGGTTAATACTTGGTTTATTGGCTGCGCACCATTGGATAGTACGTCACCATACTTTAAAACCGGTTCCCACCATTTTTTTCAGCATGACTTTTGATGAAAAACGGACTTTTTTGTTTTTCATGTTATGGATCAGTTGGGCTTAGATAAAAGCTGTTGAAACCCTTTACCCCGCTTGGATTTGGTTAATACTTGGTTTATTGGCTGCGCACCATTGGATAGTACGTCACCATACTTTAAAACCGGTTCCCACCATTTTTTTCAGCATGACTTTTGATGAAAAACGGACTTTTTTGTTTTTCATGTTATGGATCAGTTGGGCTTAGATAAAAGCTGTTGAAACCCTTTACCCCGCTTGGATTTGGTTAATACTTGGTTTATTGGCTGCGCACCATTGGATAGTACGTCACCATACTTTAAAACCGGTTCCCACCATTTTTTTCAGCATGACTTTTGATGAAAAACGGACTTTTTTGTTTTTCATGTTATGGATCAGTTGGGCTTAGATAAAAGCTGTTGAAACCCTTTACCCCGCTTGGATTTGGTTAATACTTGGTTTATTGGCTGCGCACCATTGGATAGTACGTCACCATACTTTAAAACCGGTTCCCACCATTTTTTTCAGCATGACTTTTGATGAAAAACGGACTTTTTTGTTTTTCATGTTATGGATCAGTTGGGCTTAGATAAAAGCTGTTGAAACCCTTTACCCCGCTTGGATTTGGTTAATACTTGGTTTATTGGCTGCGCACCATTGGATAGTACGTCACCATACTTTAAAACCGGTTCCCACCATTTTTTTCAGCATGACTTTTGATGAAAAACGGACTTTTTTGTTTTTCATGTTATGGATCAGTTGGGCTTAGATAAAAGCTGTTGAAACCCTTTACCCCGCTTGGATTTGGTTAATACTTGGTTTATTGGCTGCGCACCATTGGATAGTACGTCACCATACTTTAAAACCGGTTCCCACCATTTTTTTCAGCATGACTTTTGATGAAAAACGGACTTTTTTGTTTTTCATGTTATGGATCAGTTGGGCTTAGATAAAAGCTGTTGAAACCCTTTACCCCGCTTGGATTTGGTTAATACTTGGTTTATTGGCTGCGCACCATTGGATAGTACGTCACCATACTTTAAAACCGGTTCCCACCATTTTTTTCAGCATGACTTTTGATGAAAAACGGACTTTTTTGTTTTTCATGTTATGGATCAGTTGGGCTTAGATAAAAGCTGTTGAAACCCTTTACCCCGCTTGGATTTGGTTAATACTTGGTTTATTGGCTGCGCACCATTGGATAGTACGTCACCATACTTTAAAACCGGTTCCCACCATTTTTTTCAGCATGACTTTTGATGAAAAACGGACTTTTTTGTTTTTCATGTTATGGATCAGTTGGGCTTAGATAAAAGCTGTTGAAACCCTTTACCCCGCTTGGATTTGGTTAATACTTGGTTTATTGGCTGCGCACCATTGGATAGTACGTCACCATACTTTAAAACCGGTTCCCACCATTTTTTTCAGCATGACTTTTGATGAAAAACGGACTTTTTTGTTTTTCATGTTATGGATCAGTTGGGCTTAGATAAAAGCTGTTGAAACCCTTTACCCCGCTTGGATTTGGTTAATACTTGGTTTATTGGCTGCGCACCATTGGATAGTACGTCACCATACTTTAAAACCGGTTCCCACCATTTTTTTCAGCATGACTTTTGATGAAAAACGGACTTTTTTGTTTTTCATGTTATGGATCAGTTGGGCTTAGATAAAAGCTGTTGAAACCCTTTACCCCGCTTGGATTTGGTTAATACTTGGTTTATTGGCTGCGCACCATTGGATAGTACGTCACCATACTTTAAAACCGGTTCCCACCATTTTTTTCAGCATGACTTTTGATGAAAAACGGACTTTTTTGTTTTTCATGTTATGGATCAGTTGGGCTTAGATAAAAGCTGTTGAAACCCTTTACCCCGCTTGGATTTGGTTAATACTTGGTTTATTGGCTGCGCACCATTGGATAGTACGTCACCATACTTTAAAACCGGTTCCCACCATTTTTTTCAGCATGACTTTTGATGAAAAACGGACTTTTTTGTTTTTCATGTTATGGATCAGTTGGGCTTAGATAAAAGCTGTTGAAACCCTTTACCCCGCTTGGATTTGGTTAATACTTGGTTTATTGGCTGCGCACCATTGGATAGTACGTCACCATACTTTAAAACCGGTTCCCACCATTTTTTTCAGCATGACTTTTGATGAAAAACGGACTTTTTTGTTTTTCATGTTATGGATCAGTTGGGCTTAGATAAAAGCTGTTGAAACCCTTTACCCCGCTTGGATTTGGTTAATACTTGGTTTATTGGCTGCGCACCATTGGATAGTACGTCACCATACTTTAAAACCGGTTCCCACCATTTTTTTCAGCATGACTTTTGATGAAAAACGGACTTTTTTGTTTTTCATGTTATGGATCAGTTGGGCTTAGATAAAAGCTGTTGAAACCCTTTACCCCGCTTGGATTTGGTTAATACTTGGTTTATTGGCTGCGCACCATTGGATAGTACGTCACCATACTTTAAAACCGGTTCCCACCATTTTTTTCAGCATGACTTTTGATGAAAAACGGACTTTTTTGTTTTTCATGTTATGGATCAGTTGGGCTTAGATAAAAGCTGTTGAAACCCTTTACCCCGCTTGGATTTGGTTAATACTTGGTTTATTGGCTGCGCACCATTGGATAGTACGTCACCATACTTTAAAACCGGTTCCCACCATTTTTTTCAGCATGACTTTTGATGAAAAACGGACTTTTTTGTTTTTCATGTTATGGATCAGTTGGGCTTAGATAAAAGCTGTTGAAACCCTTTACCCCGCTTGGATTTGGTTAATACTTGGTTTATTGGCTGCGCACCATTGGATAGTACGTCACCATACTTTAAAACCGGTTCCCACCATTTTTTTCAGCATGACTTTTGATGAAAAACGGACTTTTTTGTTTTTCATGTTATGGATCAGTTGGGCTTAGATAAAAGCTGTTGAAACCCTTTACCCCGCTTGGATTTGGTTAATACTTGGTTTATTGGCTGCGCACCATTGGATAGTACGTCACCATACTTTAAAACCGGTTCCCACCATTTTTTTCAGCATGACTTTTGATGAAAAACGGACTTTTTTGTTTTTCATGTTATGGATCAGTTGGGCTTAGATAAAAGCTGTTGAAACCCTTTACCCCGCTTGGATTTGGTTAATACTTGGTTTATTGGCTGCGCACCATTGGATAGTACGTCACCATACTTTAAAACCGGTTCCCACCATTTTTTTCAGCATGACTTTTGATGAAAAACGGACTTTTTTGTTTTTCATGTTATGGATCAGTTGGGCTTAGATAAAAGCTGTTGAAACCCTTTACCCCGCTTGGATTTGGTTAATACTTGGTTTATTGGCTGCGCACCATTGGATAGTACGTCACCATACTTTAAAACCGGTTCCCACCATTTTTTTCAGCATGACTTTTGATGAAAAACGGACTTTTTTGTTTTTCATGTTATGGAACAGTTGGGCTTAGATAAAAGCTGTTGAAACCCTTTACCCCGCTTGGATTTGGTTAATACTTGGTTTATTGGCTGCGCACCATTGGATAGTACGTCACCATACTTTAAACCGGTTCCCACCATTTTTTTCAGCATGACTTTTGATGAAAAACGGACTTTTTTGTTTTTCATGTTATGGATCAGTTGGGCTTAGATAAAAGCTGTTGAAACCCTTTACCCCGCTTGGATTTGGTTAATACTTGGTTTATTGGCTGCGCACCATTGGATAGTACGTCACCATACTTTAAAACCGGTTCCCACCATTTTTTTCCGCATGACTTTTGATGAAAAACAGACTTTTTTGTTTTTCATGTTATGGATCAGTTGGGCTTAGATAAAAGCTGTTGAAACCCTTTACCCCGCTTGGATTTGGTTAATACTCGGTTTATTGGCTGCCCACCATTGGATAGTACGTCACCATACTTTAAAACCGGTTCCCACCATTTTTTTCAGCATGACTTTTGATGAAAAACGGACTTTTTTGTTTTTCATGTTATGGATCAGTTGGGCTTAGATAAAAGCTGTTGAAACCCTTTACCCCGCTTGGATTTGGTTAATACTTGGTTTATTGGCTGCGCACCATTGGATAGTACGTCACCATACTTTAAAACCGGTTCCCACCATTTTTTTCAGCATGACTTTTGATGAAAAACGGACTTTTTTGTTTTTCATGTTATGGATCAGTTGGGCTTAGATAAAAGCTGTTGAAACCCTTTACCCCGCTTGGATTTGGTTAATACTTGGTTTATTGGCTGCGAACCATTGGATAGTACGTCACCATACTTTAAAACCGGTTCCCACCATTTTTTTTCAGCATGACTTTTGATGAAAAACGGACTTTTTTGTTTTTCATGTTATGGATCAGTTGGGCTTAGATAAAAGCTGTTGAAACCCTTTACCCCGCTTGGATTTGGTTAATACTTGGTTTATTGGCTGCGCACCATTGGATAGTACGTCACCATACTTTAAAACCGGTTCCCACCATTTTTTTCAGCATGACTTTTGATGAAAAACGGACTTTTTTGTTTTTCATGTTATGGAACAGTTGGGCTTAGATAAAAGCTGTTTCAAACCCTTTACCCCGCTTGGATTTGGTTAATACTTGGTTTATTGGCTGCGCACCATTGGATAGTACGTCACCATACTTTAAAACCGGTTCCCACTATTTTTTTCAGCATGACTTTTGATGAAAAACGGACTTTTTTGTTTTTCATGTTATGGATCAGTTGGGCTTAGATAAAAGCTGTTGAAACCCTTTACCCCGCTTGGATTTGGTTAATACTTGGTTTATTGGCTGCGCACCATTGGATAGTACGTCACCATACTTTAAAACCGGTTCCCACCATTTTTTTCAGCATGACTTTTGATGAAAAACGGACTTTTTTGTTTTTCATGTTATGGATCAGTTGGGCTTAGATAAAAGCTGTTGAAACCCTTTACCCCGCTTGGATTTGGTTAATACTTGGTTTATTGGCTGCGCACCATTGGATAGTACGTCACCATACTTTAAAACCGGTTCCCACCATTTTTTTCAGCATGACTTTTGATGAAAAACAGACTTTTTTGTTTTTCAAGTTATGGATCAGTTGGGCTTAGATAAAAGCTGTTGAAACCCTTTACCCCGCTTGGATTTGGTTAATACTTGGTTTATTGGCTGCGCACCATTGGATAGTACGTCACCATACTTTAAAACCGGTTCCCACCATTTTTTTCAGCATGACTTTTGATGAAAAACGGACTTTTTTGTTTTTCATGTTATGGATCAGTTGGGCTTAGATAAAAGCTGTTGAAACCCTTTACCCCGCTTGGATTTGGTTAATACTTGGTTTATTGGCTGCGCACCATTGGATAGTACGTCACCATACTTTAAAACCGGTTCCCACCATTTTTTTCAGCATGACTTTTGATGAAAAACGGACTTTTTTGTTTTTCATGTTATGGATCAGTTGGGCTTAGATAAAAGCTGTTGAAACCCTTTACCCCGCTTGGATTTGGTTAATACTTGGTTTATTGGCTGCGCACCATTGGATAGTACGTCACCATACTTTAAAACCGGTTCCCACCATTTTTTTCAGCATGACTTTTGATGAAAAACGGACTTTTTTGTTTTTCATGTTATGGATCAGTTGGGCTTAGATAAAAGCTGTTGAAACCCTTTACCCCGCTTGGATTTGGTTAATACTTGGTTTATTGGCTGCGCACCATTGGATAGTACGTCACCATACTTTAAAACCGGTTCCCACCATTTTTTTCAGCATGACTTTTGATGAAAAACGGACTTTTTTGTTTTTCATGTTATGGATCAGTTGGGCTTAGATAAAAGCTGTTGAAACCCTTTACCCCGCTTGGATTTGGTTAATACTTGGTTTATTGGCTGCGCACCATTGGATAGTACGTCACCATACTTTAAAACCGGTTCCCACCATTTTTTTCAGCATGACTTTTGATGAAAAACGGACTTTTTTGTTTTTCATGTTATGGATCAGTTGGGCTTAGATAAAAGCTGTTGAAACCCTTTACCCCGCTTGGATTTGGTTAATACTTGGTTTATTGGCTGCGCACCATTGGATAGTACGTCACCATACTTTAAAACCGGTTCCCACCATTTTTTTCAGCATGACTTTTGATGAAAAACGGACTTTTTTGTTTTTCATGTTATGGATCAGTTGGGCTTAGATAAAAGCTGTTGAAACCCTTTACCCCGCTTGGATTTGGTTAATACTTGGTTTATTGGCTGCGCACCATTGGATAGTACGTCACCATACTTTAAAACCGGTTCCCACCATTTTTTTCAGCATGACTTTTGATGAAAAACGGACTTTTTTGTTTTTCATGTTATGGATCAGTTGGGCTTAGATAAAAGCTGTTGAAACCCTTTACCCCGCTTGGATTTGGTTAATACTTGGTTTATTGGCTGCGCACCATTGGATAGTACGTCACCATACTTTAAAACCGGTTCCCACCATTTTTTTCAGCATGACTTTTGATGAAAAACGGACTTTTTTGTTTTTCATGTTATGGATCAGTTGGGCTTAGATAAAAGCTGTTGAAACCCTTTACCCCGCTTGGATTTGGTTAATACTTGGTTTATTGGCTGCGCACCATTGGATAGTACGTCACCATACTTTAAAACCGGTTCCCACCATTTTTTTCAGCATGACTTTTGATGAAAAACGGACTTTTTTGTTTTTCATGTTATGGATCAGTTGGGCTTAGATAAAAGCTGTTGAAACCCTTTACCCCGCTTGGATTTGGTTAATACTTGGTTTATTGGCTGCGCACCATTGGATAGTACGTCACCATACTTTAAAACCGGTTCCCACCATTTTTTTCAGCATGACTTTTGATGAAAAACGGACTTTTTTGTTTTTCATGTTATGGATCAGTTGGGCTTAGATAAAAGCTGTTGAAACCCTTTACCCCGCTTGGATTTGGTTAATACTTGGTTTATTGGCTGCGCACCATTGGATAGTACGTCACCATACTTTAAAACCGGTTCCCACCATTTTTTTCAGCATGACTTTTGATGAAAAACGGACTTTTTTGTTTTTCATGTTATGGATCAGTTGGGCTTAGATAAAAGCTGTTGAAACCCTTTACCCCGCTTGGATTTGGTTAATACTTGGTTTATTGGCTGCGCACCATTGGATAGTACGTCACCATACTTTAAAACCGGTTCCCACCATTTTTTTCAGCATGACTTTTGATGAAAAACGGACTTTTTTGTTTTTCATGTTATGGATCAGTTGGGCTTAGATAAAAGCTGTTGAAACCCTTTACCCCGCTTGGATTTGGTTAATACTTGGTTTATTGGCTGCGCACCATTGGATAGTACGTCACCATACTTTAAAACCGGTTCCCACCATTTTTTTCAGCATGACTTTTGATGAAAAACGGACTTTTTTGTTTTTCATGTTATGGATCAGTTGGGCTTAGATAAAAGCTGTTGAAACCCTTTACCCCGCTTGGATTTGGTTAATACTTGGTTTATTGGCTGCGCACCATTGGATAGTACGTCACCATACTTTAAAACCGGTTCCCACCATTTTTTTCAGCATGACTTTTGATGAAAAACGGACTTTTTTGTTTTTCATGTTATGGATCAGTTGGGCTTAGATAAAAGCTGTTGAAACCCTTTACCCCGCTTGGATTTGGTTAATACTTGGTTTATTGGCTGCGCACCATTGGATAGTACGTCACCATACTTTAAAACCGGTTCCCACCATTTTTTTCAGCATGACTTTTGATGAAAAACGGACTTTTTTGTTTTTCATGTTATGGATCAGTTGGGCTTAGATAAAAGCTGTTGAAACCCTTTACCCCGCTTGGATTTGGTTAATACTTGGTTTATTGGCTGCGCACCATTGGATAGTACGTCACCATACTTTAAAACCGGTTCCCACCATTTTTTTCAGCATGACTTTTGATGAAAAACGGACTTTTTTGTTTTTCATGTTATGGATCAGTTGGGCTTAGATAAAAGCTGTTGAAACCCTTTACCCCGCTTGGATTTGGTTAATACTTGGTTTATTGGCTGCGCACCATTGGATAGTACGTCACCATACTTTAAAACCGGTTCCCACCATTTTTTTCAGCATGACTTTTGATGAAAAACGGACTTTTTTGTTTTTCATGTTATGGATCAGTTGGGCTTAGATAAAAGCTGTTGAAACCCTTTACCCCGCTTGGATTTGGTTAATACTTGGTTTATTGGCTGCGCACCATTGGATAGTACGTCACCATACTTTAAAACCGGTTCCCACCATTTTTTTCAGCATGACTTTTGATGAAAAACGGACTTTTTTGTTTTTCATGTTATGGATCAGTTGGGCTTAGATAAAAGCTGTTGAAACCCTTTACCCCGCTTGGATTTGGTTAATACTTGGTTTATTGGCTGCGCACCATTGGATAGTACGTCACCATACTTTAAAACCGGTTCCCACCATTTTTTTCAGCATGACTTTTGATGAAAAACGGACTTTTTTGTTTTTCATGTTATGGATCAGTTGGGCTTAGATAAAAGCTGTTGAAACCCTTTACCCCGCTTGGATTTGGTTAATACTTGGTTTATTGGCTGCGCACCATTGGATAGTACGTCACCATACTTTAAAACCGGTTCCCACCATTTTTTTCAGCATGACTTTTGATGAAAAACGGACTTTTTTGTTTTTCATGTTATGGATCAGTTGGGCTTAGATAAAAGCTGTTGAAACCCTTTACCCCGCTTGGATTTGGTTAATACTTGGTTTATTGGCTGCGCACCATTGGATAGTACGTCACCATACTTTAAAACCGGTTCCCACCATTTTTTTCAGCATGACTTTTGATGAAAAACGGACTTTTTTGTTTTTCATGTTATGGATCAGTTGGGCTTAGATAAAAGCTGTTGAAACCCTTTACCCCGCTTGGATTTGGTTAATACTTGGTTTATTGGCTGCGCACCATTGGATAGTACGTCACCATACTTTAAAACCGGTTCCCACCATTTTTTTCAGCATGACTTTTGATGAAAAACGGACTTTTTTGTTTTTCATGTTATGGATCAGTTGGGCTTAGATAAAAGCTGTTGAAACCCTTTACCCCGCTTGGATTTGGTTAATACTTGGTTTATTGGCTGCGCACCATTGGATAGTACGTCACCATACTTTAAAACCGGTTCCCACCATTTTTTTCAGCATGACTTTTGATGAAAAACGGACTTTTTTGTTTTTCATGTTATGGATCAGTTGGGCTTAGATAAAAGCTGTTGAAACCCTTTACCCCGCTTGGATTTGGTTAATACTTGGTTTATTGGCTGCGCACCATTGGATAGTACGTCACCATACTTTAAAACCGGTTCCCACCATTTTTTTCAGCATGACTTTTGATGAAAAACGGACTTTTTTGTTTTTCATGTTATGGATCAGTTGGGCTTAGATAAAAGCTGTTGAAACCCTTTACCCCGCTTGGATTTGGTTAATACTTGGTTTATTGGCTGCGCACCATTGGATAGTACGTCACCATACTTTAAAACCGGTTCCCACCATTTTTTTCAGCATGACTTTTGATGAAAAACGGACTTTTTTGTTTTTCATGTTATGGATCAGTTGGGCTTAGATAAAAGCTGTTGAAACCCTTTACCCCGCTTGGATTTGGTTAATACTTGGTTTATTGGCTGCGCACCATTGGATAGTACGTCACCATACTTTAAAACCGGTTCCCACCATTTTTTTCAGCATGACTTTTGATGAAAAACGGACTTTTTTGTTTTTCATGTTATGGATCAGTTGGGCTTAGATAAAAGCTGTTGAAACCCTTTACCCCGCTTGGATTTGGTTAATACTTGGTTTATTGGCTGCGCACCATTGGATAGTACGTCACCATACTTTAAAACCGGTTCCCACCATTTTTTTCAGCATGACTTTTGATGAAAAACGGACTTTTTTGTTTTTCATGTTATGGATCAGTTGGGCTTAGATAAAAGCTGTTGAAACCCTTTACCCCGCTTGGATTTGGTTAATACTTGGTTTATTGGCTGCGCACCATTGGATAGTACGTCACCATACTTTAAAACCGGTTCCCACCATTTTTTTCAGCATGACTTTTGATGAAAAACGGACTTTTTTGTTTTTCATGTTATGGATCAGTTGGGCTTAGATAAAAGCTGTTGAAACCCTTTACCCCGCTTGGATTTGGTTAATACTTGGTTTATTGGCTGCGCACCATTGGATAGTACGTCACCATACTTTAAAACCGGTTCCCACCATTTTTTTCAGCATGACTTTTGATGAAAAACGGACTTTTTTGTTTTTCATGTTATGGATCAGTTGGGCTTAGATAAAAGCTGTTGAAACCCTTTACCCCGCTTGGATTTGGTTAATACTTGGTTTATTGGCTGCGCACCATTGGATAGTACGTCACCATACTTTAAAACCGGTTCCCACCATTTTTTTCAGCATGACTTTTGATGAAAAACGGACTTTTTTGTTTTTCATGTTATGGATCAGTTGGGCTTAGATAAAAGCTGTTGAAACCCTTTACCCCGCTTGGATTTGGTTAATACTTGGTTTATTGGCTGCGCACCATTGGATAGTACGTCACCATACTTTAAAACCGGTTCCCACCATTTTTTTCAGCATGACTTTTGATGAAAAACGGACTTTTTTGTTTTTCATGTTATGGATCAGTTGGGCTTAGATAAAAGCTGTTGAAACCCTTTACCCCGCTTGGATTTGGTTAATACTTGGTTTATTGGCTGCGCACCATTGGATAGTACGTCACCATACTTTAAAACCGGTTCCCACCATTTTTTTCAGCATGACTTTTGATGAAAAACGGACTTTTTTGTTTTTCATGTTATGGATCAGTTGGGCTTAGATAAAAGCTGTTGAAACCCTTTACCCCGCTTGGATTTGGTTAATACTTGGTTTATTGGCTGCGCACCATTGGATAGTACGTCACCATACTTTAAAACCGGTTCCCACCATTTTTTTCAGCATGACTTTTGATGAAAAACGGACTTTTTTGTTTTTCATGTTATGGATCAGTTGGGCTTAGATAAAAGCTGTTGAAACCCTTTACCCCGCTTGGATTTGGTTAATACTTGGTTTATTGGCTGCGCACCATTGGATAGTACGTCACCATACTTTAAAACCGGTTCCCACCATTTTTTTCAGCATGACTTTTGATGAAAAACGGACTTTTTTGTTTTTCATGTTATGGATCAGTTGGGCTTAGATAAAAGCTGTTGAAACCCTTTACCCCGCTTGGATTTGGTTAATACTTGGTTTATTGGCTGCGCACCATTGGATAGTACGTCACCATACTTTAAAACCGGTTCCCACCATTTTTTTCAGCATGACTTTTGATGAAAAACGGACTTTTTTGTTTTTCATGTTATGGATCAGTTGGGCTTAGATAAAAGCTGTTGAAACCCTTTACCCCGCTTGGATTTGGTTAATACTTGGTTTATTGGCTGCGCACCATTGGATAGTACGTCACCATACTTTAAAACCGGTTCCCACCATTTTTTTCAGCATGACTTTTGATGAAAAACGGACTTTTTTGTTTTTCATGTTATGGATCAGTTGGGCTTAGATAAAAGCTGTTGAAACCCTTTACCCCGCTTGGATTTGGTTAATACTTGGTTTATTGGCTGCGCACCATTGGATAGTACGTCACCATACTTTAAAACCGGTTCCCACCATTTTTTTCAGCATGACTTTTGATGAAAAACGGACTTTTTTGTTTTTCATGTTATGGATCAGTTGGGCTTAGATAAAAGCTGTTGAAACCCTTTACCCCGCTTGGATTTGGTTAATACTTGGTTTATTGGCTGCGCACCATTGGATAGTACGTCACCATACTTTAAAACCGGTTCCCACCATTTTTTTCAGCATGACTTTTGATGAAAAACGGACTTTTTTGTTTTTCATGTTATGGATCAGTTGGGCTTAGATAAAAGCTGTTGAAACCCTTTACCCCGCTTGGATTTGGTTAATACTTGGTTTATTGGCTGCGCACCATTGGATAGTACGTCACCATACTTTAAAACCGGTTCCCACCATTTTTTTCAGCATGACTTTTGATGAAAAACGGACTTTTTTGTTTTTCATGTTATGGATCAGTTGGGCTTAGATAAAAGCTGTTGAAACCCTTTACCCCGCTTGGATTTGGTTAATACTTGGTTTATTGGCTGCGCACCATTGGATAGTACGTCACCATACTTTAAAACCGGTTCCCACCATTTTTTTCAGCATGACTTTTGATGAAAAACGGACTTTTTTGTTTTTCATGTTATGGATCAGTTGGGCTTAGATAAAAGCTGTTGAAACCCTTTACCCCGCTTGGATTTGGTTAATACTTGGTTTATTGGCTGCGCACCATTGGATAGTACGTCACCATACTTTAAAACCGGTTCCCACCATTTTTTTCAGCATGACTTTTGATGAAAAACGGACTTTTTTGTTTTTCATGTTATGGATCAGTTGGGCTTAGATAAAAGCTGTTGAAACCCTTTACCCCGCTTGGATTTGGTTAATACTTGGTTTATTGGCTGCGCACCATTGGATAGTACGTCACCATACTTTAAAACCGGTTCCCACCATTTTTTTCAGCATGACTTTTGATGAAAAACGGACTTTTTTGTTTTTCATGTTATGGATCAGTTGGGCTTAGATAAAAGCTGTTGAAACCCTTTACCCCGCTTGGATTTGGTTAATACTTGGTTTATTGGCTGCGCACCATTGGATAGTACGTCACCATACTTTAAAACCGGTTCCCACCATTTTTTTCAGCATGACTTTTGATGAAAAACGGACTTTTTTGTTTTTCATGTTATGGATCAGTTGGGCTTAGATAAAAGCTGTTGAAACCCTTTACCCCGCTTGGATTTGGTTAATACTTGGTTTATTGGCTGCGCACCATTGGATAGTACGTCACCATACTTTAAAACCGGTTCCCACCATTTTTTTCAGCATGACTTTTGATGAAAAACGGACTTTTTTGTTTTTCATGTTATGGATCAGTTGGGCTTAGATAAAAGCTGTTGAAACCCTTTACCCCGCTTGGATTTGGTTAATACTTGGTTTATTGGCTGCGCACCATTGGATAGTACGTCACCATACTTTAAAACCGGTTCCCACCATTTTTTTCAGCATGACTTTTGATGAAAAACGGACTTTTTTGTTTTTCATGTTATGGATCAGTTGGGCTTAGATAAAAGCTGTTGAAACCCTTTACCCCGCTTGGATTTGGTTAATACTTGGTTTATTGGCTGCGCACCATTGGATAGTACGTCACCATACTTTAAAACCGGTTCCCACCATTTTTTTCAGCATGACTTTTGATGAAAAACGGACTTTTTTGTTTTTCATGTTATGGATCAGTTGGGCTTAGATAAAAGCTGTTGAAACCCTTTACCCCGCTTGGATTTGGTTAATACTTGGTTTATTGGCTGCGCACCATTGGATAGTACGTCACCATACTTTAAAACCGGTTCCCACCATTTTTTTCAGCATGACTTTTGATGAAAAACGGACTTTTTTGTTTTTCATGTTATGGATCAGTTGGGCTTAGATAAAAGCTGTTGAAACCCTTTACCCCGCTTGGATTTGGTTAATACTTGGTTTATTGGCTGCACCATTGGATAGTACGTCACCATACTTTAAAAACCGGTTCCCACCATTTTTTTCAGCATGACTTTGATGAAAAACGGACTTTTTTGTTTTTCATGTTATGGATCAGTTGGGCTTAGATAAAAGCTGTTGAAACCCTTTACCCCGCTTGGATTTGGTTAATACTTGGTTTATTGGCTGCGCACCATTGGATAGTACGTCACCATACTTTAAAACCGGTTCCCACCATTTTTTTCAGCATGACTTTTGATGAAAAACGGACTTTTTTGTTTTTCATGTTATGGATCAGTTTGGGCTTAGATAAAAGCTGTTGAAACCCTTTAACCCGCTTGGATTTGGTTAATACTTGGTTTATTGGCTGCGCACCATTGGATAGTACGTCACCATTCTTTAAACCGGTTCCCACCATTTTTTTCAGCATGACTTTTGATGAAAAACGGACTTTTTGTTTTCATGTGATGGATCAGTTGGGCTTAGATAAAAGCTGTTGAAACCCTTTACCCCGCTTGGATTTGGTTAATACTTGGTTTATTGGCTGCGCACCATTGGATAGTACGTCACCATACTTTAAAACCGGTTCCCACCATTTTTTAAGCATGACTTTTGATGAAAAACGGACTTTTTTTGTTTTTCATGTTATGGATCAGTTGGGCTTAGATAAAAGCTGTTGAAACCCTTTACCCCGCTTGGATTTGGTTAATACTTGGTTTATTGGCTGCGCACCATTGGATAGTACGTCACCATACTTTAAAACCGGTTCCCACCATTTTTTTCAGCATGACTTTTGATGAAGAAAACGGACTTTTTTGTTTTTCATGTTATGGATCAGTTGGGCTTAGATAAAAGCTGTTGAAACCCTTTACCCCGCTTGGATTTGGTTAATACTTGGTTTATTGGCTGCGCACCATTGGATAGTACGTCACCATACTTTAAAACCGGTTCCCACCATTTTTTTCAGCATGACTTTTGATGAAAAACGGACTTTTTTGTTTTTCATGTTATGGATCAGTTGGGCTTAGATAAAAGGGCTGTTGAAACCCTTTACCCCGCTTGGATTTGCGTTAATACTTGGTTTATTGGCTGCGCACCATTGGATAGATAGTACGTCACCATACTTTAAAACCGGTTCCCACCATTTTTTTCAGCATGACTTTTGATGAAAAACGGACTTTTTTGTTTTTCATGTTATGGATCAGTTGGGCTTAGATAAAAGCTGTTGAAACCCTTTACCCCGCTTGGATTTGGTTAATACTTGGTTTATTGGCTGCGCACCATTGGATAGTACGTCACCATACTTTAAAACCGGTTCCCACCATTTTTTTCAGCATGACTTTTGATGAAAAACGGACTTTTTTGTTTTTCATGTTATGGATCAGTTGGGCTTAGATAAAAGCTGTTGAAACCCTTTACCCCGCTTGGATTTGGTTAATACTTGGTTTATTGGCTGCGCACCATTGGATAGTACGTCACCATACTTTAAAACCGGTTCCCACCATTTTTTTCAGCATGACTTTTGATGAAAAACGGACTTTTTTGTTTTTCATGTTATGGATCAGTTGGGCTTAGATAAAAGCTGTTGAAACCCTTTACCCCGCTTGGATTTGGTTAATACTTGGTTTATTGGCTGCGCACCATTGGATAGTACGTCACCATACTTTAAAACCGGTTCCCACCATTTTTTTCAGCATGACTTTTGATGAAAAACGGACTTTTTTGTTTTTCATGTTATGGATCAGTTGGGCTTAGATAAAAGCTGTTGAAACCCTTTACCCCGCTTGGATTTGGTTAATACTTGGTTTATTGGCTGCGCACCATTGGATAGTACGTCACCATACTTTAAAACCGGTTCCCACCATTTTTTTCAGCATGACTTTTGATGAAAAACGGACTTTTTTGTTTTTCATGTTATGGATCAGTTGGGCTTAGATAAAAGCTGTTGAAACCCTTTACCCCGCTTGGATTTGGTTAATACTTGGTTTATTGGCTGCGCACCATTGGATAGTACGTCACCATACTTTAAAACCGGTTCCCACCATTTTTTTCAGCATGACTTTTGATGAAAAACGGACTTTTTTGTTTTTCATGTTATGGATCAGTTGGGCTTAGATAAAAGCTGTTGAAACCCTTTACCCCGCTTGGATTTGGTTAATACTTGGTTTATTGGCTGCGCACCATTGGATAGTACGTCACCATACTTTAAAACCGGTTCCCACCATTTTTTTCAGCATGACTTTTGATGAAAAACGGACTTTTTTGTTTTTCATGTTATGGATCAGTTGGGCTTAGATAAAAGCTGTTGAAACCCTTTACCCCGCTTGGATTTGGTTAATACTTGGTTTATTGGCTGCGCACCATTGGATAGTACGTCACCATACTTTAAAACCGGTTCCCACCATTTTTTTCAGCATGACTTTTGATGAAAAACGGACTTTTTTGTTTTTCATGTTATGGATCAGTTGGGCTTAGATAAAAGCTGTTGAAACCCTTTACCCCGCTTGGATTTGGTTAATACTTGGTTTATTGGCTGCGCACCATTGGATAGTACGTCACCATACTTTAAAACCGGTTCCCACCATTTTTTTCAGCATGACTTTTGATGAAAAACGGACTTTTTTGTTTTTCATGTTATGGATCAGTTGGGCTTAGATAAAAGCTGTTGAAACCCTTTACCCCGCTTGGATTTGGTTAATACTTGGTTTATTGGCTGCGCACCATTGGATAGTACGTCACCATACTTTAAAACCGGTTCCCACCATTTTTTTCAGCATGACTTTTGATGAAAAACGGACTTTTTTGTTTTTCATGTTATGGATCAGTTGGGCTTAGATAAAAGCTGTTGAAACCCTTTACCCCGCTTGGATTTGGTTAATACTTGGTTTATTGGCTGCGCACCATTGGATAGTACGTCACCATACTTTAAAACCGGTTCCCACCATTTTTTTCAGCATGACTTTTGATGAAAAACGGACTTTTTTGTTTTTCATGTTATGGATCAGTTGGGCTTAGATAAAAGCTGTTGAAACCCTTTACCCCGCTTGGATTTGGTTAATACTTGGTTTATTGGCTGCGCACCATTGGATAGTACGTCACCATACTTTAAAACCGGTTCCCACCATTTTTTTCAGCATGACTTTTGATGAAAAACGGACTTTTTTGTTTTTCATGTTATGGATCAGTTGGGCTTAGATAAAAGCTGTTGAAACCCTTTACCCCGCTTGGATTTGGTTAATACTTGGTTTATTGGCTGCGCACCATTGGATAGTACGTCACCATACTTTAAAACCGGTTCCCACCATTTTTTTCAGCATGACTTTTGATGAAAAACGGACTTTTTTGTTTTTCATGTTATGGATCAGTTGGGCTTAGATAAAAGCTGTTGAAACCCTTTACCCCGCTTGGATTTGGTTAATACTTGGTTTATTGGCTGCGCACCATTGGATAGTACGTCACCATACTTTAAAACCGGTTCCCACCATTTTTTTCAGCATGACTTTTGATGAAAAACGGACTTTTTTGTTTTTCATGTTATGGATCAGTTGGGCTTAGATAAAAGCTGTTGAAACCCTTTACCCCGCTTGGATTTGGTTAATACTTGGTTTATTGGCTGCGCACCATTGGATAGTACGTCACCATACTTTAAAACCGGTTCCCACCATTTTTTTCAGCATGACTTTTGATGAAAAACGGACTTTTTTGTTTTTCATGTTATGGATCAGTTGGGCTTAGATAAAAGCTGTTGAAACCCTTTACCCCGCTTGGATTTGGTTAATACTTGGTTTATTGGCTGCGCACCATTGGATAGTACGTCACCATACTTTAAAACCGGTTCCCACCATTTTTTTCAGCATGACTTTTGATGAAAAACGGACTTTTTTGTTTTTCATGTTATGGATCAGTTGGGCTTAGATAAAAGCTGTTGAAACCCTTTACCCCGCTTGGATTTGGTTAATACTTGGTTTATTGGCTGCGCACCATTGGATAGTACGTCACCATACTTTAAAACCGGTTCCCACCATTTTTTTCAGCATGACTTTTGATGAAAAACGGACTTTTTTGTTTTTCATGTTATGGATCAGTTGGGCTTAGATAAAAGCTGTTGAAACCCTTTACCCCGCTTGGATTTGGTTAATACTTGGTTTATTGGCTGCGCACCATTGGATAGTACGTCACCATACTTTAAAACCGGTTCCCACCATTTTTTTCAGCATGACTTTTGATGAAAAACGGACTTTTTTGTTTTTCATGTTATGGATCAGTTGGGCTTAGATAAAAGCTGTTGAAACCCTTTACCCCGCTTGGATTTGGTTAATACTTGGTTTATTGGCTGCGCACCATTGGATAGTACGTCACCATACTTTAAAACCGGTTCCCACCATTTTTTTCAGCATGACTTTTGATGAAAAACGGACTTTTTTGTTTTTCATGTTATGGATCAGTTGGGCTTAGATAAAAGCTGTTGAAACCCTTTACCCCGCTTGGATTTGGTTAATACTTGGTTTATTGGCTGCGCACCATTGGATAGTACGTCACCATACTTTAAAACCGGTTCCCACCATTTTTTTCAGCATGACTTTTGATGAAAAACGGACTTTTTTGTTTTTCATGTTATGGATCAGTTGGGCTTAGATAAAAGCTGTTGAAACCCTTTACCCCGCTTGGATTTGGTTAATACTTGGTTTATTGGCTGCGCACCATTGGATAGTACGTCACCATACTTTAAAACCGGTTCCCACCATTTTTTTCAGCATGACTTTTGATGAAAAACGGACTTTTTTGTTTTTCATGTTATGGATCAGTTGGGCTTAGATAAAAGCTGTTGAAACCCTTTACCCCGCTTGGATTTGGTTAATACTTGGTTTATTGGCTGCGCACCATTGGATAGTACGTCACCATACTTTAAAACCGGTTCCCACCATTTTTTTCAGCATGACTTTTGATGAAAAACGGACTTTTTTGTTTTTCATGTTATGGATCAGTTGGGCTTAGATAAAAGCTGTTGAAACCCTTTACCCCGCTTGGATTTGGTTAATACTTGGTTTATTGGCTGCGCACCATTGGATAGTACGTCACCATACTTTAAAACCGGTTCCCACCATTTTTTTCAGCATGACTTTTGATGAAAAACGGACTTTTTTGTTTTTCATGTTATGGATCAGTTGGGCTTAGATAAAAGCTGTTGAAACCCTTTACCCCGCTTGGATTTGGTTAATACTTGGTTTATTGGCTGCGCACCATTGGATAGTACGTCACCATACTTTAAAACCGGTTCCCACCATTTTTTTCAGCATGACTTTTGATGAAAAACGGACTTTTTTGTTTTTCATGTTATGGATCAGTTGGGCTTAGATAAAAGCTGTTGAAACCCTTTACCCCGCTTGGATTTGGTTAATACTTGGTTTATTGGCTGCGCACCATTGGATAGTACGTCACCATACTTTAAAACCGGTTCCCACCATTTTTTTCAGCATGACTTTTGATGAAAAACGGACTTTTTTGTTTTTCATGTTATGGATCAGTTGGGCTTAGATAAAAGCTGTTGAAACCCTTTACCCCGCTTGGATTTGGTTAATACTTGGTTTATTGGCTGCGCACCATTGGATAGTACGTCACCATACTTTAAAACCGGTTCCCACCATTTTTTTCAGCATGACTTTTGATGAAAAACGGACTTTTTTGTTTTTCATGTTATGGATCAGTTGGGCTTAGATAAAAGCTGTTGAAACCCTTTACCCCGCTTGGATTTGGTTAATACTTGGTTTATTGGCTGCGCACCATTGGATAGTACGTCACCATACTTTAAAACCGGTTCCCACCATTTTTTTCAGCATGACTTTTGATGAAAAACGGACTTTTTTGTTTTTCATGTTATGGATCAGTTGGGCTTAGATAAAAGCTGTTGAAACCCTTTACCCCGCTTGGATTTGGTTAATACTTGGTTTATTGGCTGCGCACCATTGGATAGTACGTCACCATACTTTAAAACCGGTTCCCACCATTTTTTTCAGCATGACTTTTGATGAAAAACGGACTTTTTTGTTTTTCATGTTATGGATCAGTTGGGCTTAGATAAAAGCTGTTGAAACCCTTTACCCCGCTTGGATTTGGTTAATACTTGGTTTATTGGCTGCGCACCATTGGATAGTACGTCACCATACTTTAAAACCGGTTCCCACCATTTTTTTCAGCATGACTTTTGATGAAAAACGGACTTTTTTGTTTTTCATGTTATGGATCAGTTGGGCTTAGATAAAAGCTGTTGAAACCCTTTACCCCGCTTGGATTTGGTTAATACTTGGTTTATTGGCTGCGCACCATTGGATAGTACGTCACCATACTTTAAAACCGGTTCCCACCATTTTTTTCAGCATGACTTTTGATGAAAAACGGACTTTTTTGTTTTTCATGTTATGGATCAGTTGGGCTTAGATAAAAGCTGTTGAAACCCTTTACCCCGCTTGGATTTGGTTAATACTTGGTTTATTGGCTGCGCACCATTGGATAGTACGTCACCATACTTTAAAACCGGTTCCCACCATTTTTTTCAGCATGACTTTTGATGAAAAACGGACTTTTTTGTTTTTCATGTTATGGATCAGTTGGGCTTAGATAAAAGCTGTTGAAACCCTTTACCCCGCTGGATTTGGTTAATACTTGGTTTATTGGCTGCGCACCATTGGATAGTACGTCACCATACTTTAAAACCGGTTCCCCACCATTTTTTTCAGCATGACTTTTGAAGAAAAACGGACTTTTTTGTTTTTCATGTTATGGATCAGTTGGGCTTAGATAAAAGCTGTTGAAACCCTTTACCCCGCTTGGATTTGGTTAATACTTGGTTTATTGGCTGCGCACCATTGGATAGTACGTCACCATACTCTAAAACCGGTTCCCACCATTTTTTTCAGCATGACTTTTGATGAAAAACGGACTTTTTTGTTTTTCATGTTATGGATCAGTTGGGCTTAGATAAAAGCTGTTGAAACCCTTTACCCCGTTTGCATTTGGTTAATACTTGGTTTATTGGCTGCGCACCATTGGATAGTTCGTCACCATACTTTAAAACCGGTTCCCACCATTTTTTTCAGCATGACTTTTGATGAAAAACGGACATTTTTGTTTTTCATGTTATGGATCAGTTGGGCTTAGATAAAAGCTGTTGAAACCCTTTACCCCGCTTGGATTTGGTTAATACTTGGTTCATTGGCTGCGCACCATTGGATAGTACGTCACCATACTTTAAAACCGGTTCCCACCATTTTTTTCAGCATGACTTTTGATGAAAAACGGACTTTTTTGTTTTTCATGTTATGGATCAGTTGGGCTTAGATAAAAGCTGTTGAAACCCTTTACCCCGCTTGGATTTGGTTAATACTTGGTTTATTGGCTGCGCACCATTGGATAGCACGTCACCATACTTAAAACCGGTTCCCACCATTTTTTTTCAGCATGACTTTTGATGAAAAACGGACTTTTTTGTTTTTCATGTTATGGATCAGTTGGGCTTAGATAAAAGCTGTTGAAACCCTTTACCCCGCTTGGATTTGGTTAATACTTGGTTTATTGGCTGCGCACCATTGGATAGTACGTCACCATACTTTAAAACCGGTTCCCACCATTTTTTTCAGCATGACTTTTGATGAAAAACGGACTTTTTTGTTTTTCATGTTATGGATCAGTTGGGCTTAGATAAAAGCTGTTGAAACCCTTTACCCCGCTTGGATTTGGTTAATACTTGGTTTATTGGCTGCGCACCATTGGATAGTACGTCACCATACTTTAAAACCGGTTCCCACCATTTTTTTCAGCATGACTTTTGATGAAAAACGGACTTTTTTGTTTTTCATGTTATGGATCAGTTGGGCTTAGATAAAAGCTGTAGAAACCCTTTACCCCGCTTGGATTTGGTTAATACTTGGTTTATTGGCTGCGCACCATTGGATAGTACGTCACCATACTTTAAAACCGGTTCCCACCATTTTTTTCAGCATGACTTTTGATGAAAAACGGACTTTTTTGTTTTTCATGTTATGGATCAGTTGGGCTTAGATAAAAGCTGTTGAAACCCTTTACCCCGCTTGGATTTGGTTAATACTTGGTTTATTGGCTGCGCACCATTGGATAGTACGTCACCATACTTTAAAACCGGTTCCCACCATTTTTTTCAGCATGACTTTTGATGAAAAACGGACTTTTTTGTTTTTCATGTTATGGATCAGTTGGGCTTAGATAAAAGCTGTTGAAACCCTTTACCCCGCTTGGATTTGGTTAATACTTGGTTTATTGGCTGCGCACCATTGGATAGTACGTCACCATACTTTAAAACCGGTTCCCACCATTTTTTTCAGCATGACTTTTGATGAAAAACGGACTTTTTTGTTTTTCATGTTATGGATCAGTTGGGCTTAGATAAAAGCTGTTGAAACCCTTTACCCCGTTTGCATTTGGTTAATACTTGGTTTATTGGCTGCGCACCATTGGATAGTACGTCACCATACTTTAAAACCGGTTCCCACCATTTTTTTCAGCATGACTTTTGATGAAAAACGGACTTTTTTGTTTTTCATGTTATGGATCAGTTGGGCTTAGATAAAAGCTGTTGAAACCCTTTACCCCGCTTGGATTTGGTTAATACTTGGTTTAGTGGCTGCGCACCATTGGATAGTACGTCACCATACTTTAAAACCGGTTCCCACCATTTTTTTCAGCATGACTTTTGATGAAAAACGGACTTTTTTGTTTTTCATGTTATGGATCAGTTGGGCTTAGATAAAAGCTGTTGAAACCCTTTACCCCGCTTGGATTTGGTTAATACTTGGTTTATTGGCTGCGCACCATTGGATAGTACGTCACCATACTTTAAAACCGGTTCCCACCATTTTTTTCAGCATGACTTTTGATGAAAAACGGACTTTTTTGTTTTTCATGTTATGGATCAGTTGGGCTTAGATAAAAGCTGTTGAAACCCTTTACCCCGCTTGGATTTGGTTAATACTTGGTTTATTGGCTGCGCACCATTGGATAGTACGTCACCATACTTTAAAACCGGTTCCCACCATTTTTTTCAGCATGACTTTTGATGAAAAACGGACTTTTTTGTTTTTCATGTTATGGATCAGTTGGGCTTAGATAAAAGCTGTTGAAACCCTTTACCCCGCTTGGATTTGGTTAATACTTGGTTTATTGGCTGCGCACCATTGGATAGTACGTCACCATACTTTAAAACCGGTTCCCACCATTTTTTTCAGCATGACTTTTGATGAAAAACGGACTTTTTTGTTTTTCATGTTATGGATCAGTTGGGCTTAGATAAAAGCTGTTGAAACCCTTTACCCCGCTTGGATTTGGTTAATACTTGGTTTATTGGCTGCGCACCATTGGATAGTACGTCACCATACTTTAAAACCGGTTCCCACCATTTTTTTCAGCATGACTTTTGATGAAAAACGGACTTTTTTGTTTTTCATGTTATGGATCAGTTGGGCTTAGATAAAAGCTGTTGAAACCCTTTACCCCGCTTGGATTTGGTTAATACTTGGTTTATTGGCTGCGCACCATTGGATAGTACGTCACCATACTTTAAAACCGGTTCCCACCATTTTTTTCAGCATGACTTTTGATGAAAAACGGACTTTTTTGTTTTTCATGTTATGGATCAGTTGGGCTTAGATAAAAGCTGTTGAAACCCTTTACCCCGCTTGGATTTGGTTAATACTTGGTTTATTGGCTGCGCACCATTGGATAGTACGTCACCATACTTTAAAACCGGTTCCCACCATTTTTTTCAGCATGACTTTTGATGAAAAACGGACTTTTTTGTTTTTCATGTTATGGATCAGTTGGGCTTAGATAAAAGCTGTTGAAACCCTTTACCCCGCTTGGATTTGGTTAATACTTGGTTTATTGGCTGCGCACCATTGGATAGTACGTCACCATACTTTAAAACCGGTTCCCACCATTTTTTTCAGCATGACTTTTGATGAAAAACGGACTTTTTTGTTTTTCATGTTATGGATCAGTTGGGCTTAGATAAAAGCTGTTGAAACCCTTTACCCCGCTTGGATTTGGTTAATACTTGGTTTATTGGCTGCGCACCATTGGATAGTACGTCACCATACTTTAAAACCGGTTCCCACCATTTTTTTCAGCATGACTTTTGATGAAAAACGGACTTTTTTGTTTTTCATGTTATGGATCAGTTGGGCTTAGATAAAAGCTGTTGAAACCCTTTACCCCGCTTGGATTTGGTTAATACTTGGTTTATTGGCTGCGCACCATTGGATAGTACGTCACCATACTTTAAAACCGGTTCCCACCATTTTTTTCAGCATGACTTTTGATGAAAAACGGACTTTTTTGTTTTTCATGTTATGGATCAGTTGGGCTTAGATAAAAGCTGTTGAAACCCTTTACCCCGCTTGGATTTGGTTAATACTTGGTTTATTGGCTGCGCACCATTGGATAGTACGTCACCATACTTTAAAACCGGTTCCCACCATTTTTTTCAGCATGACTTTTGATGAAAAACGGACTTTTTTGTTTTTCATGTTATGGATCAGTTGGGCTTAGATAAAAGCTGTTGAAACCCTTTACCCCGCTTGGATTTGGTTAATACTTGGTTTATTGGCTGCGCACCATTGGATAGTACGTCACCATACTTTAAAACCGGTTCCCACCATTTTTTTCAGCATGACTTTTGATGAAAAACGGACTTTTTTGTTTTTCATGTTATGGATCAGTTGGGCTTAGATAAAAGCTGTTGAAACCCTTTACCCCGCTTGGATTTGGTTAATACTTGGTTTATTGGCTGCGCACCATTGGATAGTACGTCACCATACTTTAAAACCGGTTCCCACCATTTTTTTCAGCATGACTTTTGATGAAAAACGGACTTTTTTGTTTTTCATGTTATGGATCAGTTGGGCTTAGATAAAAGCTGTTGAAACCCTTTACCCCGCTTGGATTTGGTTAATACTTGGTTTATTGGCTGCGCACCATTGGATAGTACGTCACCATACTTTAAAACCGGTTCCCACCATTTTTTTCAGCATGACTTTTGATGAAAAACGGACTTTTTTGTTTTTCATGTTATGGATCAGTTGGGCTTAGATAAAAGCTGTTGAAACCCTTTACCCCGCTTGGATTTGGTTAATACTTGGTTTATTGGCTGCGCACCATTGGATAGTACGTCACCATACTTTAAAACCGGTTCCCACCATTTTTTTCAGCATGACTTTTGATGAAAAACGGACTTTTTTGTTTTTCATGTTATGGATCAGTTGGGCTTAGATAAAAGCTGTTGAAACCCTTTACCCCGCTTGGATTTGGTTAATACTTGGTTTATTGGCTGCGCACCATTGGATAGTACGTCACCATACTTTAAAACCGGTTCCCACCATTTTTTTCAGCATGACTTTTGATGAAAAACGGACTTTTTTGTTTTTCATGTTATGGATCAGTTGGGCTTAGATAAAAGCTGTTGAAACCCTTTACCCCGCTTGGATTTGGTTAATACTTGGTTTATTGGCTGCGCACCATTGGATAGTACGTCACCATACTTTAAAACCGGTTCCCACCATTTTTTTCAGCATGACTTTTGATGAAAAACGGACTTTTTTGTTTTTCATGTTATGGATCAGTTGGGCTTAGATAAAAGCTGTTGAAACCCTTTACCCCGCTTGGATTTGGTTAATACTTGGTTTATTGGCTGCGCACCATTGGATAGTACGTCACCATACTTTAAAACCGGTTCCCACCATTTTTTTCAGCATGACTTTTGATGAAAAACGGACTTTTTTGTTTTTCATGTTATGGATCAGTTGGGCTTAGATAAAAGCTGTTGAAACCCTTTACCCCGCTTGGATTTGGTTAATACTTGGTTTATTGGCTGCGCACCATTGGATAGTACGTCACCATACTTTAAAACCGGTTCCCACCATTTTTTTCAGCATGACTTTTGATGAAAAACGGACTTTTTTGTTTTTCATGTTATGGATCAGTTGGGCTTAGATAAAAGCTGTTGAAACCCTTTACCCCGCTTGGATTTGGTTAATACTTGGTTTATTGGCTGCGCACCATTGGATAGTACGTCACCATACTTTAAAACCGGTTCCCACCATTTTTTTCAGCATGACTTTTGATGAAAAACGGACTTTTTTGTTTTTCATGTTATGGATCAGTTGGGCTTAGATAAAAGCTGTTGAAACCCTTTACCCCGCTTGGATTTGGTTAATACTTGGTTTATTGGCTGCGCACCATTGGATAGTACGTCACCATACTTTAAAACCGGTTCCCACCATTTTTTTCAGCATGACTTTTGATGAAAAACGGACTTTTTTGTTTTTCATGTTATGGATCAGTTGGGCTTAGATAAAAGCTGTTGAAACCCTTTACCCCGCTTGGATTTGGTTAATACTTGGTTTATTGGCTGCGCACCATTGGATAGTACGTCACCATACTTTAAAACCGGTTCCCACCATTTTTTTCAGCATGACTTTTGATGAAAAACGGACTTTTTTGTTTTTCATGTTATGGATCAGTTGGGCTTAGATAAAAGCTGTTGAAACCCTTTACCCCGCTTGGATTTGGTTAATACTTGGTTTATTGGCTGCGCACCATTGGATAGTACGTCACCATACTTTAAAACCGGTTCCCACCATTTTTTTCAGCATGACTTTTGATGAAAAACGGACTTTTTTGTTTTTCATGTTATGGATCAGTTGGGCTTAGATAAAAGCTGTTGAAACCCTTTACCCCGCTTGGATTTGGTTAATACTTGGTTTATTGGCTGCGCACCATTGGATAGTACGTCACCATACTTTAAAACCGGTTCCCACCATTTTTTTCAGCATGACTTTTGATGAAAAACGGACTTTTTTGTTTTTCATGTTATGGATCAGTTGGGCTTAGATAAAAGCTGTTGAAACCCTTTACCCCGCTTGGATTTGGTTAATACTTGGTTTATTGGCTGCGCACCATTGGATAGTACGTCACCATACTTTAAAACCGGTTCCCACCATTTTTTTCAGCATGACTTTTGATGAAAAACGGACTTTTTTGTTTTTCATGTTATGGATCAGTTGGGCTTAGATAAAAGCTGTTGAAACCCTTTACCCCGCTTGGATTTGGTTAATACTTGGTTTATTGGCTGCGCACCATTGGATAGTACGTCACCATACTTTAAAACCGGTTCCCACCATTTTTTTCAGCATGACTTTTGATGAAAAACGGACTTTTTTGTTTTTCATGTTATGGATCAGTTGGGCTTAGATAAAAGCTGTTGAAACCCTTTACCCCGCTTGGATTTGGTTAATACTTGGTTTATTGGCTGCGCACCATTGGATAGTACGTCACCATACTTTAAAACCGGTTCCCACCATTTTTTTCAGCATGACTTTTGATGAAAAACGGACTTTTTTGTTTTTCATGTTATGGATCAGTTGGGCTTAGATAAAAGCTGTTGAAACCCTTTACCCCGCTTGGATTTGGTTAATACTTGGTTTATTGGCTGCGCACCATTGGATAGTACGTCACCATACTTTAAAACCGGTTCCCACCATTTTTTTCAGCATGACTTTTGATGAAAAACGGACTTTTTTGTTTTTCATGTTATGGATCAGTTGGGCTTAGATAAAAGCTGTTGAAACCCTTTACCCCGCTTGGATTTGGTTAATACTTGGTTTATTGGCTGCGCACCATTGGATAGTACGTCACCATACTTTAAAACCGGTTCCCACCATTTTTTTCAGCATGACTTTTGATGAAAAACGGACTTTTTTGTTTTTCATGTTATGGATCAGTTGGGCTTAGATAAAAGCTGTTGAAACCCTTTACCCCGCTTGGATTTGGTTAATACTTGGTTTATTGGCTGCGCACCATTGGATAGTACGTCACCATACTTTAAAACCGGTTCCCACCATTTTTTTCAGCATGACTTTTGATGAAAAACGGACTTTTTTGTTTTTCATGTTATGGATCAGTTGGGCTTAGATAAAAGCTGTTGAAACCCTTTACCCCGCTTGGATTTGGTTAATACTTGGTTTATTGGCTGCGCACCATTGGATAGTACGTCACCATACTTTAAAACCGGTTCCCACCATTTTTTTCAGCATGACTTTTGATGAAAAACGGACTTTTTTGTTTTTCATGTTATGGATCAGTTGGGCTTAGATAAAAGCTGTTGAAACCCTTTACCCCGCTTGGATTTGGTTAATACTTGGTTTATTGGCTGCGCACCATTGGATAGTACGTCACCATACTTTAAAACCGGTTCCCACCATTTTTTTCAGCATGACTTTTGATGAAAAACGGACTTTTTTGTTTTTCATGTTATGGATCAGTTGGGCTTAGATAAAAGCTGTTGAAACCCTTTACCCCGCTTGGATTTGGTTAATACTTGGTTTATTGGCTGCGCACCATTGGATAGTACGTCACCATACTTTAAAACCGGTTCCCACCATTTTTTTCAGCATGACTTTTGATGAAAAACGGACTTTTTTGTTTTTCATGTTATGGATCAGTTGGGCTTAGATAAAAGCTGTTGAAACCCTTTACCCCGCTTGGATTTGGTTAATACTTGGTTTATTGGCTGCGCACCATTGGATAGTACGTCACCATACTTTAAAACCGGTTCCCACCATTTTTTTCAGCATGACTTTTGATGAAAAACGGACTTTTTTGTTTTTCATGTTATGGATCAGTTGGGCTTAGATAAAAGCTGTTGAAACCCTTTACCCCGCTTGGATTTGGTTAATACTTGGTTTATTGGCTGCGCACCATTGGATAGTACGTCACCATACTTTAAAACCGGTTCCCACCATTTTTTTCAGCATGACTTTTGATGAAAAACGGACTTTTTTGTTTTTCATGTTATGGATCAGTTGGGCTTAGATAAAAGCTGTTGAAACCCTTTACCCCGCTTGGATTTGGTTAATACTTGGTTTATTGGCTGCGCACCATTGGATAGTACGTCACCATACTTTAAAACCGGTTCCCACCATTTTTTTCAGCATGACTTTTGATGAAAAACGGACTTTTTTGTTTTTCATGTTATGGATCAGTTGGGCTTAGATAAAAGCTGTTGAAACCCTTTACCCCGCTTGGTTGGATTTGGTTAATACTTGGTTTATTGGCTGCGCACCATTGGATAGTACGTCACCATACTTTAAAACCGGTTCCCACCATTTTTTTCAGCATGACTTTTGATGAAAAACGGACTTTTTTGTTTTTCATGTTATGGATCAGTTGGGCTTAGATAAAAGCTGTTGAAACCCTTTACCCCGCTTGGATTTGGTTAATACTTGGTTTATTGGCTGCGCACCATTGGATAGTACGTCACCATACTTTAAAACCGGTTCCCACCATTTTTTTCAGCATGACTTTTGATGAAAAACGGACTTTTTTGTTTTTCATGTTATGGATCAGTTGGGCTTAGATAAAAGCTGTTGAAACCCTTTACCCCGCTTGGATTTGGTTAATACTTGGTTTATTGGCTGCGCACCATTGGATAGTACGTCACCATACTTTAAAACCGGTTCCCACCATTTTTTTCAGCATGACTTTTGATGAAAAACGGACTTTTTTGTTTTTCATGTTATGGATCAGTTGGGCTTAGATAAAAGCTGTTGAAACCCTTTACCCCGCTTGGATTTGGTTAATACTTGGTTTATTGGCTGCGCACCATTGGATAGTACGTCACCATACTTTAAAACCGGTTCCCACCATTTTTTTCAGCATGACTTTTGATGAAAAACGGACTTTTTTGTTTTTCATGTTATGGATCAGTTGGGCTTAGATAAAAGCTGTTGAAACCCTTTACCCCGCTTGGATTTGGTTAATACTTGGTTTATTGGCTGCGCACCATTGGATAGTACGTCACCATACTTTAAAACCGGTTCCCACCATTTTTTTCAGCATGACTTTTGATGAAAAACGGACTTTTTTGTTTTTCATGTTATGGATCAGTTGGGCTTAGATAAAAGCTGTTGAAACCCTTTACCCCGCTTGGATTTGGTTAATACTTGGTTTATTGGCTGCGCACCATTGGATAGTACGTCACCATACTTTAAAACCGGTTCCCACCATTTTTTTCAGCATGACTTTTGATGAAAAACGGACTTTTTTGTTTTTCATGTTATGGATCAGTTGGGCTTAGATAAAAGCTGTTGAAACCCTTTACCCCGCTTGGATTTGGTTAATACTTGGTTTATTGGCTGCGCACCATTGGATAGTACGTCACCATACTTTAAAACCGGTTCCCACCATTTTTTTCAGCATGACTTTTGATGAAAAACGGACTTTTTTGTTTTTCATGTTATGGATCAGTTGGGCTTAGATAAAAGCTGTTGAAACCCTTTACCCCGCTTGGATTTGGTTAATACTTGGTTTATTGGCTGCGCACCATTGGATAGTACGTCACCATACTTTAAAACCGGTTCCCACCATTTTTTTCAGCATGACTTTTGATGAAAAACGGACTTTTTTGTTTTTCATGTTATGGATCAGTTGGGCTTAGATAAAAGCTGTTGAAACCCTTTACCCCGCTTGGATTTGGTTAATACTTGGTTTATTGGCTGCGCACCATTGGATAGTACGTCACCATACTTTAAAACCGGTTCCCACCATTTTTTTCAGCATGACTTTTGATGAAAAACGGACTTTTTTGTTTTTCATGTTATGGATCAGTTGGGCTTAGATAAAAGCTGTTGAAACCCTTTACCCCGCTTGGATTTGGTTAATACTTGGTTTATTGGCTGCGCACCATTGGATAGTACGTCACCATACTTTAAAACCGGTTCCCACCATTTTTTTCAGCATGACTTTTGATGAAAAACGGACTTTTTTGTTTTTCATGTTATGGATCAGTTGGGCTTAGATAAAAGCTGTTGAAACCCTTTACCCCGCTTGGATTTGGTTAATACTTGGTTTATTGGCTGCGCACCATTGGATAGTACGTCACCATACTTTAAAACCGGTTCCCACCATTTTTTTCAGCATGACTTTTGATGAAAAACGGACTTTTTTGTTTTTCATGTTATGGATCAGTTGGGCTTAGATAAAAGCTGTTGAAACCCTTTACCCCGCTTGGATTTGGTTAATACTTGGTTTATTGGCTGCGCACCATTGGATAGTACGTCACCATACTTTAAAACCGGTTCCCACCATTTTTTTCAGCATGACTTTTGATGAAAAACGGACTTTTTTGTTTTTCATGTTATGGATCAGTTGGGCTTAGATAAAAGCTGTTGAAACCCTTTACCCCGCTTGGATTTGGTTAATACTTGGTTTATTGGCTGCGCACCATTGGATAGTACGTCACCATACTTTAAAACCGGTTCCCACCATTTTTTTCAGCATGACTTTTGATGAAAAACGGACTTTTTTGTTTTTCATGTTATGGATCAGTTGGGCTTAGATAAAAGCTGTTGAAACCCTTTACCCCGCTTGGATTTGGTTAATACTTGGTTTATTGGCTGCGCACCATTGGATAGTACGTCACCATACTTTAAAACCGGTTCCCACCATTTTTTTCAGCATGACTTTTGATGAAAAACGGACTTTTTTGTTTTTCATGTTATGGATCAGTTGGGCTTAGATAAAAGCTGTTGAAACCCTTTACCCCGCTTGGATTTGGTTAATACTTGGTTTATTGGCTGCGCACCATTGGATAGTACGTCACCATACTTTAAAACCGGTTCCCACCATTTTTTTCAGCATGACTTTTGATGAAAAACGGACTTTTTTGTTTTTCATGTTATGGATCAGTTGGGCTTAGATAAAAGCTGTTGAAACCCTTTACCCCGCTTGGATTTGGTTAATACTTGGTTTATTGGCTGCGCACCATTGGATAGTACGTCACCATACTTTAAAACCGGTTCCCACCATTTTTTTCAGCATGACTTTTGATGAAAAACGGACTTTTTTGTTTTTCATGTTATGGATCAGTTGGGCTTAGATAAAAGCTGTTGAAACCCTTTACCCCGCTTGGATTTGGTTAATACTTGGTTTATTGGCTGCGCACCATTGGATAGTACGTCACCATACTTTAAAACCGGTTCCCACCATTTTTTTCAGCATGACTTTTGATGAAAAACGGACTTTTTTGTTTTTCATGTTATGGATCAGTTGGGCTTAGATAAAAGCTGTTGAAACCCTTTACCCCGCTTGGATTTGGTTAATACTTGGTTTATTGGCTGCGCACCATTGGATAGTACGTCACCATACTTTAAAACCGGTTCCCACCATTTTTTTCAGCATGACTTTTGATGAAAAACGGACTTTTTTGTTTTTCATGTTATGGATCAGTTGGGCTTAGATAAAAGCTGTTGAAACCCTTTACCCCGCTTGGATTTGGTTAATACTTGGTTTATTGGCTGCGCACCATTGGATAGTACGTCACCATACTTTAAAACCGGTTCCCACCATTTTTTTCAGCATGACTTTTGATGAAAAACGGACTTTTTTGTTTTTCATGTTATGGATCAGTTGGGCTTAGATAAAAGCTGTTGAAACCCTTTACCCCGCTTGGATTTGGTTAATACTTGGTTTATTGGCTGCGCACCATTGGATAGTACGTCACCATACTTTAAAACCGGTTCCCACCATTTTTTTCAGCATGACTTTTGATGAAAAACGGACTTTTTTGTTTTTCATGTTATGGATCAGTTGGGCTTAGATAAAAGCTGTTGAAACCCTTTACCCCGCTTGGATTTGGTTAATACTTGGTTTATTGGCTGCGCACCATTGGATAGTACGTCACCATACTTTAAAACCGGTTCCCACCATTTTTTTCAGCATGACTTTTGATGAAAAACGGACTTTTTTGTTTTTCATGTTATGGATCAGTTGGGCTTAGATAAAAGCTGTTGAAACCCTTTACCCCGCTTGGATTTGGTTAATACTTGGTTTATTGGCTGCGCACCATTGGATAGTACGTCACCATACTTTAAAACCGGTTCCCACCATTTTTTTCAGCATGACTTTTGATGAAAAACGGACTTTTTTGTTTTTCATGTTATGGATCAGTTGGGCTTAGATAAAAGCTGTTGAAACCCTTTACCCCGCTTGGATTTGGTTAATACTTGGTTTATTGGCTGCGCACCATTGGATAGTACGTCACCATACTTTAAAACCGGTTCCCACCATTTTTTTCAGCATGACTTTTGATGAAAAACGGACTTTTTTGTTTTTCATGTTATGGATCAGTTGGGCTTAGATAAAAGCTGTTGAAACCCTTTACCCCGCTTGGATTTGGTTAATACTTGGTTTATTGGCTGCGCACCATTGGATAGTACGTCACCATACTTTAAAACCGGTTCCCACCATTTTTTTCAGCATGACTTTTGATGAAAAACGGACTTTTTTGTTTTTCATGTTATGGATCAGTTGGGCTTAGATAAAAGCTGTTGAAACCCTTTACCCCGCTTGGATTTGGTTAATACTTGGTTTATTGGCTGCGCACCATTGGATAGTACGTCACCATACTTTAAAACCGGTTCCCACCATTTTTTTCAGCATGACTTTTGATGAAAAACGGACTTTTTTGTTTTTCATGTTATGGATCAGTTGGGCTTAGATAAAAGCTGTTGAAACCCTTTACCCCGCTTGGATTTGGTTAATACTTGGTTTATTGGCTGCGCACCATTGGATAGTACGTCACCATACTTTAAAACCGGTTCCCACCATTTTTTTCAGCATGACTTTTGATGAAAAACGGACTTTTTTGTTTTTCATGTTATGGATCAGTTGGGCTTAGATAAAAGCTGTTGAAACCCTTTACCCCGCTTGGATTTGGTTAATACTTGGTTTATTGGCTGCGCACCATTGGATAGTACGTCACCATACTTTAAAACCGGTTCCCACCATTTTTTTCAGCATGACTTTTGATGAAAAACGGACTTTTTTGTTTTTCATGTTATGGATCAGTTGGGCTTAGATAAAAGCTGTTGAAACCCTTTACCCCGCTTGGATTTGGTTAATACTTGGTTTATTGGCTGCGCACCATTGGATAGTACGTCACCATACTTTAAAACCGGTTCCCACCATTTTTTTCAGCATGACTTTTGATGAAAAACGGACTTTTTTGTTTTTCATGTTATGGATCAGTTGGGCTTAGATAAAAGCTGTTGAAACCCTTTACCCCGCTTGGATTTGGTTAATACTTGGTTTATTGGCTGCGCACCATTGGATAGTACGTCACCATACTTTAAAACCGGTTCCCACCATTTTTTTCAGCATGACTTTTGATGAAAAACGGACTTTTTTGTTTTTCATGTTATGGATCAGTTGGGCTCAGATAAAAGCTGTTGAAACCCTTTACCCCGCTTGGATTTGGTTAATACTTGGTTTATTGGCTGCGCACCATTGGATAGTACGTCACCATACTTTAAAACCGGTTCCCACCATTTTTTTCAGCATGACTTTTGATGAAAAACGGACTTTTTTGTTTTTCATGTTATGGATCAGTTGGGCTTAGATAAAAGCTGTTGAAACCCTTTACCCCGCTTGGATTTGGTTAATACTTGGTTTATTGGCTGCGCACCATTGGATAGTACGTCACCATACTTTAAAACCGGTTCCCACCATTTTTTTCAGCATGACTTTTGATGAAAAACGGACTTTTTTGTTTTTCATGTTATGGATCAGTTGGGCTTAGATAAAAGCTGTTGAAACCCTTTACCCCGCTTGGATTTGGTTAATACTTGGTTTATTGGCTGCGCACCATTGGATAGTACGTCACCATACTTTAAAACCGGTTCCCACCATTTTTTTCAGCATGACTTTTGATGAAAAACGGACTTTTTTGTTTTTCATGTTATGGATCAGTTGGGCTTAGATAAAAGCTGTTGAAACCCTTTACCCCGCTTGGATTTGGTTAATACTTGGTTTATTGGCTGCGCACCATTGGATAGTACGTCACCATACTTTAAAACCGGTTCCCACCATTTTTTTCAGCATGACTTTTGATGAAAAACGGACTTTTTTGTTTTTCATGTTATGGATCAGTTGGGCTTAGATAAAAGCTGTTGAAACCCTTTACCCCGCTTGGATTTGGTTAATACTTGGTTTATTGGCTGCGCACCATTGGATAGTACGTCACCATACTTTAAAACCGGTTCCCACCATTTTTTTCAGCATGACTTTTGATGAAAAACGGACTTTTTTGTTTTTCATGTTATGGATCAGTTGGGCTTAGATAAAAGCTGTTGAAACCCTTTACCCCGCTTGGATTTGGTTAATACTTGGTTTATTGGCTGCGCACCATTGGATAGTACGTCACCATACTTTAAAACCGGTTCCCACCATTTTTTTCAGCATGACTTTTGATGAAAAACGGACTTTTTTGTTTTTCATGTTATGGATCAGTTGGGCTTAGATAAAAGCTGTTGAAACCCTTTACCCCGCTTGGATTTGGTTAATACTTGGTTTATTGGCTGCGCACCATTGGATAGTACGTCACCATACTTTAAAACCGGTTCCCACCATTTTTTTCAGCATGACTTTTGATGAAAAACGGACTTTTTTGTTTTTCATGTTATGGATCAGTTGGGCTTAGATAAAAGCTGTTGAAACCCTTTACCCCGCTTGGATTTGGTTAATACTTGGTTTATTGGCTGCGCACCATTGGATAGTACGTCACCATACTTTAAAACCGGTTCCCACCATTTTTTTCAGCATGACTTTTGATGAAAAACGGACTTTTTTGTTTTTCATGTTATGGATCAGTTGGGCTTAGATAAAAGCTGTTGAAACCCTTTACCCCGCTTGGATTTGGTTAATACTTGGTTTATTGGCTGCGCACCATTGGATAGTACGTCACCATACTTTAAAACCGGTTCCCACCATTTTTTTCAGCATGACTTTTGATGAAAAACGGACTTTTTTGTTTTTCATGTTATGGATCAGTTGGGCTTAGATAAAAGCTGTTGAAACCCTTTACCCCGCTTGGATTTGGTTAATACTTGGTTTATTGGCTGCGCACCATTGGATAGTACGTCACCATACTTTAAAACCGGTTCCCACCATTTTTTTCAGCATGACTTTTGATGAAAAACGGACTTTTTTGTTTTTCATGTTATGGATCAGTTGGGCTTAGATAAAAGCTGTTGAAACCCTTTACCCCGCTTGGATTTGGTTAATACTTGGTTTATTGGCTGCGCACCATTGGATAGTACGTCACCATACTTTAAAACCGGTTCCCACCATTTTTTTCAGCATGACTTTTGATGAAAAACGGACTTTTTTGTTTTTCATGTTATGGATCAGTTGGGCTTAGATAAAAGCTGTTGAAACCCTTTACCCCGCTTGGATTTGGTTAATACTTGGTTTATTGGCTGCGCACCATTGGATAGTACGTCACCATACTTTAAAACCGGTTCCCACCATTTTTTTCAGCATGACTTTTGATGAAAAACGGACTTTTTTGTTTTTCATGTTATGGATCAGTTGGGCTTAGATAAAAGCTGTTGAAACCCTTTACCCCGCTTGGATTTGGTTAATACTTGGTTTATTGGCTGCGCACCATTGGATAGTACGTCACCATACTTTAAAACCGGTTCCCACCATTTTTTTCAGCATGACTTTTGATGAAAAACGGACTTTTTTGTTTTTCATGTTATGGATCAGTTGGGCTTAGATAAAAGCTGTTGAAACCCTTTACCCCGCTTGGATTTGGTTAATACTTGGTTTATTGGCTGCGCACCATTGGATAGTACGTCACCATACTTTAAAACCGGTTCCCACCATTTTTTTCAGCATGACTTTTGATGAAAAACGGACTTTTTTGTTTTTCATGTTATGGATCAGTTGGGCTTAGATAAAAGCTGTTGAAACCCTTTACCCCGCTTGGATTTGGTTAATACTTGGTTTATTGGCTGCGCACCATTGGATAGTACGTCACCATACTTTAAAACCGGTTCCCACCATTTTTTTCAGCATGACTTTTGATGAAAAACGGACTTTTTTGTTTTTCATGTTATGGATCAGTTGGGCTTAGATAAAAGCTGTTGAAACCCTTTACCCCGCTTGGATTTGGTTAATACTTGGTTTATTGGCTGCGCACCATTGGATAGTACGTCACCATACTTTAAAACCGGTTCCCACCATTTTTTTCAGCATGACTTTTGATGAAAAACGGACTTTTTTGTTTTTCATGTTATGGATCAGTTGGGCTTAGATAAAAGCTGTTGAAACCCTTTACCCCGCTTGGATTTGGTTAATACTTGGTTTATTGGCTGCGCACCATTGGATAGTACGTCACCATACTTTAAAACCGGTTCCCACCATTTTTTTCAGCATGACTTTTGATGAAAAACGGACTTTTTTGTTTTTCATGTTATGGATCAGTTGGGCTTAGATAAAAGCTGTTGAAACCCTTTACCCCGCTTGGATTTGGTTAATACTTGGTTTATTGGCTGCGCACCATTGGATAGTACGTCACCATACTTTAAAACCGGTTCCCACCATTTTTTTCAGCATGACTTTTGATGAAAAACGGACTTTTTTGTTTTTCATGTTATGGATCAGTTGGGCTTAGATAAAAGCTGTTGAAACCCTTTACCCCGCTTGGATTTGGTTAATACTTGGTTTATTGGCTGCGCACCATTGGATAGTACGTCACCATACTTTAAAACCGGTTCCCACCATTTTTTTCAGCATGACTTTTGATGAAAAACGGACTTTTTTGTTTTTCATGTTATGGATCAGTTGGGCTTAGATAAAAGCTGTTGAAACCCTTTACCGAGAGGAGGGTGGATTAAATGAACAATACAAACACAATTTGTGAAAGAAAATATAAATTTATGTAATAAATTATAAATGAAAAAAATACAGATGTAACAACACAATAACTCATGCACTCAACCCACAATTATACTCACAACCATTCACAATACATGAACAAATTAAATAACAATACAAAAGGAATCTCAGATGTAAAGGGATCTCTTGGATTATACACAGATCCAAGAATCCTTTACGAAAGTTAAATAAATGCAAGAATGATTTACGAAAAAAAATAAACACAAACGACAAACTATCTATCGCACGATGGATTGCGATAACTAGCACGATCATATACTTGTATTGAATCAAGTTGCTAGCTTTTATTGATATCTATGTGATCACTTGAAATATTATTGCGATCTGACATAAGCATGCAAATACAACAATGTATTAAATTATATTATAATTTCAATACACCTATGTGTCTCCCCTGTATAACCGCACGATTCAGCAACAGTTGAATCGTCTCCCAGTTTCCCCGAGAACCGAGGGTTGACCAATACTATTATCGGACGTTACCCTTCACGGATCCACCACAGTTATACGTTCAGACAGCATACGACATCTACCCGAACCAACGGTTCCTCACTCCCCTAGATGTCTACCCGGACGTTTTACAACTCTAAGACAGCTCCGACACTCGGACTTCTAGCTTTCCGGATATTTACACGTTACACAGATATTGACGAACAGACAGTTCGACACACAGACAGATACTTCAATTCCGTTTGCACAAATTAACGGCACAAGCACATTCAGATATTTATACAGAGATGTTCCAGAACAAACAATAGATGTCCCACAACAAATCAAACGATATCAAAGACGTTTATCAAAAGATGGTATCAGATGTGTTAACAGCTACGGTATCAACGATGTTATTAGCAGCTACGGTATCAACGATGTTATTAGCAGCTACGGTATCAACGATGTTATTAGCAGCTACGGTACCAGAAACAATGTAACAACTATGTTAGCAGCTACGGTATCAGAGACGGTATCAACGATGTTATTAGATGCGCTATCAGTGATGAACTTCTACGGTATCAACGACGGAATCAGCTGGAATCAGACTGAATCAGCTATAATAAACAAAACCAGACTAATAATAGTTGTCTCAAAAATAATCTAAGCTGTAGATTACGATATTTCATTTAAAGTCTAAAAGTGACTAGTAATTCCAAATATTCCACGTTCATTGCAATAAAGGCATCATTATACGAAATGATAATCTGAATAAAATTCACAATAAAACGAAATGTAATTTTAACACTCACCCCTTTGGCTGGAGATTTGCAAGACGCGGTAATCTATCCTTCGATTAGATATTTGGGTTCCCGTAAATAATAATGAGAAATCCTTAGCCTTATATACTCTCTATAGGTGAACATAAATCACATCGAGCTTATTGTGCACCACGTGAAACTAAAGTTCCGGATTCCATGTAAATTAACATCAAGCCCATGCAAATCGCTACACGCCGCTTACCCTGGAGAAAAGCACTTAATCACCCCAGGTAATGCGTGTACGACGAAATCAAGAAAATGGTGAGTTTCGTTTGCAATTCAAGAACAACAAAAATCAGTTCAATTTTCGCCTAATTCTGTGACAATACCTCCCCCCTAAGAATAAAAATGTACACATTTTTAAAACTAACACAGAATAGAAGAAAAATAACTATTGATGATATCTTACAACATTTACACTGGTTATACTACAAACTGGATTTTATTACTGGGCAAATTCATACAAATTTCCCATCATGCCCTACTCAAGTAGTCTGCACCTATATTTTCAACTCCCCTTATTGCTTCTACACAGAAACGATAAGGTTGTAGTGTTAGCGCCCAACGCATCAACCGAGCGTTAGCGACCTTGGCCTTGTTCAAATACAGTAGGGGTTGGTGATCAGTCTCAAGAACGAAATCTCTCCCAAATAGATATGCGTGATACTTCCCAATTCCCCATACTACGGCCAAACATTCCTTTTCTATAACGGAATAATGTTTCTCCCTGGGTAGCAATTTTCTACTCGAGTAAGCTACGGGTAACTTACTGTCGTCCTGCTCTTGCAGTAAAACTGCCCCCAACCCAGTTTCAGAAGCGTCTGTTCTTAGAATAAAAGGTTTGCTGACATCTGGCAATTTCAATATAGGTGCACTAACCAGTTTCTCTTTCAGAGTACAAAATGCTTTATCTTGCGGCGGTCCCCATTCAACTTTGTTTGGTTGCCCCTTCTTGGTCAAATCAGACAGCGGGCTAGCAATGGCTGCAAAGTTCGGTATAAACTTTCTGTAAAAACCTACTAGACCTAGAAATGATCTTACCTGCGTTTTATTGGTTGGCTTTGGTGCGTCTCTAATTGCTTCAATTTGCTTGGGATGAGGTTTTAACTGACCCATACCGCTGACCCTATGACCCAAACAATCTAAATCTGTATACCCAATACTGCATTTAGTGGGTCTCACTGTGAGGTTCGCTCTGCGGAGTCTATTGAAGAGCTCGCTCAGTACGGACACGTGCTCACTCCAAGTATTCGTGTACACGAATATGTCGTCTACAAAGCTATCAACGTTTGTTAAACCTTTCAGCAACTTTCGCATCAAACGACAACAAGTGGCGCTGGCTCCAACTAACCCGAAAGGCATCACTTTGAATTGATACAACCCTTTCTGGGTCGCAAATGCCGTCAAAGTTCGGGACTCTGGGACAATGGGAACCTGCCAATATCCCTTGGACAGATCCAATTTGGAAATAAATCGGTTTCCCGACAACTTTGCAAATAGACCCTCCATATCTGGCATTGGTTCTGCATCGAACACAGTGATTTTATTCAACTGCCGAAAATCGATACAGAATCGGTTCGTCCCGTCCTTTTTCCTTACTAACACTACTGGTGACGAATATGGTGAGTTGGAGGGTTCAATCACCCCCAGATCCAACATTTTACTCACCTCTTCGTCCACAGCTTCACGTGCGTTGTATGGCACCGGATATCCCTTGATTCGAATAGGGTCAGACGTATTCAGTTTAATTTTGAGGTCCAACAAAGTTGTACAACCTGGTCTATCTGTGAATACATACGAGTGTTTAGCCAAGAGCGCATTAATCTGTTGACGCTGGTCTTTCGTCAACTCCGCACTCACATCGACTTTATCTATCCCCTCCCCCGCAACTCCCAAGGGACATTCAAGGGCACTCTCGATATTCGAATCAGCTTCATCATCGTCTACGACTGCCGTACAAACGACATTTAAGACCCCCTTTTCAACATTGTCGCTCTGTCTCTTGATATACAATTTGAGCATGTTTGCATGGAATGTCTTTACATTACCGTCCATGTCAATTTTATAGTCCATGTCACCTTTTACTTCTTTAACTTCATATGGACCTTTCCACTGGACTAATAACTTATTCGAACTCGTTGGAAGAAGCAATAGCACCTGATCTCCCACAAGAAATTTCCTATTACGCGCTCTGCGGTTGTAATACTTGGCATATCTGCGCCCGGATTTAATCAATTCGTCACGTGCCATCTGGCATGTACTCTCAAGTTTATTTCTTAGATCTAACACGTACTGGTAAGTCGTTTTTATTTCCTCGTTCGCGACATCACCAGTCCATAGTTCGCGTAGTATCCGCATCGGGCCTCGAACTGTTCTACCATACAACAGTTCAAAGGGTGAGAACCCTAAACTTTCCTGCGGTACTTCACGGTACGCGAACAGAACAGCGTTTAAATAACGGTCCCAGTCTTGCGGACGTTCCGCGCACATCTTTCTCAGCATGCTTTTCAGGGTACCATTAAACTTCTCTACCAGTCCATTGCACATCGGATGGTATGGGGTAGTGTTTAGCTGTTTGATGGATAACAGCCTACTTATTTCACCCATGAGGTCAGAGGTGAATTGGGCACCACAATCAGTGAGGATTTCCTCTGGCACCCCTACCCTACTGAAGATATCAACTAATGCTTCAGCTACCCTTTCCGTTTCAATAGTTGGTAACGCTACGGCTTCGGGGTATCTGGTTGCGTAGTCAACCAGAGTAAGTATATACCGATTCTTTCTTTCGGTAACCGGGTGTATTGGTCCTACAATATCTACTGCCACTCTCTTAAACGGTGTATCTATTAATGGCATCTGTCCCAAGGGCACCCTTGTGACCCTTCCCTTACAGACGGTTTTCTGACATACGTCGCACGACCTACAGAACCGTGTGACATCGCCATTAACACCTGGCCAGTAGAATTCAGCGACTACCCTGCTAGTGGTCTTAGCCTTACCTAGGTGTCCTGCCATGCTTGACTCATGCGCCACCCTAAGTACTTGAGATCTATATCTCTGGGGTACGACCACTTGCCAATACTTCTTACCCTCCCGAGCGCTAAACTCCCTATGAATTAATCCGTTCTTGCGTACGAATCTCGAGCTACCCCCACGCTTGCAATGTTTAATCGCGCCGGACGTGATTTTCTCAACAATTGTTCTGATGGATTCATCATGTTCTTGCTCTTGTTTGAAATCATCACGCGAAATTTCGGAGATCGATTCAGGGACTATTAATTTATGAAACGCGGTTTTCTCTCGCCGTGTTTGCGCTCGCGTTTCGACTGCCTGGGCCAAAGGTATTTTAAAATCGGCCATGGTTGGAAGACGGGAACCTTCAACATTACCGATCGTCAGATCGTAAATAGGATTGTCCATACAAAGGGCATCAACAGTTCCCGTTAAGAAAGGTGTTTTACTGTGATCCTTGCTACGGGAATGCGACCCATCGTCTGATCAAGTAACATACATGGGGATTCCCACCCGAGCATTTGGTTATCCTGCACGAGACTACGTTTGATCACTACGCCCGTACAACCAGTGTCACGCAATACCACGACTTCTCGACCGTTGACAAACCCTCTCGCGGTTGGTACACGCGCTTCAGGAAATAAACACGTGCCAAGCGAATGAATACAAGGTTCTACCTGTACGATGTTATCAGTTATACCTTTACTTTGCATAGCCACTGCTACCTTATGTATAAGTGCCTTTCTTTTAGGACAGTCTTTTTGAACATGACCCAATGCATTACACAAGAAACACCGCACACGCTGAAAAACTGGATTCCCAACTGACCTTTTTACCTCAGCTGATTTTACAGGCTCCCTAGGCATAGGTCTTACAGACTGGTTTCCAGACTTAAAATCTTTTAAAACCACGTTCTGGGTTCCCCCATGAGCTTCGGCAAATAAATCGGCTTGCTTAGCCATATCTTTTACGTTTGTGAAGACTTTCTCCTTCAGAAATTGATCTAATTCTCGCCCAACTGTATTAAATAATTGATCTCTGAGCAAGAAATCAGTCAACCCTTCAAACGTCTTCACCGCTTTGCCGCATTCAATCCACCGCTCAAAATAGTTCGCAATTCTGACGGTGAACTGACCAAAGGTTTCTCCCTTATCGGGCTTGCTATACCTGAACTTTTTACGAAAACCCTGTTCAGTGAGCTCGTACCTTTTGAGAAGTGCTTCCTTTAGGACGTCGTACTTAAAGTGCCATACCAGTGTAAAAACCGAAAATACAATTCAATATTATTTGAATAGAAAATAAAATCTGGAAGCTGTATAAACAAACCCGATGGAAAAATTCGGCATAATAACTGAGAAATACGCTCAGGTGTGTTTTCGAAAATAATACACATGGGACCGATTTTATCGCTCGGTAATTTCCGCAGAGTGAAGACCGTCTGACGTCACTTCATGAACACACGCCTTACTTCCGTTTCTAGTGAAACATAAACAAAGCTCGTGTTCCGTTCCATATTAGTTTGTTTTAAAGCTTTTATCATCACAATCATGCCAAGAGGAGATCGTGGAGGTACAAGCAAGGGCAGCGGTGTCAGGTGTGTTGCCGCAAATTGTGGGAATACAAATGCCGATGGGTTTTCCATGCATTCCTTTCCGAAAGACCAAGCACTTTGTCGTAGGTGGACAGATTTTGTAAAAATCAAAAGAGCAAACTGGGATGGTCCGACTAAGTTTTCTGCCCTCTGCTCCTTTCATTTCACACCAGAATGCTTCCCATTTAGGTATAGATTTGAGGTTGAGCATATGGGTAGGGCACCAAAGAAAGTCAAACTCAATGATGATGCTGTCCCGTCTGTACAATGCTTGAAGGAAACTGACAACCAAGTAACTGCAACTGTATCAGAACCTTCAACACCAAAACATCATCTGTGTAGGCTTGAAATGTTGTCACCATCAGAGGAAGTAACTTGTCAAGTGTCACCACCAAAGAAAATAAGAAGGGGCTATTCAAAGAGAGAAGCAGCAAGGGTGAGTGTATGATGACAAGTACCATATATTATATCTATGATATTCAAAAGACCAGTCACTGCAACATTTCCATTTGTACCCTCTAGAACGTTCTTGCATAGTTTTCAAAACAAATGCTGTAAATATCTAATCAATCAAGAACTGAGATATAAACATCTGATAAATATTATCAACATTTTCATCTTGCCTTCAACTTTGACCATGTGAATATAAAAATCTTTCTGCCGGTAGATTTAGAAGGCCTACATATATATTTCATTGTCAGGCTAATGTGTGAATCAGATTACATATAGATATTTACAAACATGAGTGATAAATGTTCTCTAATAGGGTACATTTTGTTTTAGATTATTGCTGCACACGAGGAACAATGTTCACAACAAACAGGCAGTGAGACAACTCAGGATCAAGGATTAGAAAACTCATTTGACATTATGAAAGAGGTAAAACTTAGCTTTTATATATATATATATATATATATATATATATATATATATATATATATATATATATATATATATAATGAGAGTGACATTTCAGACAAGAACATGTTTTAACAAACTACATATAAAATTTCTAGAAATAAAGGAAGAACTACAGCTTAAAGGTTTGGAGAAAAGGATAGGTTTGATCATCGTAAGGAAAAAATGTCGGTTTTGAATAACACATTTTTTATACGTTTCAAACACATTCTGTTATGGTGGATTACTGAATTCATCATAATAAATTTGGGACCTATTTTCTTTATCCCAAAAATGATTTCATCTTCTTAAAATGTCTAAATGCTAAAATAACTTGAACAAAGTACAGTATTCAAAAGTAATAAAACTGATGCAATTTACCTTTTTCAGGTAGTTGAATATGAAATTGATAAAGTGAAGCCTCTGTCTGCATCCATTGGTTGCCAAGTCAACAAAAAGACAAAACAGCGGTCAAAGAAATGCCAGACTTATATTAAGGTGCCAAAATCAACAACACGACCTGCAGTGGAGATGATAAGCACAGGTACTCATACTTTCATATGATCACTTTTTGTTATGATTTTTTTCCAGGCAACAGTTAAACAATGTCCATAGATACTGTTCCAATTTATTAGTAAGTTAAACTAAAATGTATGCTTTCTTTTTAAACATTTACTATTTTAAAGAATTTTGATGAAATGTGATTGGCTTTTTCTTTTGTCAATTCCTGTGTTGTATACCAGGAAATTGATAGTTAAGCTGAATACTAGTACATCAAAACTATCTTTGTCATGGAACACACTATTTAAATTCCCAATGTAGATGAAATTACATTTTTTTAAAAATCTGTATTCATGTATGTAAAATTGTTCTGCTTTTATAAACTATTTTAAATTATCTAGGAGTGCAGACTGATTTTATAGATAACAGACCAGTGATGAGAGATGCATTCCAGCTAGTCCGCCCCAATTACTTTGAGTTTGATACCAGACCAACAGCTAAAAACATTTTCAACCAAAGTGCATCAGCCAGCCGATTTGAAGAACCACTCTCATCACCAGTGAAAAATGACTTGTCAGACAGTGACTATGAGCCACCAACTTCCTCTCAGTCATCAGATGAAGATAACAGAACTGATGAACAGGAAAACAGGTAACATAACCATATTCCTCTAGTATGTGCCCATTAGCTGAATTCACTTGCACAATCAAGCTGACAAATGCCAAGGTAGCTGATACAGATACTGCCCTCTGCCCTTTACTGCAATGTTAAGATAAACTTAAGAGGCAAGTTATAAATTGCTTTTTGAAGAATATGGAAGATAATAATGTACCTACATGAAAGTACAGTATGAGTATGCTAAAGTAAAGAAAATAAAGTTTCAAAACCGCTCTATATAGGACATTTCACATGTAGTATGCTTCGCTATGGCTATTCGATATATAGATCAAACTCTTATTTTTCAGGAATGTTCCAGCTGATGTGGAAACTAAATTTTTAGTCTTTGAATCAAATCTCATGGATTTATTTAGATGTTGTACCAAGTGCTGTTCAAACACAGTTGGTGAAATTATTTATGTGAATGGATCTTTGGTAAAAATAAAACAAGAATGCAAGAACTGCTTGTATGTGCGCCACTGGTTTAGCCAGCCTTTTATTGGAAGTAAACCAGCTGGAAATTTGCTAATATCAGCAGGAATTTTATTTTCTGGTTCAATTCCTAGCAAATCCTTACGCATGTACAAATTCATGAACGTGTCCTGCATAAGCATGTCAACATTTATCAACCATCAGAAATTCTACCTGTATCCTGCTATTGGAAGTGTTTGGCACAATTTTCAAAAAACCTATGTGCAAGAGATCATTGAGCAGCAGATATCTGTTACACTTGGAGGAGATGGCAGAGCTGACACTCCAGGACACAGTGCAAAATATGGCAGCTACAGTATGCTCGACTTAGACAAGGGCATTGTTGTGGATGTGGAACTAGTACAGGTATAAAATAATATATAAATAAAAATTACATTTTAATCCAAAATGGGCTCTGATGATTTTATTGTAATTTACAGTTAAAATTGTGTCATGTTTATTCTTAATTACATAGTGGTCTCCATGGCCTTGATCTTATAGTCATTTGTTTAAACATCTCTTGATTACTAGCTTGACACAAGCTTATAGGTTCAAATCATATGATAAAGTTTGTTTGTTGCTTGTGCACGGTTTGAGGTTTTGTACAAATATTACAGCTTCCTCCATAAATTAAACTGGCCAACACAAAACAACTAAATTATTGTAAAAAGTGCCATTAAATGCTTGAAAATTAGTAATAAAACTGGTTTACATAATGTAAGTGAAATAGTGTTGGGCACAGCATTAAGCACCTCAAAATCAAATACAGAATTACATATGATTTAATATTATGCCAACATTATGTTACAGAGTAATGAGGTAAAGAGCAGCTGCCACATGGAAAAGGAAGGTCTTGTAAGGAGTGTAGAATTCTTTAAGTACCATGGGATCCCAATCAAATCCCCAATTACAGACAGACATGTCCAAGTAGTGAAATGGGTGAGGGAAAATATGACAGACACTCAACACTACTTTGACGTCTGGCATGTTGCTAAAGGTAAGACAAACAAAATTCAAAATGTTTTTGCATTGATGTTCATTTTTAAGTTATGAAGTGAAGAAGAACCAGATTAAAGTAAATGTCAATGCAAGACGTGTTAATGTTTTTAATGTGACACTCAAAATCATACCCTATAGGTGGTTTCATTTAGTATAGAATTTTTAGATATTTATAATACTGTATAACAATTTGTTCAATCAGTTGGTCAAATAGGATTTTTTTTGGAACTTACAATTTACTTGCAAAAGGTATTGTTGAAACAAATATTTGATGATGCTCTTTTTCTGTTTCTATATTCAGGACTGAAAAAGAAACTCTTTGCCTTGTCAAAAGAAAAAGACTGTTCAGATATAACTCCATGGATAAAGAGTTTGGTCAACCACCTGTATTGGACTGCAGCATCATCACCTGACCAAAACAAAGAATTAATGCTGGAAAACTGGCACTCTGTCATAAACCACATCTCCAATGTGCATTCAGGCCATGGTGATTTATTTGCATCATGTGAACATGGTACTTTGGAGGGAAGAGAGAGACAAAAGAAGTGGTTGAAACCAGGTAGTACACAATGGTTCAAATCTTTCTTTATTTTTAAAAACATACTTGTATTCTTATCAACAATTGTTTAGGTACATCGAGTTTGTTCAGTTAGTAGATCTATTTCTAATTCATCAATGATATTTGGTGAGCAAATTCATCTTATAGAGTACATGTCAGATATGAATGTGATTTTGACTTAACTGTATTGGCCTAGTAATTGTTGGAATTTAGATACATTTTTGTTAGTGCACACTTTAATTTTCATGCAAGATAGCATAAAACCAAGCTTTGATGAATATATTTTATAACTTATAGGATCTAAAGTATTTGAAAAGCTTGATGAAATTGTGACCAGTAGACAAATGAGAAAAGATGTACCAATGCTGTCATCTGGTCAACAAACTTCAGCACTAGAGGGATACCACTCCGTGATCAATCATTTTGCACCAAAGATGATTGGTTTCTCCTATCACGGAATGCTTTCAAGGTAAATCTTAAATTATTGACACAAGAAATACTGATTCAGGTATTTCAATGTTTTATTTATAGTCCAGTTTATTCATCTTCAGTTAAATCATAGATATCAAGATCATATCTTTTGATATCCTACAATGTAAAATTGTATCACAGTTTTTTGTCTTTTGGAATGTTTGTAAATAAAGTATCTATAAAAATAAATATCTGGTTTTTGATAGAATTATATATTTTGCATTTTTATTTACTTTAAAATAGGCTTTGGCTAGCTGCACTGCATTTTAACGAAAACAGCCAAAGAGAGCAAGCATGCACAAAGGATGGGAGAGCCAGATATAAGATAGTGTATCCAAAGTACAAGAAAGGCGAATACACTATCAGGAAAATCCTTGTCGATTCAACATATGGTAAGAATACACATTTGTAATTAATAAACAGAAAAGAATATATGACCAAGTGAAAGTACCTATATTTAAAATTCAAACAGTAAAGGAAAAATATTTGTTATGCTGACACTCCTTTAATTTTAAAGATTATGATTTTGCCCTGTGGTAAAATAATACAAATATGCAAACAATTGTAAAGACAAATATTTTTAATTCAAATATTAACTTCAACAAAAAGGTTGCATTTTTTGGCTTGTATAATACAATGCCTATTAAATTTACTTTACAGATTATGTTGAATGTCTAATGGACACAGCATTCACAATTGGACAGGTGTCTCACATGAATGAGGAAGGAGTGAAACTTCTGGTAGATGTACCACCACCACTGTGTAGTCTGTATGAGAGGCCTGACAAGGATATTGCCACCCAAAAGTTTCTCAGCAGGTTTAATCGCTGTCAGCCTCATGAAAGCCAGTGTAGTGCAGGTTCTGATCAGGAAAGGCAGTGCGGATCCTCTGAACAACACATGCTGGAACGACGACCCTCACTTCCTTGCCCAAGAAGTGCCAACACCACCGAGCAAATTGTCTATATGCTGTATACCGATGTCTTCTGAAATAATAATTTGAAAATTAAGTTGAAATAAAATATGCTTTATGCATCAAATTAGGAAATCAAAAGTTTTTAGTAGATTAGTATTAGTGTGGCCCAGTGTGATTTATCTTTATTTTGTATATCAATAAAGTGAAATGATATTCCAATATAAACTGCATGTATGTATATATATATATATATATATATATATATATATATAACCATTTTATTTTCTGACAAAAAAATGAAATAAGACATTTGTACATGTATATGTGTTGTTTTTGGCATGATTTATCAGTATAACTGTGGTATAAAGGTTAGATAGTGTAGGCCTCCAAAACAGCGGTTCAAGTCATGAAGGTGTCATAAATTGACTGGAAAAAATGGTTTATTTATTTGCTGTAACTTCAAATACTATATTGTCATGCATAGATCCTGAAAACAAAAGTTATGGAAACACAAGAACATTAAAAATTTCTCCAACTTCATACTTACTCATTTCCTTGTTCTGGACGTTCTCCAAATTGTTGTCTATACTGATAGTAAGCAACTTTTAAAACGTGGATGTCAAGGCAAACTGGACTGAACCCTGGATGGTGTGTAATACATTGTATCCCCTGGTATTCATTGCTGACACTTGTGACATTCTCTACTTCACAACAACATACACATTCCCTTGCTGTGGTCATTACCAAGCAGTGTCCACAATTACACCTAAAAAATAGAGTTGTCTTCATTATTGGACAGTGCTTTGCTTGCCAAATATAATCTCATATTTATGAACTCATCAATAGCACAGTACAATTACAAACTGACTAAAGTCAGGAACAGGTAAAACATTTAGATATCAAAGAAATTAGAAGTTGCAAGTAGATGATTACCACAGGGAAAAAAGAGTTTACTTCATATTTCATTTAAAAAATCAACTATTAGCATACATATGAGAAATTCGACATTTTAACTTATAATACAGTATACAGAATATGAATTCAATTTTAATGTCATGAGGGTAATATCCTGTCTATTTCAACAGTCGTACAAAGAGGACCTCCTGACCTAGGAATCTTAAGTACTTCTAACTCGTATCAATTTGTTCACAGGTTTTCGAAGCTTGCAACTGATCCGATGTACCTTTTATTTATCAACGTGTTGAACAGTACTATAAATATCGTGGGATAAATAAATTTATCGTAACTTTGGCTGTATACATATTCAGAAAACAATTACCATGAATTGTCTGTCAATCTATCTTGTCTTTCCTCTTCGTCATCTTCATCTGCAACTTCGGATTCGTCGGTATTCGAAATATAGGGTTCAAACTGGTACGGATTAATCTGGATGCCGGCAGCCGCTTTTACACCATTATCAGAATCTTCCGTGCTTATTACCTCTCCATCTTCGAATGGCGAAGACCCGCAAGACAGTGATAACTCACTTCCTTCAGAATCGCTGCTTTCGTGTAGAATTTCTAAAGAGTTTTCCATAATATGATGATACCACCTCGGGCTTTGTTTACAAAATGTGTTCAAAATGTGACGTAGCGCTTTGGTTTCACTGAATACCGGAAGTGGTCGGCATTTGCACTCGGTTATTTCCGTAGACAGGTGCAAACGCGATATTATGTAGGCTCCTATGCTGTTATTACTGAAAATATTTCACTCTGATTTTTTACATTCGTATTTTGAATATATAATCTCGTTCACCATGAAATGAACTGAATAAATGTTGATACACTGTTGTGGCACTTTAAACACATCGTCCCTAGGAAGTCGAGAGTATACATCCAGCGCTTTACCTTTTAAAAGCGCACTAAGATGCAATGCCCAGTCATTTTGACTCCACTTCTGGTTTTCGGCATACCGCTCAAACCGATGAAGATAACTATCCATGTTATCTTTTTCATCGTCAAAGGGAGGTAATTTTGGGCCCCTTAATTTGCTAAAGGCAGAATCGTGTTCTCTTCCAGATGTCGCTAATTCTACCTTACGCTCATGATCCCGTTGCTTTGCTGATTCTTCTAACTCGAACATTTCTAGTTTTGCTCGTTTTTCTAACTCTAACATTTCTACTTTAGCTAGTTTATCTAACTCTATTCGCCTTCCCTCCGCTTCCCTTTCCCATTCTATCCTGTCTTTTTCGGCCTGCTTCTCTAATTCTATCTTTTCCCTTTCGGCCTGCTTCTCTAATTCTATCTTTTCCCTTTCGAATTCTATCTTTTCCCTTTCAAAGGCCCATTACCTATCATCAGATTCCCTTTCTAATTCCCTTGACCTAACCCTTTCTTCCCTTTCCCGGGCTTGTTCTTCTTGAATGAATTTCCTTAGACTTTCACCTTCATACCCAAATTCTTTGCCTAAGGCAACCAAGTCCTTAAGGGATGACATGACAAATGTAATATGAATATGGATATATAACCAAACCAATACTTTAAACACGTTTATACTGGACTCGCGGACCTAGGTAAACTAGACAAAAATAAACTCCAACTAGAGTATTATCTTAACAGAAGGTCACGCTCAAATATAAACATTAAATGTATACCTTCACAAAAATGATTGACAGTTCACTCAATCCAACGATCCCACTTCTGACACCATTGTAACAGAATTGTTACCGAGAGGAGGGTGGATTAAATGAACAATACAAACACAATTTGTGAAAGAAAATATAAATTTATGTAATAAATTATAAATGAAAAAAATACAGATGTAACAACACAATAACTCATGCACTCAACCCACAATTATACTCACAACCATTCACAATACATGAACAAATTAAATAACAATACAAAAGGAATCTCAGATGTAAAGGGATCTCTTGGATTATACACAGATCCAAGAATCCTTTACGAAAGTTAAATAAATGCAAGAATGATTTACGAAAAAAAATAAACACAAACGACAAACTATCTATCGCACGATGGATTGCGATAACTAGCACGATCATATACTTGTATTGAATCAAGTTGCTAGCTTTTATTGATATCTATGTGATCACTTGAAATATTATTGCGATCTGACATAAGCATGCAAATACAACAATGTATTAAATTATATTATAATTTCAATACACCTATGTGTCTCCCCTGTATAACCGCACGATTCAGCAACAGTTGAATCGTCTCCCAGTTTCCCCGAGAACCGAGGGTTGACCAATACTATTATCGGACGTTACCCTTCACGGATCCACCACAGTTATACGTTCAGACAGCATACGACATCTACCCGAACCAACGGTTCCTCACTCCCCTAGATGTCTACCCGGACGTTTTACAACTCTAAGACAGCTCCGACACTCGGACTTCTAGCTTTCCGGATATTTACACGTTACACAGATATTGACGAACAGACAGTTCGACACACAGACAGATACTTCAATTCCGTTTGCACAAATTAACGGCACAAGCACATTCAGATATTTATACAGAGATGTTCCAGAACAAACAATAGATGTCCCACAACAAATCAAACGATATCAAAGACGTTTATCAAAAGATGGTATCAGATGTGTTAACAGCTACGGTATCAACGATGTTATTAGCAGCTACGGTATCAACGATGTTATTAGCAGCTACGGTATCAACGATGTTATTAGCAGCTACGGTACCAGAAACAATGTAACAACTATGTTAGCAGCTACGGTATCAGAGACGGTATCAACGATGTTATTAGATGCGCTATCAGTGATGAACTTCTACGGTATCAACGACGGAATCAGCTGGAATCAGACTGAATCAGCTATAATAAACAAAACCAGACTAATAATAGTTGTCTCAAAAATAATCTAAGCTGTAGATTACGATATTTCATTTAAAGTCTAAAAGTGACTAGTAATTCCAAATATTCCACGTTCATTGCAATAAAGGCATCATTATACGAAATGATAATCTGAATAAAATTCACAATAAAACGAAATGTAATTTTAACACTCACCCCTTTGGCTGGAGATTTGCAAGACGAGGTAATCTATCATTCGATTAGATATTTGGGTTCCCGTAAATAATAATGAGAAATCCTTAGCCTTATATACTCTCCATAGGTGAACATAAATCACATCGAGCTTATTGTGCACCACGTGAAACTAAAGTTCCGGATTCCATGTAAATTAACATCAAGCCCATGCAAATCGCTACACGCCGCTTACCCTGGAGAAAAGCACTTAATATACTTTAAAACCGGTTCCCACCATTTTTTTCAGCATGACTTTTGATGAAAAACGGACTTTTTTGTTTTTCATGTTATGGATCAGTTGGGCTTAGATAAAAGCTGTTGAAACCCTTTACCCCGCTTGGATTTGGTTAATACTTGGTTTATTGGCTGCGCACCATTGGATAGTACGTCACCATACTTTAAAACCGGTTCCCACCATTTTTTTCAGCATGACTTTTGATGAAAAACGGACTTTTTTGTTTTTCATGTTATGGATCAGTTGGGCTTAGATAAAAGCTGTTGAAACCCTTTACCCCGCTTGGATTTGGTTAATACTTGGTTTATTGGCTGCGCACCATTGGATAGTACGTCACCATACTTTAAAACCGGTTCCCACCATTTTTTTCAGCATGACTTTTGATGAAAAACGGACTTTTTTGTTTTTCATGTTATGGATCAGTTGGGCTTAGATAAAAGCTGTTGAAACCCTTTACCCCGCTTGGATTTGGTTAATACTTGGTTTATTGGCTGCGCACCATTGGATAGTACGTCACCATACTTTAAAACCGGTTCCCACCATTTTTTTCAGCATGACTTTTGATGAAAAACGGACTTTTTTGTTTTTCATGTTATGGATCAGTTGGGCTTAGATAAAAGCTGTTGAAACCCTTTACCCCGCTTGGATTTGGTTAATACTTGGTTTATTGGCTGCGCACCATTGGATAGTACGTCACCATACTTTAAAACCGGTTCCCACCATTTTTTTCAGCATGACTTTTGATGAAAAACGGACTTTTTTGTTTTTCATGTTATGGATCAGTTGGGCTTAGATAAAAGCTGTTGAAACCCTTTACCCCGCTTGGATTTGGTTAATACTTGGTTTATTGGCTGCGCACCATTGGATAGTACGTCACCATACTTTAAAACCGGTTCCCACCATTTTTTTCAGCATGACTTTTGATGAAAAACGGACTTTTTTGTTTTTCATGTTATGGATCAGTTGGGCTTAGATAAAAGCTGTTGAAACCCTTTACCCCGCTTGGATTTGGTTAATACTTGGTTTATTGGCTGCGCACCATTGGATAGTACGTCACCATACTTTAAAACCGGTTCCCACCATTTTTTTCAGCATGACTTTTGATGAAAAACGGACTTTTTTGTTTTTCATGTTATGGATCAGTTGGGCTTAGATAAAAGCTGTTGAAACCCTTTACCCCGCTTGGATTTGGTTAATACTTGGTTTATTGGCTGCGCACCATTGGATAGTACGTCACCATACTTTAAAACCGGTTCCCACCATTTTTTTCAGCATGACTTTTGATGAAAAACGGACTTTTTTGTTTTTCATGTTATGGATCAGTGGCTTAGATAAAAGCTGTTGAAACCCTTTACCCCGCTTGGATTTGGTTAATACTTGGTTTATTGGCTGCGCACCATTGGATAGTACGTCACCATACTTTAAAACCGGTTCCCACCATTTTTTTCAGCATGACTTTTGATGAAAAACGGACTTTTTTGTTTTTCATGTTATGGATCAGTTGGGCTTAGATAAAAGCTGTTGAAACCCTTTACCCCGCTTGGATTTGGTTAATACTTGGTTTATTGGCTGCGCACCATTGGATAGTACGTCACCATACTTTAAAACCGGTTCCCACCATTTTTTTCAGCATGACTTTTGATGAAAAACGGACTTTTTTGTTTTTCATGTTATGGATCAGTTGGGCTTAGATAAAAGCTGTTGAAACCCTTTACCCCGCTTGGATTTGGTTAATACTTGGTTTATTGGCTGCGCACCATTGGATAGTACGTCACCATACTTTAAAACCGGTTCCCACCATTTTTTTCAGCATGACTTTTGATGAAAAACGGACTTTTTTGTTTTTCATGTTATGGATCAGTTGGGCTTAGATAAAAGCTGTTGAAACCCTTTACCCCGCTTGGATTTGGTTAATACTTGGTTTATTGGCTGCGCACCATTGGATAGTACGTCACCATACTTTAAAACCGGTTCCCACCATTTTTTTCAGCATGACTTTTGATGAAAAACGGACTTTTTTGTTTTTCATGTTATGGATCAGTTGGGCTTAGATAAAAGCTGTTGAAACCCTTTACCCCGCTTGGATTTGGTTAATACTTGGTTTATTGGCTGCGCACCATTGGATAGTACGTCACCATACTTTAAAACCGGTTCCCACCATTTTTTTCAGCATGACTTTTGATGAAAAACGGACTTTTTTGTTTTTCATGTTATGGATCAGTTGGGCTTAGATAAAAGCTGTTGAAACCCTTTACCCCGCTTGGATTTGGTTAATACTTGGTTTATTGGCTGCGCACCATTGGATAGTACGTCACCATACTTTAAAACCGGTTCCCACCATTTTTTTCAGCATGACTTTTGATGAAAAACGGACTTTTTTGTTTTTCATGTTATGGATCAGTTGGGCTTAGATAAAAGCTGTTGAAACCCTTTACCCCGCTTGGATTTGGTTAATACTTGGTTTATTGGCTGCGCACCATTGGATAGTACGTCACCATACTTTAAAACCGGTTCCCACCATTTTTTTCAGCATGACTTTTGATGAAAAACGGACTTTTTTGTTTTTCATGTTATGGATCAGTTGGGCTTAGATAAAAGCTGTTGAAACCCTTTACCCCGCTTGGATTTGGTTAATACTTGGTTTATTGGCTGCGCACCATTGGATAGTACGTCACCATACTTTAAAACCGGTTCCCACCATTTTTTTCAGCATGACTTTTGATGAAAAACGGACTTTTTTGTTTTTCATGTTATGGATCAGTTGGGCTTAGATAAAAGCTGTTGAAACCCTTTACCCCGCTTGGATTTGGTTAATACTTGGTTTATTGGCTGCGCACCATTGGATAGTACGTCACCATACTTTAAAACCGGTTCCCACCATTTTTTTCAGCATGACTTTTGATGAAAAACGGACTTTTTTGTTTTTCATGTTATGGATCAGTTGGGCTTAGATAAAAGCTGTTGAAACCCTTTACCCCGCTTGGATTTGGTTAATACTTGGTTTATTGGCTGCGCACCATTGGATAGTACGTCACCATACTTTAAAACCGGTTCCCACCATTTTTTTCAGCATGACTTTTGATGAAAAACGGACTTTTTTGTTTTTCATGTTATGGATCAGTTGGGCTTAGATAAAAGCTGTTGAAACCCTTTACCCCGCTTGGATTTGGTTAATACTTGGTTTATTGGCTGCGCACCATTGGATAGTACGTCACCATACTTTAAAACCGGTTCCCACCATTTTTTTCAGCATGACTTTTGATGAAAAACGGACTTTTTTGTTTTTCATGTTATGGATCAGTTGGGCTTAGATAAAAGCTGTTGAAACCCTTTACCCCGCTTGGATTTGGTTAATACTTGGTTTATTGGCTGCGCACCATTGGATAGTACGTCACCATACTTTAAAACCGGTTCCCACCATTTTTTTCAGCATGACTTTTGATGAAAAACGGACTTTTTTGTTTTTCATGTTATGGATCAGTTGGGCTTAGATAAAAGCTGTTGAAACCCTTTACCCCGCTTGGATTTGGTTAATACTTGGTTTATTGGCTGCGCACCATTGGATAGTACGTCACCATACTTTAAAACCGGTTCCCACCATTTTTTTCAGCATGACTTTTGATGAAAAACGGACTTTTTTGTTTTTCATGTTATGGATCAGTTGGGCTTAGATAAAAGCTGTTGAAACCCTTTACCCCGCTTGGATTTGGTTAATACTTGGTTTATTGGCTGCGCACCATTGGATAGTACGTCACCATACTTTAAAACCGGTTCCCACCATTTTTTTCAGCATGACTTTTGATGAAAAACGGACTTTTTTGTTTTTCATGTTATGGATCAGTTGGGCTTAGATAAAAGCTGTTGAAACCCTTTACCCCGCTTGGATTTGGTTAATACTTGGTTTATTGGCTGCGCACCATTGGATAGTACGTCACCATACTTTAAAACCGGTTCCCACCATTTTTTTCAGCATGACTTTTGATGAAAAACGGACTTTTTTGTTTTTCATGTTATGGATCAGTTGGGCTTAGATAAAAGCTGTTGAAACCCTTTACCCCGCTTGGATTTGGTTAATACTTGGTTTATTGGCTGCGCACCATTGGATAGTACGTCACCATACTTTAAAACCGGTTCCCACCATTTTTTTCAGCATGACTTTTGATGAAAAACGGACTTTTTTGTTTTTCATGTTATGGATCAGTTGGGCTTAGATAAAAGCTGTTGAAACCCTTTACCCCGCTTGGATTTGGTTAATACTTGGTTTATTGGCTGCGCACCATTGGATAGTACGTCACCATACTTTAAAACCGGTTCCCACCATTTTTTTCAGCATGACTTTTGATGAAAAACGGACTTTTTTGTTTTTCATGTTATGGATCAGTTGGGCTTAGATAAAAGCTGTTGAAACCCTTTACCCCGCTTGGATTTGGTTAATACTTGGTTTATTGGCTGCGCACCATTGGATAGTACGTCACCATACTTTAAAACCGGTTCCCACCATTTTTTTCAGCATGACTTTTGATGAAAAACGGACTTTTTTGTTTTTCATGTTATGGATCAGTTGGGCTTAGATAAAAGCTGTTGAAACCCTTTACCCCGCTTGGATTTGGTTAATACTTGGTTTATTGGCTGCGCACCATTGGATAGTACGTCACCATACTTTAAAACCGGTTCCCACCATTTTTTTCAGCATGACTTTTGATGAAAAACGGACTTTTTTGTTTTTCATGTTATGGATCAGTTGGGCTTAGATAAAAGCTGTTGAAACCCTTTACCCCGCTTGGATTTGGTTAATACTTGGTTTATTGGCTGCGCACCATTGGATAGTACGTCACCATACTTTAAAACCGGTTCCCACCATTTTTTTCAGCATGACTTTTGATGAAAAACGGACTTTTTTGTTTTTCATGTTATGGATCAGTTGGGCTTAGATAAAAGCTGTTGAAACCCTTTACCCCGCTTGGATTTGGTTAATACTTGGTTTATTGGCTGCGCACCATTGGATAGTACGTCACCATACTTTAAAACCGGTTCCCACCATTTTTTTCAGCATGACTTTTGATGAAAAACGGACTTTTTTGTTTTTCATGTTATGGATCAGTTGGGCTTAGATAAAAGCTGTTGAAACCCTTTACCCCGCTTGGATTTGGTTAATACTTGGTTTATTGGCTGCGCACCATTGGATAGTACGTCACCATACTTTAAAACCGGTTCCCACCATTTTTTTCAGCATGACTTTTGATGAAAAACGGACTTTTTTGTTTTTCATGTTATGGATCAGTTGGGCTTAGATAAAAGCTGTTGAAACCCTTTACCCCGCTTGGATTTGGTTAATACTTGGTTTATTGGCTGCGCACCATTGGATAGTACGTCACCATACTTTAAAACCGGTTCCCACCATTTTTTTCAGCATGACTTTTGATGAAAAACGGACTTTTTTGTTTTTCATGTTATGGATCAGTTGGGCTTAGATAAAAGCTGTTGAAACCCTTTACCCCGCTTGGATTTGGTTAATACTTGGTTTATTGGCTGCGCACCATTGGATAGTACGTCACCATACTTTAAAACCGGTTCCCACCATTTTTTTCAGCATGACTTTTGATGAAAAACGGACTTTTTTGTTTTTCATGTTATGGATCAGTTGGGCTTAGATAAAAGCTGTTGAAACCCTTTACCCCGCTTGGATTTGGTTAATACTTGGTTTATTGGCTGCGCACCATTGGATAGTACGTCACCATACTTTAAAACCGGTTCCCACCATTTTTTTCAGCATGACTTTTGATGAAAAACGGACTTTTTTGTTTTTCATGTTATGGATCAGTTGGGCTTAGATAAAAGCTGTTGAAACCCTTTACCCCGCTTGGATTTGGTTAATACTTGGTTTATTGGCTGCGCACCATTGGATAGTACGTCACCATACTTTAAAACCGGTTCCCACCATTTTTTTCAGCATGACTTTTGATGAAAAACGGACTTTTTTGTTTTTCATGTTATGGATCAGTTGGGCTTAGATAAAAGCTGTTGAAACCCTTTACCCCGCTTGGATTTGGTTAATACTTGGTTTATTGGCTGCGCACCATTGGATAGTACGTCACCATACTTTAAAACCGGTTCCCACCATTTTTTTCAGCATGACTTTTGATGAAAAACGGACTTTTTTGTTTTTCATGTTATGGATCAGTTGGGCTTAGATAAAAGCTGTTGAAACCCTTTACCCCGCTTGGATTTGGTTAATACTTGGTTTATTGGCTGCGCACCATTGGATAGTACGTCACCATACTTTAAAACCGGTTCCCACCATTTTTTTCAGCATGACTTTTGATGAAAAACGGACTTTTTTGTTTTTCATGTTATGGATCAGTTGGGCTTAGATAAAAGCTGTTGAAACCCTTTACCCCGCTTGGATTTGGTTAATACTTGGTTTATTGGCTGCGCACCATTGGATAGTACGTCACCATACTTTAAAACCGGTTCCCACCATTTTTTTCAGCATGACTTTTGATGAAAAACGGACTTTTTTGTTTTTCATGTTATGGATCAGTTGGGCTTAGATAAAAGCTGTTGAAACCCTTTACCCCGCTTGGATTTGGTTAATACTTGGTTTATTGGCTGCGCACCATTGGATAGTACGTCACCATACTTTAAAACCGGTTCCCACCATTTTTTTCAGCATGACTTTTGATGAAAAACGGACTTTTTTGTTTTTCATGTTATGGATCAGTTGGGCTTAGATAAAAGCTGTTGAAACCCTTTACCCCGCTTGGATTTGGTTAATACTTGGTTTATTGGCTGCGCACCATTGGATAGTACGTCACCATACTTTAAAACCGGTTCCCACCATTTTTTTCAGCATGACTTTTGATGAAAAACGGACTTTTTTGTTTTTCATGTTATGGATCAGTTGGGCTTAGATAAAAGCTGTTGAAACCCTTTACCCCGCTTGGATTTGGTTAATACTTGGTTTATTGGCTGCGCACCATTGGATAGTACGTCACCATACTTTAAAACCGGTTCCCACCATTTTTTTCAGCATGACTTTTGATGAAAAACGGACTTTTTTGTTTTTCATGTTATGGATCAGTTGGGCTTAGATAAAAGCTGTTGAAACCCTTTACCCCGCTTGGATTTGGTTAATACTTGGTTTATTGGCTGCGCACCATTGGATAGTACGTCACCATACTTTAAAACCGGTTCCCACCATTTTTTTCAGCATGACTTTTGATGAAAAACGGACTTTTTTGTTTTTCATGTTATGGATCAGTTGGGCTTAGATAAAAGCTGTTGAAACCCTTTACCCCGCTTGGATTTGGTTAATACTTGGTTTATTGGCTGCGCACCATTGGATAGTACGTCACCATACTTTAAAACCGGTTCCCACCATTTTTTTCAGCATGACTTTTGATGAAAAACGGACTTTTTTGTTTTTCATGTTATGGATCAGTTGGGCTTAGATAAAAGCTGTTGAAACCCTTTACCCCGCTTGGATTTGGTTAATACTTGGTTTATTGGCTGCGCACCATTGGATAGTACGTCACCATACTTTAAAACCGGTTCCCACCATTTTTTTCAGCATGACTTTTGATGAAAAACGGACTTTTTTGTTTTTCATGTTATGGATCAGTTGGGCTTAGATAAAAGCTGTTGAAACCCTTTACCCCGCTTGGATTTGGTTAATACTTGGTTTATTGGCTGCGCACCATTGGATAGTACGTCACCATACTTTAAAACCGGTTCCCACCATTTTTTTCAGCATGACTTTTGATGAAAAACGGACTTTTTTGTTTTTCATGTTATGGATCAGTTGGGCTTAGATAAAAGCTGTTGAAACCCTTTACCCCGCTTGGATTTGGTTAATACTTGGTTTATTGGCTGCGCACCATTGGATAGTACGTCACCATACTTTAAAACCGGTTCCCACCATTTTTTTCAGCATGACTTTTGATGAAAAACGGACTTTTTTGTTTTTCATGTTATGGATCAGTTGGGCTTAGATAAAAGCTGTTGAAACCCTTTACCCCGCTTGGATTTGGTTAATACTTGGTTTATTGGCTGCGCACCATTGGATAGTACGTCACCATACTTTAAAACCGGTTCCCACCATTTTTTTCAGCATGACTTTTGATGAAAAACGGACTTTTTTGTTTTTCATGTTATGGATCAGTTGGGCTTAGATAAAAGCTGTTGAAACCCTTTACCCCGCTTGGATTTGGTTAATACTTGGTTTATTGGCTGCGCACCATTGGATAGTACGTCACCATACTTTAAAACCGGTTCCCACCATTTTTTTCAGCATGACTTTTGATGAAAAACGGACTTTTTTGTTTTTCATGTTATGGATCAGTTGGGCTTAGATAAAAGCTGTTGAAACCCTTTACCCCGCTTGGATTTGGTTAATACTTGGTTTATTGGCTGCGCACCATTGGATAGTACGTCACCATACTTTAAAACCGGTTCCCACCATTTTTTTCAGCATGACTTTTGATGAAAAACGGACTTTTTTGTTTTTCATGTTATGGATCAGTTGGGCTTAGATAAAAGCTGTTGAAACCCTTTACCCCGCTTGGATTTGGTTAATACTTGGTTTATTGGCTGCGCACCATTGGATAGTACGTCACCATACTTTAAAACCGGTTCCCACCATTTTTTTCAGCATGTGACTTTTGATGAAAAACGGACTTTTTTGTTTTTCATGTTATGGATCAGTTGGGCTTAGATAAAAGCTGTTGAAACCCTTTACCCCGCTTGGATTTGGTTAATACTTGGTTTATTGGCTGCGCACCATTGGATAGTACGTCACCATACTTTAAAACCGGTTCCCACCATTTTTTTCAGCATGACTTTTGATGAAAAACGGACTTTTTTGTTTTTCATGTTATGGATCAGTTGGGCTTAGATAAAAGCTGTTGAAACCCTTTACCCCGCTTGGATTTGGTTAATACTTGGTTTATTGGCTGCGCACCATTGGATAGTACGTCACCATACTTTAAAACCGGTTCCCACCATTTTTTTCAGCATGACTTTTGATGAAAAACGGACTTTTTTGTTTTTCATGTTATGGATCAGTTGGGCTTAGATAAAAGCTGTTGAAACCCTTTACCCCGCTTGGATTTGGTTAATACTTGGTTTATTGGCTGCGCACCATTGGATAGTACGTCACCATACTTTAAAACCGGTTCCCACCATTTTTTTCAGCATGACTTTTGATGAAAAACGGACTTTTTTGTTTTTCATGTTGTGGATCAGTTGGGCTTAGATAAAAGCTGTTGAAACCCTTTACCCCGCTTGGATTTGGTTAATACTTGGTTTATTGGCTGCACGCCATTGGATAGTACGTCACCATACTTTAAAACCGGTTCCCACCATTTTTTTCAGCATGACTTTTGATGAAAAACGGACTTTTTTGTTTTTCATGTTATGGATCAGTTGGGCTTAGATAAAAGCTGTTGAAACCCTTTACCCCGCTTGGATTTGGTTAATACTTGGTTTATTGGCTGCGCACCATTGGATAGTACGTCACCATACTTTAAAACCGGTTCCCACCATTTTTTTCAGCATGACTTTTGATGAAAAACGGACTTTTTTGTTTTTCATGTTATGGATCAGTTGGGCTTAGATAAAAGCTGTTGAAACCCTTTACCCCGCTTGGATTTGGTTAATACTTGGTTTATTGGCTGCGCACCATTGGATAGTACGTCACCATACTTTAAAACCGGTTCCCACCATTTTTTTCAGCATGACTTTTGATGAAAAACGGACTTTTTTGTTTTTCATGTTATGGATCAGTTGGGCTTAGATAAAAGCTGTTGAAACCCTTTACCCCGCTTGGATTTGGTTAATACTTGGTTTATTGGCTGCGCACCATTGGATAGTACGTCACCATACTTTAAAACCGGTTCCCACCATTTTTTTCAGCATGACTTTTGATGAAAAACGGACTTTTTTGTTTTTCATGTTATGGATCAGTTGGGCTTAGATAAAAGCTGTTGAAACCCTTTACCCCGCTTGGATTTGGTTAATACTTGGTTTATTGGCTGCGCACCATTGGATAGTACGTCAAATACTTTAAAACCGGTTCCCACCATTTTTTTCAGCATGACTTTTGATGAAAAACGGACTTTTTTGTTTTTCATGTTATGGATCAGTTGGGCTTAGATAAAAGCTGTTGAAACCCTTTACCCCGCTTGGATTTGGTTAATACTTGGTTTATTGGCTGCGCACCATTGGATAGTACGTCACCATACTTTAAAACCGGTTCCCACCATTTTTTTCAGCATGACTTTTGATGAAAAACGGACTTTTTTGTTTTTCATGTTATGGATCGGTTGGGCTTAGATAAAAGCTGATGAAACCCTTTACCCCGCTTGGATTTGGTTAATACTTGGTTTATTGGCTGCGCACCATTGGATAGTACGTCACCATACTTTAAAACCGGTTCCCACCATTTTTTTCAGCATGACTTTTGATGAAAAACGGACTTTTTTGTTTTTCATGTTATGGATCAGTTGGGCTTAGATAAAAGCTGTTGAAACCCTTTACCCCGCTTGGATTTGGTTAATACTTGGTTTATTGGCTGCGCACCATTGGATAGTACGTCACCATACTTTAAAACCGGTTCCCACCATTTTTTTCAGCATGACTTTTGATGAAAAACGGACTTTTTTGTTTTTCATGTTATGGATCAGTTGGGCTTAGATAAAAGCTGTTGAAACCCTTTACCCGCTTGGATTTGGTTAATACTTGGTTTATTGGCTGCGCACCATTGGATAGTACGTCACCATACTTTAAAACCGGTTCCCACCATTTTTTTCAGCATGACTTTTGATGAAAAACGGACTTTTTTGTTTTTCATGTTATGGATCAGTTGGGCTTAGATAAAAGCTGTTGAAACCCTTTACCCCGCTTGGATTTGGTTAATACTTGGTTTATTGGCTGCGCACCATTGGATAGTACGTCACCATACTTTAAAACCGGTTCCCACCATTTTTTTCAGCATGACTTTTGATGAAAAACGGACTTTTTTGTTTTTCATGTTATGGATCAGTTGGGCTTAGATAAAAGCTGTTGAAACCCTTTACCCCGCTTGGATTTGGTTAATACTTGGTTTATTGGCTGCGCACCATTGGATAGTACGTCACCATACTTTAAAACCGGTTCCCACCATTTTTTTCAGCATGACTTTTGATGAAAAACGGACTTTTTTGTTTTTCATGTTATGGATCAGTTGGGCTTAGATAAAAGCTGTTGAAACCCTTTACCCCGCTTGGATTTGGTTAATACTTGGTTTATTGGCTGCGCACCATTGGATAGTACGTCACCATACTTTAAAACCGGTTCCCACCATTTTTTTCAGCATGACTTTTGATGAAAAACGGACTTTTTTGTTTTTCATGTTATGGATCAGTTGGGCTTAGATAAAAGCTGTTGAAACCCTTTACCCCGCTTGGATTTGGTTAATACTTGGTTTATTGGCTGCGCACCATTGGATAGTACGTCACCATACTTTAAAACCGGTTCCCACCATTTTTTTCAGCATGACTTTTGATGAAAAACGGACTTTTTTGTTTTTCATGTTATGGATCAGTTGGGCTTAGATAAAAGCTGTTGAAACCATTTACCCCGCTTGGATTTGGTTAATACTTGGTTTATTGGCTGCGCACCATTGGATAGTACGTCACCATACTTTAAAACCGGTTCCCACCATTTTTTTCAGCATGACTTTTGATGAAAAACGGACTTTTTTGTTTTTCATGTTATGGATCAGTTGGGCTTAGATAAAAGCTGTTGAAACCCTTTACCCCGCTTGGATTTGGTTAATACTTGGTTTATTGGCTGCGCACCATTGGATAGTACGTCACCATACTTTAAAACCGGTTCCCACCATTTTTTTCAGCATGACTTTTGATGAAAAACGGACTTTTTTGTTTTTCATGTTATGGATCAGTTGGGCTTAGATAAAAGCTGTTGAAACCCTTTACCCCGCTTGGATTTGGTGAATACTTGGTTTATTGGCTGCGCACCATTGGATAGTACGTCACCATACTTTAAAACCGGTTCCCACCATTTTTTTCAGCATGACTTTTGATGAAAAACGGACTTTTTTGTTTTTCATGTTATGGATCAGTTGGGCTTAGATAAAAGCTGTTGAAACAATATACCCCGCTTGGATTTGGTTAATACTTGGTTTATTGGCTGCGCACCATTGGATAGTACGTCACCATACTTTAAAACCGGTTCCCACCATTTTTTTCAGCATGACTTTTGATGAAAAACGGACTTTTTTGTTTTTCATGTTATGGATCAGTTGGGCTTAGATAAAAGCTGTTGAAACCCTTTACCCCGCTTGGATTTGGTTAATACTTGGTTTATTGGCTGCGCACCATTGGATAGTACGTCACCATACTTTAAAACCGGTTCCCACCATTTTTTTCAGCATGACTTTTGATGAAAAACGGACTTTTTTGTTTTTCATGTTATGGATCAGTTGGGCTTAGATAAAAGCTGTTGAAACCCTTTACCCCGCTTGGATTTGGTTAATACTTGGTTTATTGGCTGCGCACCATTGGATATTACGTCACCATACTTTAAAACCGGTTCCCACCATTTTTTTCAGCATGACTTTTGATGAAAAACGGACTTTTTTGTTTTTCATGTTATGGATCAGTTGGGCTTAGATAAAAGCTGTTGAAACCCTTTACCCCGCTTGGATTTGGTTAATACTTGGTTTATTGGCTGCGCACCATTGGATAGTACGTCACCATACTTTAAAACCGGTTCCCACCATTTTTTTCAGCATGACTTTTGATGAAAAACGGACTTTTTTGTTTTTCATGTTATGGATCAGTTGGGCTTAGATAAAAGCTGTTGAAACCCTTTACCCCGCTTGGATTTGGTTAATACTTGGTTTATTGGCTGCGCACCATTGGATAGTACGTCACCATACTTTAAAACCGGTTCCCACCATTTTTTTCAGCATGACTTTTGATGAAAAACGGACTTTTTTGTTTTTCATGTTATGGATCAGTTGGGCTTAGATAAAAGCTGTTGAAACCCTTTACCCCGCTTGGATTTGGTTAATACTTGGTTTATTGGCTGCGCACCATTGGATAGTACGTCACCATACTTTAAAACCGGTTCCCACCATTTTTTTCAGCATGACTTTTGATGAAAAACGGACTTTTTTGTTTTTCATGTTATGGATCAGTAGGGCTTAGATAGAAGCTGTTGAAACCCTTTACCCCGCTTGGATTTGGTTAATACTTGGTTTATTGGCTGCGCACCATTGGATAGTACGTCACCATACTTTAAAACCGGTTCCCACCATTTTTTTCAGCATGACTTTTGATGAAAAACGGACTTTTTTGTTTTTCATGTTATGGATCAGTTGGGCTTAGATAAAAGCTGTTGAAACCCTTTACCCCGCTTGGATTTGGTTAATACTTGGTTTATTGGCTGCGCACCATTGGATAGTACGTCACCATACTTTAAAACCGGTTCCCACCATTTTTTTCAGCATGACTTTTGATGAAAAACGGACTTTTTTGTTTTTCATGTTATGGATCAGTTGGGCTTAGATAAAAGCTGTTGAAACCCTTTACCCCGCTTGGATTTGGTTAATACTTGGTTTATTGGCTGCGCACCATTGGATAGTACGTCACCATACTTTAAAACCGGTTCCCACCATTTTTTTCAGCATGACTTTTGATGAAAAACGGACTTTTTTGTTTTTCATGTTATGGATCAGTTGGGCTTAGATAAAAGCTGTTGAAACCCTTTACCCCGCTTGGATTTGGTTAATACTTGGTTTATTGGCTGCGCACCATTGGATAGTACGTCACCATACTTTAAAACCGGTTCCCACCATTTTTTTCAGCATGACTTTTGATGAAAAACGGACTTTTTTGTTTTTCATGTTATGGATCAGTTGGGCTTAGATAAAAGCTGTTGAAACCCTTTACTCCGCTTGGATTTGGTTAATACTTGGTTTATTGGCTGCGCACCATTGGATAGTACGTCACCATACTTTAAAACCGGTTCCCACCATTTTTTTCAGCATGACTTTTGATGAAAAACGGACTTTTTTGTTTTTCATGTTATGGATCAGTTGGGCTTAGATAAAAGCTGTTGAAACCCTTTACCCCGCTTGGATTTGGTTAATACTTGGTTTATTGGCTGCGCACCATTGGATAGTACGTCACCATACTTTAAAACCGGTTCCCACCATGTTTTTCAGCATGACTTTTGATGAAAAACGGACTTTTTTGTTTTTCATGTTATGGATCAGTAGGGCTTAGATAGAAGCTGTTGAAACCCTTTACCCCGCTTGGATTTGGTTAATACTTGGTTTATTGGCTGCGCACCATTGGATAGTACGTCACCATACTTTAAAACCGGTTCCCACCATTTTTTTCAGCATGACTTTTGATGAAAAACGGACTTTTTTGTTTTTCATGTTATGGATCAGTTGGGCTTAGATAAAAGCTGTTGAAACCCTTTACCCCGCTTGGATTTGGTTAATACTTGGTTTATTGGCTGCGCACCATTAGATAGTACGTCACCGTACTTTAAAACCGGTTCCCACCATTTTTTTCAGCATGACTTTTGATGAAAAACGGACTTTTTTGTTTTTCATGTTATGGATCAGTTGGGCTTAGATAAAAGCTGTTGAAACCCTTTACCCCGCTTGGATTTGGTTAATACTTGGTTTATTGGCTGCGCACCATTGGATAGTACGTCACCATACTTTAAAACCGGTTCCCACCATTTTTTTCAGCATGACTTTTGATGAAAAACGGACTTTTTTGTTTTTCATGTTATGGATCAGTTGGGCTTAGATAAAAGCTGTTGAAACCCTTTACCCCGCTTGGATTTGGTTAATACTTGGTTTATTGGCTGCGCACCATTGGATAGTACGTCACCATACTTTAAAACCGGTTCCCATCATTTTTTTCAGCATGACTTTTGATGAAAAACGGACTTTTTTGTTTTTCATGTTATGGATCAGTTGGGCTTAGATAAAAGCTGTTGAAACCCTATACCCCGCTTGGATTTGGTTAATACTTGGTTTTTTGGCTGCGCACCATTGGATAGTACGTCACCATACTTTAAAACCGGTTCCCACCATTTTTTTCAGCATGACTTTTGATGAAAAACGGACTTTTTTGTTTTTCATGTTATGGATCAGTTGGGCTTAGATAAAAGCTGTTGAAACCCTTTACCCCGCTTGGATTTGGTTAATACTTGGTTTATTGGCTGCGCACCATTGGATAGTACGTCACCATACTTTAAAACCGGTTCCCACCATTTTTTTCAGCATGACTTTTGATGAAAAACGGACTTTATTGTTTTTCATGTTATGGATCAGTTGGGCTTAGATAAAAGCTGTTGAAACCCTTTACCCCGCTTGGATTTGGTTATTACTTGGTTTATTGGCTGCGCACCATTGGATAGTACGTCACCATACTTTAAAACCGGTTTCCACCATTTTTTTCAGCATGACTTTTGATGAAAAACGGACTTTTTTGTTTTTCATGTTATGGATCAGTTGGGCTTAGATAAAAGCTGTTGAAACCCTTTACCCCGCTTGGATTTGGTTAATACTTGGTTTATTGGCTGCGCACCATTGGATAGTACGTCACCATACTTTAAAACCGGTTCCCACCATTTTTTTCAGCATGACTTTTGATGAAAAACGGACTTTTTTGTTTTTCATGTTATGGATCAGTTGGGCTTAGATAAAAGCTGTTGAAACCCTTTACCCCGTTTGGATTTGGTTAATACTTGGTTTTTTGGCTGCGCACCATTGGATAGTACGTCACCATACTTTAAAACCGGTTCCCACCATTTTTTTCAGCATGACTTTTGATGAAAAACGGACTTTTTTGTTTTTCATGTTATGGATCAGTTGGGCTTAGATAAAAGCTGTTGAAACCCTTTACCCCGCTTGGATTTGGTTAATACTTGGTTTATTGGCTGCGCACCATTGGATAGTACGTCACCATACTTTAAAACCGGTTCCCACCATTTTTTTCAGCATGACTTTTGATGAAAAACGGACTTTTTTGTTTTTCATGTTATGGATCAGTTGGGCTTAGATAAAAGCTGTTGAAACCCTTTACCCCGCTTGGATTTGGTTAATACTTGGTTTATTGGCTGCGCACCATTGGATAGTACGTCACCATACTTTAAAACCGGTTCCCACCATTTTTTTCAGCATGACTTTTGATGAAAAACGGACTTTTTTGTTTTTCATGTTATGGATCAGTTGGGCTTAGATAAAAGCTGTTGAAACCCTTTACCCCGCTTGGATTTGGTTAATACTTGGTTTATTGGCTGCGCACCATTGGATAGTACGTCACCATACTTTAAAACCGGTTCCCACCATTTTTTTCAGCATGACTTTTGATGAAAAACGTACTTTTTTGTTTTTCATGTTATGGATCAGTTGGGCTTAGATAAAAGCTGTTGAAACCCTTTACCCCGCTTGGATTTGGTTAATACTTGGTTTATTGGCTGCGCACCATTGGATAGTACGTCACCATACATGCGGCGGCGGTGGCGGCAAGGAGAGAGAGAGAGATACAGAGAGAGAGAGAGAGAGAGAGAGAGAGAGAGAGAGAGAGAGAGAGAGAGAGAGAGAGAGAGAGTGAGCCAGCTTTGTTTGGTCGGCCAATTCAATGTCAGACTAGAGTCAAGCTGTTCTGAACATCAACAGTCTTGCTGCGGTGGTGGAACCTGGACTCTTGCGCGAGATGGCCTTTTCACTTGCCAGTAGTGGCCCGTTGGTCGGGGCACGGAGACAAGCAATTCGTGAGATACGTGAGGGACGGTCCTTGACGTTAGCTTCCACTACTTCCGGTAAAGGTCCGCCCCGGATTACGGACTTATAAGGACTTTGCCGGACGATTTCCGTCAAACCCATTAAAACCAGACGTTGCCAGTTCCACATTGGGTCGGACGTGGTCGGACGCAAAAAAAAATCTTTATCGTACTAAATAACTTAATCAGTGTGGTGTCACTAGATGTGCAATTGAATTACCTTTCAAATGGTACCAAGTATGTTACAATAGTTTAAGTAGTTTTTGAGAAAATCCAAATTCTGACTCAATCGGCTTGGGTCGGAAAAAAGACTGATATAGCCGGGATTTTGTTTAATATACTGGTTTCAAGACTTATTTGATGAACGATTTAGGCGATCGAGTTGTCAAAATACGCGAAATAAAATTACCTACCTGGTGATGTGTTATTTGTCTTAAAAAATTAATAAATAAAAAACTCTATACGCCTGTTGAATTTTACTCACATTACTGATCCAAATCTTATATTATATAAGTTACTATGTAGCCAGATAACTACTCTATTGACCAAGGAAATCAGACAAAATTTATACAAAGAGATGTTGTAATATAATAATAATATATATCAATTGACTATATAATCCAAAAATTTTATAGTATGACGTTGCTTTCAATGTAGCTATCTTAGTAATTAATCGTCATTTCCTAGTGTGTATGATACCATTAGGTAGAGAGTTTCCACGTGTATATTTATGGCGAGTAGTATTGTAATAACTTCAAGAATTATTAGAAATAGGACAGCGGGCATACCCCCAGTTATCAGTAACACTCAGTGAAGGGTTTGCTACGAGGAATTGCGGACGGACTAACGGCACAAGTTCCGCAGGAGAAACCGGCCGGGCCGTGGTTCGAGTCTGCGGAATATAGAGGCCTAGTAGTGGCAGAATTTCCACCTGAAAACCTTCGGCTGGTAGGATGGGTTTGTGCCTGGAAATGCCTGGAAAACCCACCCAATTTGTGTAAAACTGCAAAAGCTATAGGCATGTACGAGGCAGCGGCATGTAGGTCTTGACGAGAGGCAGCTGTAGTTTAAACACCCGTTCAAATCGAACCGTCCGTCCGTCTGTCCGTTCGTATGTGGGAGGTAGCAGACGGAATGCAATTTTTTATGGCGCGACATTCCGTTGATTGATGTTGTGGGCTGGACCGTTGGGAACACGGTAACATGCTACACAGCGTTGGATAGGGCATGCTCAGACGCATCGAATGGTGCCTACCCCATGAAATTCGGATGGTCCGTTCGTCCGTGCGAGGTAGCCGATGGAGGGTTCCCTCCACGTTTTCAAGGCGCGACATTCGGTTGTTTGAAGTTGTGGGCTGGGCCCTTGGTAACGGAAAAAGTTTGGCCATATTTTGGCCATTGTGGCCAAATTTTGGCCATTGTGGCCAAATTTTGGCCAATTGGCCAAATTTTGGCCATAACAGTGCGTAAAAAATTTCGCACACTCGAGTAAAAATTTACGCACGTTTGCGTAAAAATTTACCAATGTTGAGTAAAAAGCTCCGCAACATGGAAATCGAAGAAATCGCCTATTTAAGCGAAATAAATGTGTTGGAGGCGAATATAAGATACATTTGAAGTGGAAAATACAAAGAAAACGTTTGAAAATTAAATGGAATGGGTTGAAAAATTTTATAATGAAATTGTCAAATTAAAAGACATTTTCATATGGATTTGTACCTATTTATATATTGCATTGGCTTGAATGTATGGATTGCCTATTGAAATCGAAAGTCTGTGTTTGAGGTGAATATAAAAACATTTGAAGTGGAATGGAAATGTTTTTATTAAATTTGAAAGCAATTTGTTGCTCAGACGATACGCAGTATACTGTATCGAACTGGTCAGCCTGGACCAACTTGATAAGTACTATCGAACTCGTCAGCATGGACCAGCTTGATAAGTAGTACAAGTTTCCCTCCCATTGCTGTCGGCGTCATCGTCGCGGAGTGGTGAACAAGCGTAGCAAAATTGCGGCTTGGCCAACTGGACAGCAGAAAACCTTATATAATAATTGCGACTGAGCGGCTGCATTAGCTAGGGTCCTAGGCGTCTAGGGTCCCTTCAAGGAACGTACGGCTGTACCTGCGTAGGCGCTAGCTGGTACAGGGTACCTCTAGGCAGGCAGGGAGCTTCTGGGGCGGAATACGAAGCTAGGGTCCTAGGCGTCTAGGGTCCCTTCAAGGAATATACGGCTCTACATGCCAAGTGTGCCAAAAATTGCTCACCTAAGAAATGAATCCATTCATATGAAAAGAGAGCGGAATATTAATATAATCCGCTAATTAATGCCCTATCCGACGGTGCGTGACATGTCACCGTGTTGCCAAGGGCCCAGCCCACAACTTCAATCCACCGAATGTCGCGCCTTGAAAACTTGGACGGTACCCTCCGTCTGCTCCCTCGCACGGACGAACGGACCAACCGATTTGCATGGGGCATGCACCGTTCGATGCGTCTTAGCCTGCCCTATCCGACGGTGTGTGGCATGTCACCCCATCGCCAAGGGCCCAGCCCGCAACTTCAATCCACCGAATGTCGCCCCTTGAAAACGTGGAGGGTACCCTCCGTCGGCTACCCCGCACGGACGAACGAACCATTCGATTTTCATGGGGTTTTCACCGTCCGATGCGTCTCAGCCTACCCTATCCGACGGTGTCTGGTATGTCGCCGTACATTCAAAGACAGCTGAGAAAACTCAACCTATCAGAATGTCGCGCAATTCAAACAAGGACAGGGAAAAACAAGTTTTCCTGGGCGCTCGGACGAACGCACACGGCGAATACAAGGCACTTAGCGGCGCTGGACGCGGCTTGGCGAGGCCTATCTGGCGCTATGTAGCACATCAAGGTGGCTTCAAGAGTGTTCGAGAAAACCGCAATTAACCTATCTTCACATTTGCATGACTCTGCGGGGCCCAGAGACAGGTTTTCTGCCGCGCACGGACGAACGGACCAACCGATTGGCATGGGGTTTTCACCGTCCGATGCGTCTCTGCCTGCCCTATCCGTCGGTGTGTGGCATGTCAACGTCTTCCCAAGGGCCCAGCCCACAACTTCAATCCACCGAATGTCGCGCCATGAAAAATTGCATAGTACCCTCCGTCTGCTACCTACTACGGACGAACGGACCATCCGATTTTCATGGGGCATGCACCGTCCGATGCGTCTCAGCCTGCCCTATCCGACGGTGTGTGGCATGTCACCCCAATGCCAAGGGCCCAGCAGACAGCTTGAATCAAGCGAATGTCGCGCCTTGAAAACTTGGAGGGTACCCTCCGTCGGCTACCTCGCACGGACGAACGGACCGTCCCATTTTCATGGGGTTTTCACCGTCCGATGCGGCTCAGCCTGCCCTATCCGACGGTGTCTGGTATGTGACCGTGTTCCCAAGGGCCCAGCCCACAACTTCAATCCACCGAATGTCGCGCCTTGAAAACATGGGCTTGGCACAACACGGCGGGGAAAGGAGACCCTGTTGAGCTTGACTCGCAGGTTTGAACGGAAAAAGTTTGGCCATATTTTGGCCATTGTGGCCAAATTTTGGCCATTGTGGCCAAATTTTGGCCAATTGGCCAAATTTTGGCCATAACAGTGCGTAAAAATTTTCGCACACTCGAGTAAAAATTAACGCACGTTTGCGTAAAAATTTACCAATGTTGAGTAAAAAGCTCCGCAACATGGAAATCGAAGGAATCGCCTATTTAAGCGAAATAAATGTGTTGGAGGCGAATATAAGATACATTTGAAGTGGAAAATACAAAGAAAACGTTTGAAAATTAAATGGAATGAGTTGAAAAATTTTATAATGAAATTGTCAAATTAAAAGACATTTTCATATGGATTTGTACCTATTTATATATTGCATTGGCTTGAATGTATGGATTGCCTATTGAAATCGAAAGTCTGAAAGGGAAATCGAAAGGGAGCTTCTGGGGCGGAATACGAAGCTAGGGTCCTAGGCGTCTAGGGTCCCTTCAAGGAATATACGGCTCTACATGCCAAGTGTGCCAAAAATTGCTCACCTAAGAAATGAATCCATTCATATGAAAAGAGAGCGGAATATTAATATAATCCGCTAATGTCTAGCTTCTGGGGTGGTTAACGAGGCTAGTGACCGAGGCGGCTAGGTCTATCTCGTGGTGGAAAGCCAGCTAACGACGAGTGATGCTCTAGGCTGGCTGGCAATGGTTAGGCTGAACAGAGATTTTAGCCTAGTTCGGCTTTGGGCTTAAAACCCCTTCGGCTTGTGATTCCCTGATCGCAGTCCAAGGCACAACATCGATTCTTCGCTCTCGAGCTATATCGGTCAGTGTGAGCAAGCAAAAGAAAACGTACTGAAACTGAAAGCAAACGTAGTTAGTTATACCTGCGTAGGCGGTGGCTGGTACAGGGTACCCCCCTAAGCAGGCAGGTACCTCCTTGGCTGGTGTACGTGGCAATGGACCTAGGCGGCTAGGTCTGTCTCGTGGTGGAAAGTCAGCTTACGATGAGCGTTGCTCTAGGCTGGCTGGCATAACGAGTCGCTTGACAGACCAATAGGACTGGAACCGGGAAGCATTTGGAGATAGCTAGATCGAGGTTGTCTAGGTACCTTGAAAGACATGCGAGTGATGGAGAATAGGTCGAGGGAAGAGACAAAGAGAGCCAAATTGTCGTGTGGGCTACCTGTCTGATCAGAGGTAGTCTGGACGATAGCTTGACTCCCGTTGTCACTTTTCTCCATCTTGATCCCATCACTCGCCTTTCTCTCCAGGTCCCTAGACCGCCTCTAGGAGGATATATAGGATACAGACAGACAAGTATCGAACTGGCAAAACTGTATCGAGATAAGCGACTATATGGAACCGGTAGAACCCGAAAGCTAGCTTCCAACTAGAAAAGGAAAAACCTAACTGCCACGGTGTACACGGGTTTTAGGCGGCTAGAACCCTGGAAAGAAATGTACTGTTATACCCCCTAAACAGAAATGGTAGCAAATAGTAGCGGTGCACGTGTTAGGGACCTAGGCGGCTAGGTCTGGCTTCTGAGGCGGAATACACGATTCGGGACCTAGGCGGCTTTAACCCTGGCATGGTATCGAAATGGCAAATATAAGAAGCTCCGAGTTAGCTTCAATACAAGAAGCTCCGAGTTAGCTTCAAATATCTGGGGCGGTACACACAGGCCCTCTCCCATTGCTGTCGGCGTCATCGTCGCGGAGAGGTGAACAAGCACACTGCTTGG
>JARLTB010000419.1:220000-245000 GCA_030141615.1 Unio pictorum
GTATGTATGTATGTATGTATGTATGTATCTATGTATATATGTCTTGTATCGGATAGCAGACTCTGGTGGTGTATGTATGTATGCTATATCGTGTGTGTATATGTGTATGCATGTCTGTGTGTATGCTATATTGTATGTATGTCTGTATGTCTTGTATCGGATAGCAGAAACTGGTGGTGCATGTATGCTATATCGTGTGTTTATATGTGTATGCATGTCTGTGTGTATGCTATATTGTATGTATGTCTGTATGTCTTGTATCGGATAGCAGAAACTGGTGGTGTATGTATGTATGCTATATCGTGTGTGTATATGTGTATGCATGTCTGTGTGTATGCTATATTGTATGTATGTCTGTATGTCTTGTATCGGATAGCAGAAACTGGTGGTGTATGTATGTATGCTATATCGTGTGTGTATATGTGTATGCATGTCTGTGTGTATGCTATATTGTATGCATGTCTGTATGTCTTGTATCGGATAGCAGAAACTGGTGGTGTATGTATGTATGCTATATCGTGTTTGTATATGTCTATGCATGTCTGTGTGTGTGCTATATTGTATGCATGTCTGTATGTCTTGTATCGGATATCAGAAACAGGTGTTGTATGTATGTATGCTATATCGTGTGTGTATATGTGTATGCATGTCTGTGTGTATGCTATATTGTATGCATGTCTGTATGTCTTGTATCGGATATTAGAAACTGCTGGTGTATGTATGTATGCTATATCGTGTGTGTATAGGTGTATGCATGTCTGTGTGTATGCTATATTGTATGCATGTCTGTATGTCTTGTATCGGATATCAGAAACTGGTGGTGTATGTATGTATGTATGCTATATCGTGTGTGTATATGTGTATGCATGTCTGTGTGTATGCTATATTGTATGCATGTCTGTATGTCTTGTATCGGATATCAGAAACTGGTGGTGTATGTATGTATGCTATATCGTGTATGTATATGTGTATGCATGTCTGTGTGTATGCTATATTGTATGTATGTCTGTATGTCTTGTATCGGATATCAGAAACTGGTGGTGTATGTATGTATGCTATATCGTGTGTGTATATGTGTATGCATGTATGTATGTCTGAATGTCTTGTATCGGATATCAGAAACTGGTGGTGTATGTATGTATGCTATATCGTGTGTGTATATGTGTATGCATGTATGTGTGTATGCTATATTGTATGTCTGCGTGTATGCATGCATGTCTGCGTGTATGCATGTATGTCTGCGTGTCTGCGTGTGTGCATGTCTGCATGTTTGCATGTGTGTGTATATGTGTATGCATGTATGTGTGTATGCATGTATTTATGCACGTATGTGTGTATGTTATATTGTATGCATGTATGTTATATTGTATGCATGTATGTTATATTGTATGCATGTATGCTATATTGTATGCATGTATGCTATATTGTATGCATGTATGTATGCTATATTGTATGTATGTATGTATGTATGTATGTGTGTGCATGTATGTATGTGTGTGTATGTGTGTCGGTGTGTGTATGTGTGTCGGTGTGTGTATGTGTGTCGGTGTGTGTATGTGTGTCGGTGTATGTTTGTGTATGTGTGTCGGTGTATGTTTGTGTATGTGTGTCGGTGTATGTTTGTGTATGTTTGTGTACGTGTGTCTGTATGTTTGTGTACGTGTGTCTGTATGTTTGTGTACGTGTGTCTGTATGTCTGTGTATGTGTGTCTGTATGTCTGTGTATGTGTGTCTGTATGTCAGTGTATGTGTGTCTGTATGTATGTGTATGTTTGTCTGTATGTCTGTGTATGCGTGTATGTATGTCTGTGTATGCATGCATGTATGCATGTATGTATGTATGTATGCATGCATGCATGTATGTATGTATGCATGCATGCATGTATACACATATTATGTGTGTATAGATCGGGGTGGGAGACTGTCTGCCGTTCAGAATTCAATATTTTGAACGTTGCCCGATTCACGCTGCGTGGAAGCCGTCTCCCCAGTGAATCTCCTACCTAATTTTTTTATATTTTATTTTGGTCCTATCTAAGTGACAAGAAGTGGATATCTTTGCCGGAAATATCCGGGGCCGTTAAGCGACACGTCAAAGATATCCATCGTCACGTGTGTCCTATGGTTTTAAATGGATGGCCTACGTACTTTTTAGGTTTTTGTATTTTGGTCCTATCTAAGTGACAAGAAGTGGATATCTTTGCCGGAAATATCCGGGGCCGTTAAGCGACACGTCAAAGATATCCATCGTCACGTGTGTCCTATGGTTTTAAATGGATGGCCTACGTACTTTTTAGGTTTTTGTATTTTGGTTCTATCTAAGTGACAGTTAACGGCTATTTTATTCGAGATTGTCGCGGTTCATAACATCATTAGAAAAAATATGGCCTGGTGTTTAGAATTCGTAGGTGAAGTAGACATCCCCCTGATCTACGACCCTGATCTACTACCCTGACGATGACGAATAATTGAAAACATTAGCGGGTTTAAAATAAAAATGATTTCATCATCGCAATATCGTTATGATCAGGTCAGAGAATTTCAAAATAGACTCAAAACCCTCGCCGAGGTCTATCAAATAAAAATTAAAAAATGCCGATGAAGAATCACAGCAGTTGATGTTACTGTGTACTCGGTGTCAGGCGTTCTCGCCGGAGCCGGAAGTATACTATCCTTGGTGACAATGATTGCCCCGATAGCTGTTCCAATTTGTATATCGGCAGTAACAACAATCGCGGGAATAATTTCGATAATAACAAAAAAAATATCATCATGCAGCCAGCGTAAACTACAAGACTACGTGATTAAATTTCATATTGTATCAACTGCATACTCGCAATTATCCTCGATGATATCGTCGTCACTCGATAATACGATTATATCAGATAGTGAGTTCTCAGCGATGGCCAGTATTTACGATTCCGCGATATCAAAATTAGAGCGACAACATGAATATAATAACAATGACAACACCGATGAAATTAGAAAACACGAACCCGAAAACCAGAATGATCTCAATAACCTCAACGATATCAGATAGTGAGTTCTCAGTGATGGTCAGTATTCACGATTCCGCGATATCAAAATTAGAGCGACAACAACAGTATAATAACAATGACAACACCGATGGAATTACTTTAACGAATAGTGGAGAACACGAACCCAGTACAAACAAGCATGATATCAATAACATCAACGAATCCAATTTTCATGCCGTTTGCACTGCTATGTGCGTCTCCTTCAGGCCGACATAACGAGGCATGGCACGTTTCAATCGGAGCAACGGCCTAGGAGAAAGCAAGAGAAAAGCCAATGTCGCGCTATGCGATAAGTACCATCCGTTTGCTACCTCGCACGGTCTAGGGGAGACAACTCCAAGAAATGTAGCGCCTTAAAAACTTGGAGGGTACCCTCCGTCTGCTTCCTCGCACGGACGAACGGACCAACCGATTTGCATGGGGCATTGAACGTTCGATGCGTCTCTGCCTGCCCTATCCGACGGTGTGTGGCATGTTACCGTGTTTTTAAGGGCCCAGCCCACAACTCCAATCAACCGAATGTCGCGCCTTGAAAAATTGCATAGTACCATCCGTCTGCTACCTCCTACGGACGAACGGACGGTTCGACTTGATCGGGCTTTTCACCGGCAGCTGCCTCTCGTCAAGACCTACATGCCGCTTCCCCGTACATGACTGTAGCTCTTGTAATTCTAGAGAAACGGGCGTTTCAGCAATCCTTTTAAAACACTGACCTTGAAGCCTCTTATGGCCGCCGTACAGGGGATAACAAACGAAGGGACGTTCCCATTTTCATGCCGTTTGCACTGCCATGTGCGTCTCCTTCAGGCCGACATAACGATGCATGGCACGTTTCAATAGGAGCAAGGGCCTAGGAGAAAGCAAGAGAAAAGCCAATGTCGCGCTATGCGATAAGTACCATCCGTTTGCTACCTCGCACGGTCTAGGGGAGACAACTCCAAGAAATGTAGTGCCTTAAAAACTTGGAGGGTACCCTCCGTCTGGTCCCTCGCACGGACGAACTGACCAACCGATTTGCATGGCGCATTGACTGTTCGATGCATCTCAGCCTGCCCTATCATACGGTGTGTGGCATGTCACCATGTTCCCAAGGGCCCAGCCCATAACCTCAATCAACCGAATGTCGCGCTTTGAAAAATTGCATAGTACCATCCGTCTGCTACCTCCTATTGACGAACGGACGGTTCCACTTGATCAGGCTTTTCACCGGCAGCTGCCTCTCGTCAAGACCTACATGCAGCTGCCTCGTACATGACTGTACCTCTTGTAACTCTAGAGAAACGGGCGTTTCAGCAATCCTTTTAAAACACTGACCTTGAAGCCTCTTATGGCCGCCGTACTGGGGATAACAAACGAACGGACGTTCCCATTTTCATGCCGTTTGCACTGCCATGTGCGTCTCCTTCAGGCCGACATAACGAGGTATCGCACGTTTCAATCGGAGCATCGGCCTAGGAGAAAGCAAGAGAAAAGCCAATGTCGCGCTATGCGATAAGTACCATCCGTTTGCTACTTCGCACGGTCTAGGGGAGACAACTCCAAGAAAAGTAGCGCCTTAAAAACTTGGAGGTACCCTCCGTCTGGTCCCTCGCACGGACGAACGGACCAACTGATTTGCATGGGGCATTCACCGTTCGATGCGTCTCAGCGTGCCCTATCCGAAGGTGTGTGGCATGTCACCATGTTCCCAAGGGCCCAGCCCACAAATTCAATCAACCGAATGTGGCGCCTTGAAAAATTGCATAGTACCATCCGTCTGCTACCTCCTACGGACGAACGGACGGGTCGACTTGATCGGGCTTTTCACCGGCAGCTGCCTCTCGTCAAGACCTACCTGCCGCTGCCTCGTACATGACTGTCGGTCTTGTAACTCTAGAGAAACGGGCGTTTCAGCAATCCTTTAAAAACATTGACCTTGAAGCCTCTTATGGCCGCCTTACAGGGGATGACAAACACACGGACGTTCCAATTTTCATGCCGTTTGCACTGCTATGTGCGTCTCCTTCAGGCCGACATAACGAGGCATGGCACGTTTCAATCGGAGCGACGGCCTAGGAGAAAGCAAGAGAAAAGCCAATGTCGCGCTATGCGATAAGTACCATCCGTTTGCTACCTCGCACGGTCTAGGGGAGACAACTCCAAGAAATGAAGCGCCTTAAAAACTTGGAGGGTACCCTCCGTCTGCTTCCTCGCACGGACGAACGGACCAACCGATTTGCATGGGGCATTGAACGTTCGATGCGTCTCTGCCTGCCCTATCCGACGGTGTGTGGCATGTCACCGTGTTTTTAAGGGCCCAGCCCACAACTCCAATCAACCGAATGTCGCGCCTTGAAAAATTGCATAGTACCATCCGTCTGCTACCTCCTACGGACGAACGGACGGTTCGACTTGATCGGGCTTTTCACCGGCAGCTGCCTCTCGTCAAGACCTACATGCCGCTTCCTCGTACATGACTGTAGCTCTTGTAATTCTAGAGAAACGGGCGTTTCAGCAATCCTTTTAAAACACTGACCTTGAAGCCTCTTATGGCCGCCTTGCAGGGGATAACAAACGAACGGACGTTCCCATTTTCATGCCGTTTGCACTGCCATGTGCGTCTCCTTCAGGCCGACATAACGAGGCATGGCACGTTTCAATCGGAACATCGGCCTAGGAGAAAGCTAGAGAAAAGCCAATGTCGCGCTATGCGATAAGTACCATCCGTTTGCTACCTCGCAAGGTCTAGGGGAGACAACTGCAAGAAATGTGGTGCCTTACAAACTTGGAGGGTACCCTCTGTCTGCTCTCTCCCACGGACGAACGGACCAACCGATTTGCATGGGGCATTCAACGTTCGATGCGTCTCAGCCTGCCCTATCCGACGGTGTGTGGCATGTCACCGTGTTCCTAAGGGCCAGCCCAGAACTTCAATCAACCGAATGTCGCGTCTTGAAAATGTGGAGGGTACCCTCCGTCGCCTACCTCGCACGGATGAACGCACCATCCGATTTTCATGTGGTTTTCACCGTCCGATGCGTCTGAACCTACCCTATCCGACGGTGTCTGGTATGTCACCGTACATTCAAACACAGATGAGAAAGCTCAACATATCCTAATGTCGTGCAATACAAACAAGGACAGGGAAAAACAGGTTTTCTAGGGGGCTCGGACGAACGCACACGGCGAATCCAATGCACTTAGCGGCGCTAGACGCGGCTTGGCGAGGCCTATCTGGCGCTATGTAACACTTCAAGGTGTCTTCAAGAGTGTTCGAGAAAACCCCAATTAACCTATCTTCACATTTGCATGATTCTGAGGGTCCCGAAACCGCTTTTCTGCCGCGCACGGACAAACAGACCAACCGATTTTCATAGGGCATTCACCGTCCGATGCGTCTCTGCCTGCCCTATCCGACGGTGTGTGGCATGTCACCGTATTCCTAAGGGCCCAGCCCACAACTTCAATCAACCGAATGTCGCGCCTTGAAAAATTGCATAGTACCATCCGTCTGCTACCTCCTACGGACGAACGGACGGTTCGACTTGATCGGGCTTTTCACCGGCAGCTGCCTCTCGTCAAGACCTACTTGCCGCTGCCTCGTACATGACTGTAGCTCTTGTAACCCTAGAGAAACGGGCGTTTCAGCAATCCTTTTAAAACACTGACCTTGAAGCCTCTTATGGCCGCCTTACAGGGGATAACAAACGAACCGACGTTCCATTTTACATGCCGTTTGTACTGCCATGTGCGTCTCCTTCAGGCCGACATAACGAGGCATGGCACGTTTCAATCGGAGCAACGGCCTAGGAGAAAGTAAGAGAAAAGCCAATGTCGCGCTATGCGATAAGTACCATCCGTTTGCTACCTCGCACGGTCTAGGGGAGACAACTCCAAGAACTGTTGCGCCTTAAAAACTTGGAGGGTCTGCTCCCTCGCACGGACGAACGGACCAACCGATTTGCATGGGGCATTCACCGTTCGATGCGTCTCAGCCTGCCCTATCCGACGGTGTGTTGCATGTCACCGTGTTCCTAAGGGCCCAGCCCACAACTTCAATCAACCGAATGTCGCGCCTTGAAAAATTGCATAGTACCATCCGTCTACTACCTCCTACGGACGAACGGACGGTTCGACTTGATCGGGCTTTTCACCGGCAGCTGCCTCTTTTCAAGACCTACATGCCGCTGCCTCGTACATGACTGTAGCTTTTGTAACTCTAGAGAAACGAGCGTTTCAGTAATCCTTTTAAAACACTGACTTTGAAGCCTCTTATGGCCGCCTTACCGGGGATAACAAACGAACGGACGTTCCAATTTTCATGCCGTTTGCACTGCCATGTGCGTCTCCTTCAGGCCGACATAACGAGGCATGGCACGTTTCAATCGGAGCAACGGCCTAGGAGAAAGCAAGAGAAAAGCCAATGTCGCGCTATGCGATAAGTACCATCCGTTTGCTACCTCGCACGGTCTAGGGGAGACAACTCCAATAAATGTAGCACGTTAAAAACTTGGAGGGTACCCTCCGTCTGCTCCCTCGCACGGACGAACGGACCAACCGATTTGCATAGGGCATACACCGTTCGATGCGTTTCAGCCTGCCCTATCCGACGGTGTGTGGCATGTCACCGTGTTCCCAAGGGCCCAGCCCACAACTTCAATGAACCGAATGTCGCGCCTTGAAAACGTGGAGGGTACCCTCCGTCGGCTATCTCGCACGGACGAACGCACCATCCGATTTTCATGGGGTTTTCACCGTCCGATGTGCCTGAACCTACCCTATCCGACGGTGTATGGTATGTCGCCGTATATTTAAAGACAGATGAGAAAACTCAACCTATCCTAATGTCGCGCAATACAAACATGCACAGGGAAAAACACGTTTTCTTGGGCCCTCGGACGAACGCACACGGCGAATCCTATGCACTTAGCGGCGCTAGATGCGGCTTGGCGAGGCCTATCTGGCGCTATGTAGCACTTCAAGGTGGCTTCAAGAGTGTTCGAGAAAACCCCAATTAACCTATCTTCACATTTGCTTGACTCTGCGGGGCCCCGAAACCGCTTTTCTGCCGCGCACGGACGAACGGACCAACCAATTTTTATGGGGCATTCACCGTCCGATGCGTCTCTGCCTGCCCTATCCGACGGTGTGTGGCATGTCACCGTGTTCCCAAGGGCCCAGCCCACAATTTCAATCAACCGAATGTCCCGCCATCCTTGTAGTTGGTGTTAGTTTACCAGAGTCTTTCACGATGAGATGGTTTAGTGACATTCTTGCAATCTTCTCTTTCCCCTATTCCTTTAGTTTTGAAATATTATAACATGTACATCTGTTACATTTAAGCAGCACTAAGTGTAATATATACATACATACATATATATATATATATATATATATATATATATATATATATATATATATATATATATATATATATATATATATATATATATACACAATGTTTAACATGAGTCTCTCTCTCTCTCTCTCTCTCTCTCTCTATATATATATATATATATATATATATATATATATATATATATGTCACATTTTGCACATGTTTGGCATCTCCTAACTAAATGTTTTCATTTCATGTCCATATATATTTTATTGTCATCAATATTTCAACGCATACACTCCCTTTCGGGCATTAAGCAGATTTGAAAAAGGAATATTTGCTATGTGAACGATTAACAAAACCTACATTCCTTTAATTTAAAAATCTATGTGTTTATGTTATTAGGTGTCCATACACAAGCTTGTGTAAGCCCAATCCATCTGCCAATTGAATATTAGATATCTGCATTCAAATAACGCAATTAATAATCTTTGTCCAAGCAGTTTGTCAGTTGTGATCAGTAGAACAAAAAGCAACTATCTTGATCTGCCATTGCATGATGAATTGGCAAATCATGGGGTATGTGTTTTGCAGTTGTAACTGCCATTAGAGTCTGTATATATGATAGGTTTACAAGATCCTTGATTTGTAGTTTGTAATATATTATCATGTTATTGCCATCATTAGTCACTAAACAATACAGAAGGACTTCTAAAATATTATCTCTCAAATGGACGGTGTTATTAGAAATCATCCATGTAAGCTAAATTTGTAGATGTAGTTATTGTGTATAACAACCATGTTATACATGATACTTTATACATCAATTAATATACACTTACTGTTATCAAACTTCTAAAATGTTATCGCAAACATGCACGTTTGCTAATGAACGTAATTCATAGAAAATGACTGAATCGAGTATTTTGAATGGATTTACTAATCTATTATGTTGCACGTACCTGTTGTTTTTAGTCTCAGATAATGGAAACAAGAGTGAAGGATCTCGAGGGAGAACTCTCCAGTACAAGAAAACAATATGAGGAAGCTAAAGCGAACGTATGTTATTATTTTAAATGTTCCAGTTTTCCCAAATTATAATTTCCTTGAGCTTTTGGAACGCTTGTTTTATTTTATGCACTCTAGATATGTTCATTATGCAGCCATATTTATCTAGGATTGATTGGCAGGAACATGAATGTTAAAATACAAATATGATAAACAAGTAGCATTCTGTTGAGTAACTGCTACTAGAAATGCACATTGATCAATGTATTGATATGTCAGTAACCTTTAACACAGGGAACTAAAGACTAAACAATATTGCCCAAGATTATGTCCATCTTTGTAACATTTAGTTTATCAACTTAATCATACCAATTATGTAAAAATCCCGGGTAATAACAACTTCACTATTATTAGACTCTACCAGCATTAAATGACATACAAAGTTTTAACAGACACATAAATCCATGCAATAGCGAACATCACGTGTTTGTAATAAATACGTGCTTTAAAAATTATTTATAATTTACATAGTAAAATGTTTATTCGAGCATACATAAGTTAATTAAATTATTAGTTACCGTAAATTGTAATTTTCAAACCGTATTTGGTTTTATGTTCAAGCTATGCTTGAACTAATGCATATCTCTGCATATCAGCATAGTTCACATTATCTAACGAGTAATACATTGACAACATTGCTCTGTAGTCTGACACAAAACTAAGGCTGCAAAACAATTTTAATCTTTTCCCATATCCATTATAGGCCATTACAATAGGTGCGAAGCTGAATCAGGCAGAGAAGGAGATACAGGCTCTCCGTATTCAGCATGCTGATGCCGTTGCTGAGGTAATATTACTCGTGACATGTGGTGGGTTGGCACTTTAATGACGTGTTGTAGCACATGCACAAAATTGTAGTCTCTGGTATGTGTCGCATATTCAGTAATACAATTCATGACAACTATGTTAATCAGACAACTTAGTGTTTGTCAACAAAAGGGATTTATGTAACATTTGAGAACGTAGTGTTAACTGTGTTGAACGTGTAACTTTTATTTTTAATTTCATAGGATTATTGCTGGTCGTTTGAATTTATTATTTTAATATGTGATGCTACGTTATGATTTGATATTATGTTTAATTGAAAAGTATAAATTTATTACTTTCATACTGTACATATGTATAATGAAACAAACTTGTTTAATCTCAACACAAATTGATTGATTGAAAATCCGTAAGTCTGTTTAATATATGTCGCTGAATGAGTGACATGTAATCAGCATTATCAGAGATGCAAGTTTAGTGCCATTAGGTCTTTTTAACTTAAGATACAATGAAGTGTATCAATGCTTGAGATTCAGCCAGATAGACAAACAAAAAGGTAGACTGACCTATTGTGAACTTGTGCCAACTATGTCTGCGATCTTAAGTGAAATCACTACATTTTTCGGTTGCATTTTGTTTCGGAAAATATGATTGTATTGGTTTGTTTTAGGGTTTAACGCCATTTTGCAGCACACGATGAGCTATACATTGCGGCCACTATTACTGGTGGAGGAAGAACCCGGAAAGAACCACCGACCCACGAGAAGCTACTGGCAATCGTTTTCACATAACGACACTAGCCGAATCTTAGACTCGAACCCATGCTGACAGAGGTGAGACGGCATTGATCCGTAACGGAAAATGCTTTAGACCTCTCGGCCACTCGGGGCCCCTAAATATGATTGTAAAAAATGAACATTGTGTATATCATATATCACGGTCGTCATAATTTTAATATATTCTATAATGGCTAGTTGGTGTAAATATTGTATGACGTACAAAAGTATTTTTTTTTCAAATATGAAATGCTCTGTGCATAATCAATATGTTGCCCTTGTATATTGTAAATTACTGTACAAGATTGGTTTCCTATTAAAGAAATAAAACACAGTATTAAGATCATATTGATATATTGTCTTATGTAATTCACGCGTGAAGATTCTAGCTTTGAAACAAACTTCGTTTCATTTTATGATCGGATTCTAATCTGTTTCATCATTTGCTAACATTTACAGAATTTAAGACGATACAAATTTGCACCTTTAATTGATTTTGTTTCAATATCTAATCAAGATCTTACTCCATGCTAACAGATTATATTTATATTACATTCATATTTGTCCTATTATATATACGTCTTAATAAGTGTGTTCAAACACATTCTGAAAATACAAAAAATATATAAACAATCTGATAACTGAAGACATGCATAAAAATAATTTATAAATCGCAACTATGATCAATAGTGGTTTATGACGGTGTCGAAAAACTTATAAAGAAAGGGAGTTAATTCAGTTTGTCTCAGATTGTTTGGTTAAGGTTAACACGGTGCAGGCCCGAGAGAATTGCATTCACAGCCCTGTTTTGAGTATCTGACTAGTTTCAAAATTAAAACTGGAAAAAAGCTTTTAACCTGATTCGGATGTTGACACCGATCACTAGTATGAAGGTCTCAATTTTTTTTATGTTTTCCAATTTCATTGTTTTTATCATTTGTTGTTCTGTAGTGTAGTCATATCATTATTGATGGTGTAAAGCGCTTAGAGCTTTGAAAGATTAGGCGCTATACAAAGTCCTCATTATTATTATTATATTTAATCCAAATCCTATTTGAAAATCAAATGCAGAAGTAAACGTGCTTGATACTTTGTTACTTGAAATTCATCAAAATTGAATTAGACTTCTTGATATATCAGTGTTCCAGAATGTATCTGTTATGTATCTCCAGCAGAGCAAGTATCATGTTCGTCCCATTTTATATAATTGAAGTGAACAATATTGATCTTAATTTAATTTTCGGGCAGATCTATGTCTATGTAAACTGTTGTTGCGTAAACATTCAAACATTTAGTGCGTACCATGAATACTTGATTACAAGAATCAACCGATCGCCGACCCTGATTATGTATGCACATCATGTACCAGATTATCTGGATTTATGTAATCGTTTATGAGTATTTATTAGCACAAACAGCATATGCCCAAATTTGTCTGCACACAATGCCCAGACATTGTGGATGCCCAAATTTGTCAGCACACAATGTCCAGACATTGTGTAGTTTGGTGTAGCACTCTCAACGGATCAAAACTTATTGAGCAGGTATTATACATGGAAGCCAAGTCTATGTATCCACTGTGCCCACATAGGCCGGAACGTTTTAATTGTTTTCACAGAGAAATGCTTGCTGATATTTTTACGAAGACAGAATTTAGCTTTTTAAATTAATAACTTGTTTAAATTTATAGCCATTATATGATAAGATGACGCCTGTTAAAGATATAGCAGAGTGTACACATTATAGTACTATATTTGGATATATAACATCTAGATGTTGTATATGATACACTACACAACATTCATGCTTAACTTAATCATAGGGGGTACTACATTCATGTGTAATACAAATCATAATTAAATAACAATTTTAGGAGTAATACAGTTTATCGGGGTATATGCAATAGCTAATTCAATGTTTGTGGATAAAACAAGTGGTTTGTCAATTCAAACGCATTCTCTATTATATGCGACGTTACGTGTCAAGAGCCAATCAACAGCTAGATGACGCAATATACATCGAACTCATTCTGATTTCAGTTATTTGATTCTTTACTTAAAATATAGAAATTTGAAAATAATATTTTGCAATATCAGACACAAGCTCTTCTTACACAATATTCCCATTTCTATTACATTTATTTTATTATTTCAGTTCAACAGATATAAGAGAGAAATAGTAAGTAAAATATTTCCCCTTTAGTACCAACTATACGGTAATACATCTTCTATATTTGCTTTGTGATTGTTTGGTCTGTATAATTATCACAAACTGTTCCACGAATGTAATACACAATTTTACAACGAGCAACACAAGTTTCAGTTCAATTCCAATGCCTCTTTTATTATTTAAATGTACATTATTATTCAGGTGAAATTTCAATACTTCGTTAGCCAATTTTCATTAATCTTAAGATAAAAGTATCGGCTATTGAATAATACGTTTATGTGAAGACCAGGATTATGGTTATAAAGTGACATTGGTATCGACTACTGAATTATACATGTATGTGAAGAACAGGATTGCTATTATAAGCTGACACTGATATCGGCTATTGAATTATACATTTATGTGAAGACAAGGACTAGTATTATAAAATGACACTGATATTGGATATTGAATTATACGTTTACACGATGTCCAGGATTAATGTTATAAAGTGACACTTGTATGAGCTATTGAATTATACGTTTATGTGAAGACTAGGATTATTATTATAAAGTGACACTGATATCGACTATTGAAATATAATTTATGTGAAGAACAGGAATGCTATTATAATCTGACACTTGTATCGGTTATTGAATTATACGTTTATGTGAAGACAAGGAGTATTGTTATAAAGCATTGTACTCTCCTCTCTCCAACTCGTCAACTTGTATACTATCAGAACCACATCATTACAAACCTTTTATATATTTGTATACGGTTTTCTTTCTCTAAATGTGTTCCATAACTAGTCTCGCTTGAAATTGGTATTTTGGACGAAACGAAAAAAAGCATAAACAGAATACAAACTGTGATAAGTGCACTTTTTCATTTCTGGCTAGTCTGTAATTTAATTTGTCGATTAACCGGCAGCACACAGTTCACATATACGAGATGATAGAAGTGATGAAAGTGTAATTATCAGATTAATGACACACTGTATTTGTTTTTTCCAATATGCACCTGTTAATTTGTCAGTTTTATTTAGATTAAATAAACGAAGTTAAGTTTATTGGTTTTTATATCACATTTATATCATACTTTCATGAAGACATAAATCAGAAATGGAACCTATCAAAAGGCGTATTTATCAGTCAAAATGTAAACATTCTGTACTGCGCCATGTTCGTATTTGATTCGCTAAGCTTGTTCTTTCATTATTAGTAATTTCTCTTCAAATTCACTATATCAATAACCATTATATTTACTTTTATTGGTTTATCTCTGAGGGTTCGTTTAAAATTATTATATTTAGTACAAAATATATGTAACACAATTTTAGGTCACAATAAGAAATTATGTGGTGAAAGGAAAGAAACGTGTTCTCCAATACATATATGTTCGGAGATATCTTGATGCGTTTCAAGAGCCAAACCACTATTTCATTTCCCATATACCGTAAAGTTAATACATAAAGAGCTAAAGTGATTTCTTCATTATATTCATCAAAAGTGTAGAGACTTCCATTTATTAAAGCTGTACAATTGTTTCATCATTGAAAACGGGTCTTTCAAAGCATTTTCTCTGCGCATCATGAATGATATACAACAACTGCCAGTTCTGCACCTATCAATACAGTATTATGTCAGGGTTGAAAATATAATTTGTGGCAGGACATTAATTGTATACGATCAAAATAAAAGTATATATTGTGTTGTCACCTATAGCTTCTAGTTATCAAATTAGACCGACTATCGGGCATGTGATACTGCAAATAGGAGGAAATGATTTACGCGACGATAATTATATCGAGGTTGCCAATATGATTGAGATTATTTGCAGGGAATTGATACAAAAAGGTATCAAGAAAGTGATGGTTGTTGGTATTCTACCCCGAGAAAAAACGAGGGGTTTGAGTAGTAACATATATCGCATACAGAGACAAAATATAAACAAACTATTGGTTGCTCGATTTAAAGATCAGGAACGAATCGTTTATTGGCCATGCCAGACTTTCAGGACTTCATATTTTGCCAGAGATTAAACTCACTTAAACCAATATGGTATTAAGTGGCTATATAAATTGTATTCTATCATCGTGAAAAAGCACGTGCTAAATCCATGAAAATCCGTTTGATCACTCCATAATAAACTGGAGCTTTTGTAAGGGACGAAAGGTCCCAAACAAACTGCAGCGACGAGACGTCCACGTTCGTCAGTTTTGGAAACGGCAACGTTCACATAAATATCCATATTTATGTTAGCGTTGCTGGCTTTTTTTATACCATATATAACGGTATATCTTGTGTCCGTTTGCCCTAGTCTAACGACATCTTGTCGGGCTACGATATAACTTATATAATACTTAATTGTAATCTGTATTACGTTAACATTTAAGGTTATACCAAACCCATCCTACCAGCCGAAGGTTTTAAGGTGGAATTCTGCCACTACTAGGCACCTATATTCCCCATACTAAAACCACGGCCGGTTTCTCTTGCGGAACTTGTGTCGTTAGTAGGTCCGCAATTCCTCGTAGCAAAACCTTCACTGAGTGTTACTGATAACTGGTGGTATGCCCGCTGTCCTATTTCTAATAATTCTATGAGTTATTTTCAAAGTATTATCCAGCTATATACCGCTAAAAATTCCCTACCCAACTGCTTATTACATACGAAAAAAAATCTTTATCTTACTGAATAAATTAATGCGTGTGGTGTCACTAGATGCGCAATTGAATTACCTTTCAAATGGTACCAAGTATGTTACAATAGTTTAAGTAGTTTCTGAGATAATCCAAAAATGTCTCATTCTGCTTGGGTCGGACAAAAGACTGATATAGTCGGGTTATTTGGGAATATACTGGTTTCAAGACTTAATTGATGAACGAATCGAGGTGTCAAAATACGCGAAATAAAATTACCTACCTGGTGATGTGTTATTGTTCTTAAAATCTTAATAAATAAAAAAGTCTATACGTATAAACGATATCAACATCACAATGAAACGGCAATTTGGTATGTCTGTATTTTTATAAGTATACTACATACAAGACTGAGGTCATCATTTCCGGGCGTAAGATACTCGATATAATAAGGTTTCAATAATATTGTTATTAAAACTTGCATGGAAATGTCAGCATTAATAATTTTAAATTTAAAATAATCCACCGAAAATGGTAGCAAACGATAGGGGTTCATTATGATCAATTATTTTTAAATCACATAGAGTAAATGTTATGCACATGTACTTATTTGGAAGGTAATAAGACAGTGTATGCAATAGATAATTGGATTTTGAAAAAATTAATAGATATAGATTTTACACGAACTAATTTGCAATAGCATATATCGCGGATTTGGTTTGATGACCTGGAATTGGGGGTAGTAGTACGTGCAAAATTCCTCCCGTGAAACTACACATACAGATTAGAATAACAGGCGGAGTAGGAATATACTGGTTTCAAGACTTAATTGATGAACGAGTTAGGCGATCGAGGTGTCAAAATACGCGAAATAAAATTACCTACCTGGTGATGTGTTATTGTTCTTAAAATCTTAATAAATAAAAAAGTCTATACGGATAAACGATATCAACATCACAATGAAACGGCAATTTGGTATGTCTGTATTTTTATAAGTATACTACATACAAGACTGAGGTCATCATTTCCGGGCGTAAGATACTCGATATAATAAGGTTTCAATAATATTGTTATTAAAACTTGCATGGAAATGTCAGCATTAATAATTTTAAATTTAAAATAATCCACCGAAAATGGTAGCAAACGATAGGGGTTCATTATGATCAATTATTATTAAATCACATAGAGTAAATGTTATGCACATGTAATTATTTGGAAGGTAATAAGACAGTGTATGCAATAGATAATTGGATTTTGAAAAAATTAAAAAATAGATATAGGTTTTACACGAACTAAATTGCAATTGCAAATATCGCGGATTTGGTTTGATGACCTGGAATTGGGGGTAGTAGTACGTGCAAAATTCCACCCGTGAAACTACACATACAAATTAGAATAACAGGCGGAGTAGGGTCGTGAATTTTACTCACATTACTGATCCAAATCTTACATTATATACGTTACTATGTAGCCAGATAACTACTCTATTGACCACGGAAATCAGACAAAATTTATACAAAGAGATGTTGTAATAATAATAATAATAATATATATCAATTGACTATATCGTCCAAAATTTTTATAGTATGACGTTAGTTTCAATGTAGCTATCTTAATAATTAATCGTCATTTCCTAGTGTGTATGATACCATTACGTAGAGCGTTTCCACTTGTATATTTATGGCGAGTAGTATTGTAATAACTTAAAGAATTATTAGAAATAGGACAGCGGGTATACCACCAGTTATCAGTAACACTCAATGAAGGGTTTGCTACGAGGAATTGTGGACGGACTAACGGCACAAGTTCCGCAGGAGAAACCGGCCGTGGTTGGAGTATGGGGAATATAGAGGCCTAGTAGTGGCAGAATTCCACCTTAAAACCTTCGGCTGGTAGGATGGGTTTGGTATAACCTTAAATGTTAACGTAATACCGATTACAATGAAGAATTATATACGTTATATCCTAGCCCGAGAATTAGTCGTTAGACTAGGGCCAACGGACACAAAATATACCGTTACATATGGTATAAAAAAATGTAGTGAAAGGTATAGATACAGATGAAATTTTCGGCTGGTCGGTATTTAAATTTTATTTTCTATAAAAATTAGTAGTCATTTTCTAGTATGTAATAAGCCGTTGGGTAGGGAATTTTTAGCTGTATATAGCGGGATAATACTTTGAATATAACTCATACAATTATTAGAAATAGGACAGCGGGCATACCACCAGTTATCAGTAACACTCAGTGAAGGGTTTGCTACGAGGATATGCGGACGGACTAACGGCACAAGTTCCGCAGGAGAAACCGGCCGTGGTTGGAGTATGGGGAATATAGAGGCCTAGTAGTGGCAGAATTCCACCTTAAAACATTCGGCTGGTAGGATGGGTTTTGGTATAACCTTAAATGTTAACGTAATACCGATTACAATTAAGTATTATATACGTTATATCGTAGCCCGAGAATTAGTCTTTAGACTAGGGCCAACGGACACAAAATATACCGTTACATATGGTATAAAAAATGTAGTGAAAGGTATAGATCCAGATGAAATTTTCGGCTGGTCGGTATTTAAATTTAGTAATTTTCGTAGCCCTAGAATTAGTCGTTATGTTATGAAATGATTTTGTTATGCGGATTCTGTTTAGCTTTTCATAACCTTCTTCTCATTTCTTGCTATGAGAAGGAATTACTCGTATGTTAAGGAGCGTCAATATCCATGTGGTAGAGAGAGAGAGAGAGAGAGAGAGAGAGAGAGAGAGAGAGAGAGAGAGAGAGAGAGAGAGAGAGAGAGAGAGAAGAAAGAATTCAGGCTCTCTTAAAAGGAGCGCCGCCGCGATGATAAGACAGCTACATCTGAAATGATAAGGCGAAGATCTATTTCCTCGTCGATAGTAACTGACTTTTATTTAATTAAACAACACAAATATATTGACTACATTCTAGAAACATATATAAAAACTTTATAATAAAAGTTCATGCAATACATATTATATTTTCCTTTTTCCAGCTTTCCAACTTCATTTATTCGTATAGCTTCTACATTTTAGAATATTATACAAATAGTTAATTCTTAAACAATGAAATTGGAAAACATAAAAAAAATGAGACCTTCATACTAGTGATCGGTGTCAACATCCGAATCAGGTTAAAAGCTTTTTTCCAGTTTTAATTTTGAAACTAGTCAGATACTCAAAACAGGGCTGTGAATGCAATTCTCTCGGGCCTGCACCGTGTTAACCTTAACCAAACAATCTGAGACAAACTGAATTAACTCCCTTTCTTTATAAGTTTTTCGACACCGTCATAAACCACTATTGATCATAGTTGCGATTTATAAATTATTTGTATGCATGTCTTCAGTTATCAGATTGTATATGTATATTTTTGTATTTTCAGAATGTGTTTGAACACACTTATTAAGACGTATATATAATAGGACAAATATGAATGTAATATAAATATAATCTGTTAGCATGGTGTAAGATCTTGATTAGATATTGAAACAAAATCAACTAAAGGTGCAAATTTGTATCGTCTTAAATTCTGTAAATGTTAGCAAATGATGAAACAGATTAGAATCCGATCATAAAATGAAACGAAGTTTGTTTCAAAGCTAGAATCTTCACGCGTGAATTACATAAGACAATATATCAATATGATCTTAATACTGTGTTTTATTTCTTTAATAGGAAACCAATCTTGTACAGTAATTTACAATATACAAGGGCAACATATTGATTATGCACAGAGCATTTCATATTTGAAAAAAAAAAATACTTTTGTACGTCATACAATATTTACACCAACTAGCCATTATAGAATATATTAAAATTATGACGACTGTGATATATGATATACACAATGTTCAGAAAAGCTTGACTCTAGTCTGGCTTTGAATTGGCCGACCAAACAAAGCTGGCTCTCTCTCTCTCTCTCTCTCTCTCTCTCTCTCTCTCTCTCTCTCTCTCTCTCTCTCTCTCTCTCTCTCTCTCCTCTTCCGCCGCCGCCGCCGCAGAGAGCAAGAATAGATATATTGAAGCATTCACAAGCTATAAGGTATTGCAGCAAAGGACGTCCCATTTGTCTGGCATTCGCTACCACCACAACCATCATCATCAGCAGCAGACAGCATTCTCTCTCTCTCTTCTTGCCGCCGCCGCCGCAGAGAGCAAGCACATATATTGAAGCATTCACAAGCTATAAGGTATTGCAGCAAAGCGAAACCACAGCCAAGGGAACGGGCTTGACACAAACGGCGGGGAAAGAAGACCCTGTTCAGAACAGCTTGACTCTAGTCTGACTTTGAATTGGCCGACCAAACAAAGCTGTTTCTCTCTCTCTCTCTCTCTCTCTCTGTCTCTCTCTCTCTCTCTCTCCTTGCCGCCGCCGCCGCAGAGAGCAAGCACATATATTGAAGCATTCACAAGCTATAAGGTATTGCAGCAAAGCGAAACCACAGCCAAGGGAACGGGCTTGACACAAACGGCGGGGAAAGAAGACCTGTTCAGAACAGCTTGACTCTTGTCTGACTTTGAATTGGCTGACCAAAGAAAGCTGGCTCTCTCTCCTCTCTCTCTCTCTCTCCTCTCTCTCTCTCTCTCTCTCTCTCTCTCTCTCTCTCTCTCTCTCTCTCTCTCTCTCTCTGTCTCTCTCTCTCTCTCTCCTTGCCGCCGCCGCCGCCGCATCAGAGAGCAAGAATATATATATTGAAGCATTCACAAGCTATAAGGTATTGCAGCAAAGGACGTCGCATTTGTCTGGCATTCGCTACCACCAAACCTCATCAGCAGCAGCAGCAGACAGCATTCTCTCTCTCAATTATTGCCGCCGCCGCCGCCGCAGAGAGCAAGCACATATATTGAAGCATTCACATGCTATAAGGTATTGCAGCAAAGCGAAACCACAGCCAAGGGAACGGGCTTGACACAAACGGCGGGGAAAGAAGACCCTGTTCAGAACAGCTTGATTCTAGTCTGACTTTGAATTGGTCTACCAAACAAAGCTGTTTCTCTCTCTCTCTCCTTGCCGCCGCCGCCGCCGCAGAGAGCAAGAATAGATATATTGAAGCATTCACAAGCTATAAGGTATTGCAGCAAAGGTCGTCCCATTTGTCTGGCATTCGCTACCACCACAACCATCAGCAATAGCATCAGCAGACTGCATTCTCTCTCTCTCTCCTTGCCGCCGCCGCCGCAGAGAGCAAGCACATATATTGAAGCATTCACAAGCTATAAGGTATTGCAGCAAAGCGAAACCACAGCCAAGGGAACGGGCTTGACACAAACGGCGGGGAAAGAAGACCCTGTTCAGAACAGCTCGACTCTAGTCTGACTTTGAATTCGCCGACCAAACAAAGCTGGCTCTCTCTCTCTCTCTCCTTGCCACCGCCGCCGCCGCAGAGAGCCAGAATAGATATATTGAACTGCAGATCGCTAAGTCTCAATTATGTATTTAGTGTAAATTAACTACTTATTTTTATAAGTTTATTTTACATTTTGCTACACATTTGTTTCTTAAATCGAAATTATTTGTTTCTTAAATCAAATATTATTTCCATTTTGTTTCCTATTTGTTTCTTATGTGCATTTCTTTATTGATATATCTTCTAGTTATTAATTCCATTAATTATGTCATATATTGAAAACATTCAAGCATGTTTCTAGAAGACAGGTAATCCGCTTATACGATCGGTAAGTCCCAATTATATATTATAAGTTTGTTTTACAACACATTGGTTTCTTATCTGCATTTATTTCTTGATATAGGATCTAGTTATTAATTGCATTAAGCCATCGGGTATTGCCTTTTTACGGGTATAGAGCTTCAAAATATTCTTAAATTAACTTATAGAATTATTGGAATTAGGACAGCGGGCATACCAACCGTAACAACGATAAGGGTTTTAGTATGGGAAATGCCGGGCCTAGTACAGGCGGATGTTCTAAATTAAAATTTGAGGCTGGTACGACACGTTTGGTATAACGATGAATGTTAACGTAATACTGATTAGAATGAAGTATTATATACGTTATATTGTAGCCAGAGAAGTAGTCGATTGACTAAGACAGAATTGAAAGAAAATATACAAAATATTTACGTAGAAATAGTTTAGTGAAAGGTATATATCGACATGTCATTTTCCGCTTGAGTCACAATTATATATTGTATAAGTTTGTTTTACAACTTTGCTACAGATTTGTTTCTTAGGTGCATTTATTTGTTGATATAGGATCTAGTTATTAATTCGATTATTTATGTCATATATTGAAAACATTGAGGCATATTTCTAGAAAACCAATGATGTTTGGTATAACGATGAATGTTAACGTAATACTGATTAGAATGAAGTATTATATACGTTATATTGTAGCCCGAGAAGTAGTCGATTGACTAAGACAGAATTGAAAGAAAATATACAAAATATTTATGTAGAAATAGTTTAGTGAAAGGTATATATCGACATGTCATTTTCTGCTTGAGTCACCGTTAGTAGGTCCGCAATTCCTCGTAGCAAAACCTTCACTGAGGGTTACTGATAACTGGTGGTATGCCCGCTGTCCTATTTCTAATAATATTATGAGTTATTTTCAAAGTATTATCCAGCTATATACCGCTAAAATTCCCTACCCAACGGCTTATTACATACTAGGATATGACTACTAATTTTTATAGAAAATAAAATTTAAATACCTACCAGCCGAAAATTTCATCTGGATCTATACCTTTCAGTACATTTTTTATACCATATATATCGGTATATTTTGTGTCCGTATCCCCTAGTCTAACGACTACTTCTCGGGCTACGATATAACGTATATAATACTTAATTGTAATCAGTATTACGTTCACATTTAAGGTTATACCAAATCCATCCTACCAGCCGAAGGTTTTAAGGTGGAAATTCTGCCACTACTAGGCCTCTATATTCCCCATACTCAAACCACGGCCGGTTTCTCCTGCGGAACGTGTGCCGTTAGTCCGTCCGCAATTCCTCGTAGCAAACCCTTCACTGAGTGTTACTGATAACTGGGGGTATGCCCGCTGTCCTATTTCTAATACTTCTTTAAGTTATTACAATACTACTCGCCATAAATATATACGTGGAAACGCTCTACCTAATGGTATCATACACACTAGGAAATCACGATTAATTACTAAAATAGCTACATTGAAACTAACGTCATACTATAAAATTTTTGGACGATATAGTCAATTGATATATATTATTATTATTATATTACAACATCTCTTTGTATAAATTTTGTCTGATTTCCGTGGTCAATAGAGTAGTTATCTGGCTACATAGTAACTTATATAATATAAGATTTGGATCAGTAATGTGAGTAAAATTCAACAGGCGACCCTACTCCGCCTGTTATTCTAATTTGTATGTGTAGTTTCACGGGTGGAATTTTCCACGTACTACTACCCCCAATTCCATGTCCTCAAACCAAATCCGCGATATATGCTATTGCATTTTTAGTTTGTGTAAAACCTATATCTATTTATTATTTTTTTCAAAATCCAATTATCTATTGCATACACTGTCTTATTACCTTCCAAATAAGTACATGTGCATAACATTTACTCTATGTGATTTAATAATAATTGATCATAATGAACCCCTATCGTTTGCTACCATTTTCGGTGCATTATTTTACATTAAAATTATTAATGCTGACATTTCCATGCAAGTTTTAATAAAAATATTATTGAAACCTTATTATATCGAGTATCTTACGCCTGGAAATGATGACCTCAGTCTTGTATGTAGTATAATTATAAAGATACAGACATACCAAATTGCCGTTTCATTTTGTTGTTGATATCGTATATCCGTATAGCTCGAACTGCCTAGGCGCTAGCTGATACAGGGTATCCCCTAGGCAGACAGGTAGCTTCTGGGGCGGTATACGAAGCTAGGGTCCTAGGCGTCTAGGGTCCCGCAAGGAACGAACGGCTCGATCTGCCTAGGCGCTAGCTGGTACAGGTTACCCCGTAGGCGGGCAGGCAGCTAGCTAGCTTCTCACGTGGTATGCAAGGCTAGGGTCCTAGGCGTCTAGGGTCCCGCAAGGAACGTATGGCTCGACCTGCCTAGGCGCTTGCTGGTACAGGGTACCCCCTAGGCGGGCAGGCAGCTAGGTAGCTTGTCAGGTGGTATGCAAGGCTAGGCCCGTATTCCCAGGTGGAACCTGCCTTGTCGCTTGCTGCGTTCCAGGCAGGACACGTTGGGAAAAATTTTAAAAAATAACTTTCCTGACCAACTACCCACATATTTTTGCCGGTACTACTATATACAAAAAAATGCGATTTCCATAGGGGTCTATGGGAATCCTATATATTTGCATATAAAAATTTTTTTGTATAGAATGGTATATACATTTGAATAGCGGCCTTTTGAACCGAGCGCAGTATCGTAATGGAGGCGCTATATAATACCATTACTGGGGCGGTATATATATATATATACACAACATGCACTGCTACATAGGCACTCGCTGGTACAGGGTACCCCTAGGCAGGCAGGTAACTTCTGGGGCGGTATACGAAACTAGGGTCCTAGGCGTCTAGGGTCCCGCAAGGAACGAACGGCTCGACCTGCGTAAGCGCCGGCAGGTAGCTTCTGGGGCGGTATACGAAGCTAGGGTCCTAGGCGTCTAGGGTCCCGCAAGGAACGAACGGCTCGACCTGCGTAGGCGCTAGCTGGTACAGGGTACCCCCTAGGCAGGCAGGTAGCATCTGGGGCGGTATAGGAAGCTAGGGTCCTAGGTGTCTAGGGTCCCGCAAGGAACGAACGGCTCGACCTGCGTAGGCGCTAGGTGGTACAGGGTACCCCCTAGGCAGGCACGTAGCTTCTGGGGCGGTATACGAAGCTAGGGTCCTAGGCGTCTAGGGTCCCGCAAGGAACGAACGGCTCGACCTGCCTAGGCGCTAGCTGGTACAGGGTACCCCCTAGGCAGGCAGGTAGCTTCTGGGGCGGTATACGAAGCTAGGGTCCTAGGCGTCTAGGGTCTCATCAAGGAACGTACGGCTCGACCTGCCTAGGCGCTCGCTGGTACAGGGTACCCCTAGGCAGGCAGGTAGCTTCTGGGGCGGTATACGAAGCTAGGGTCCTAGGCGTCTAGGGTCTCATCAAGGAACGTACGGCTCGACCTGCCTAGGCGCTCGCTGGTACAGGGTACCCCTAGGCAGGCAGGTAGCTTCTGGGGCGGTATATGAAGCTAGGGTCCTAGGCGTCTA
>JARLTB010000419.1:252500-289741 GCA_030141615.1 Unio pictorum
AAGGTGTTGGACTTAGAAATTTTAGGGTCCAGTCCAGAAACTGGTGAGAGAAACTGGTGAAAAAGTTGGACTTAGAAATTTTTGGAAAGGTGTTGGACTTTGTTGTTTTTGTCCTGAAAGTGTCGATATTTGGGTGCAGTTGTATTTTTTTTTTTTTTTTTGACGTGTTGGACTTTGTCGTTCAAACTATCGATATTTGGGTTCAGGTCAGAAACTGGTGAAAAAGTTGCTGCCGAACATGAAAAAAAAAAAAGCCCCAAAAAAATTTCTAAGTTGGACTTGGAAATTTTTTTGGGGCTTTTTTTTTCCCATGTTGGATATCGGCAGCATCGCACGAAACGTACGTACAAACACTCAGCCGGCGCTACAAACAGCACAGAGAAGATAACTTGAAGCATTCACAAGGTAGGAGCATTGCAGCAATGAATTGTCCAAAATCCCATTTGCATGGCATTCGCTACCACCACAACCATCATCATCATCAGCAGCAGCAGCAGCTCTCTCCACCGACGCCGCAAACAGCAAGCAGATATATCGAAGCATTCACAAGCTATGGGCATTGCAGCAATGAATTTGCCAACGTCCCATTTGTATGACATTCGCTACCACCACAACCATCAGCAGCAGCAGCAGCTCTCTCAACCGCCGCCGCAAACAGCAAGCAGAGATATCGAAGCATTCACAAGCTATGGGCAAGGAAGACCCCGTTGAGCTTGACTCTGGTCTGACTTTGTGCTAGGGAACGGGCTTGGCACAAACGGCGGGCAAGGAAGACCCCGTTGAGCTTGACTCTAGTCTGACTTTGTGCAAAGGAACGGGCTTGGCACAAACGGCGGGCAAGGAAGACCCCGTTGAGCTTGACTCTCTAGTCTGACTTTGTGCAAGGAATATGCCAAAATCCCATTTGTATGGCATTCGCTACCACCACAACCATCATCATCAGCAGCAGCAGCAGCTCTCTCCACCGCCGCCGCAAACAGCAAGCAGATATATCGAAGCATTCACAAGCTATGGGCATTGCAGCAATGAATTTGCCAACGTCCCATTTGTATGACATTCGCTACCACCACAACCATCAGCAGCAGCAGCAGCTCTCTCCACCGACGCCGCAAACAGCAAGCAGAGATATCGAAGCATTCACAAGCTATGGGCAAGGAAGACCCCGTTGAGCTTGACTCTAGTCTGACTTTGTGCAAGGGAACGGGCTTGGCACAAACGGCGGGCAAGGAAGACCCCGTTGAGCTTGACTCTAGTCTGACTTTGTGCAAAGGAACGGGCTTGGCACAAACGGCGGGCAAGGAAGACCCCGTTGAGCTTGACTCTCTAGTCTGACTTTGTGCAAGGAATATGCCAAAATCCCATTTGTATGGCATTCGCTACCACCACAACCATCATCATCAGCAGCAGCAGCAGCTCTCTCCACCGCCGCCGCAAACAGCAAGCAGATATATCGAAGCATTCACAAGCTATGGGCATTGCAGCAATGAATTTGCCAACGTCCCATTTGTATGACATTCGCTACCACCACAACCATCAGCAGCAGCAGCAGCTCTCTCAACCGCCGCCGCGAACAGCAAGCAGAGATATCGAAGCATTCACAAGCTATGGGCAAGGAAGACCCCGTTGAGCTTGACTCTAGTCTGACTTTGTGCAAGGGAACGGGCTTGGCACAAACGGCGGGCAAGGAAGACCCCGTTGAGCTTGACTCTAGTCTGACTTTGTGCAAGGGAACGGGCTTGGCACAAACGGCGGGCAAGGAAGACCCCGTTGAGTTTGACTCTCTAGTCTGACTTTGTGCAAGGAATATGCCAAAATCCCATTTGTATGGCATTCGCTACCACCACAACCATCATCATCAGCAGCAGCAGCAGCTCTCTCCACCGCCGCCGCAAACAGCAAGCAGATATATCGAAGCATTCACAAGCTATGGGCATTGCAGCAATGAATTTGCCAACGTCCCATTTGTATGACATTCGCTACCACCACAACCATCAGCAGCAGCAGCAGCTCTCTCAACCGCCGCCGCGAACAGCAAGCAGAGATATCGAAGCATTCACAAGCTATGGGCAAGGAAGACCCCGTTGAGCTTGACTCTAGTCTGACTTTGTGCAAGGGAACGGGCTTGGCACAAACGGCGGGCAAGGAAGACCCCGTTGAGCTTGACTCTAGTCTGACTTTGTGCAAGGGAACGGGCTTGGCACAAACGGCGGGCAAGGAAGACCCCGTTGAGTTTGACTCTCTAGTCTGACTTTGTGCAAGGAATATGCCAAAATCCCATTTGTATGGCATTCGCTGCCAACACAATCATCATCATCAGCAGCAGCAGCAGTCTCTCTCAACCACCGCCGCAAACAGCAAGCAGATATATGGAGGCATTCACAAGTTATGGGCATTGCAGCAATGAATTTGCCAACGTCCCATTTGCATGGCATTCGCTACCACCACAACCATCAGCAGCAGCAGCTCTCTCAACCGCCGCCGCAAACGGCAAGCAGATATATCGAAGCATTCACAAGCTACGGGCATTGCAGCAATGAATATGCCAAAGTCCCATTTGCATGGCATTCGCTACCACCACAACCATCATCATCAGCAGCAGCAGCTCTCTCCACCGCCGCCGCAAACAGCAAGCAGATATATCGAAGCATTCACAAGCTATGGGCATTGCAGCAATGAATATGACAAAATCCCATTTGTCTGGCATTCGCTACCACCACAACCATCAGCAAGCAGCAGCAGCTCTCTCTCTCTCTCTCTCTCTCTCTCTCTCTCTCTCTCTCTCTACCACCGCCGCAAACAGCAACAAGATATCTTTCTTTAAGTCATTTATAAGTGGTAGATATTGAAGCAAATTTCCCCCCCCCCCCTTTCGCCAATGTCCCGTTTGCCTGATATTCGCTACCACCACAACTATCCATCAGCAGCAGCAGCAGCATTCTATCACGCGAGAAAACCGGGGAAAAGCCACAATACAAACATGGATAGTAGCATTCGTTCCCTACTCCCAATTGCCCAGCAGACAACTTGAATAAACAGAAGGTCGCGCCTGGAAAACGTGGGGGGTACCCTCCGTCGGTTGCCTCGCACGGACGAACGGACAAACCGATTGGCATGCGGCATGCACCGTCCGATGCGTCTCAGCCTGCCCTATCCGACGGTCCGTGGCACGTCACCCCAATGCCAAGGGCCCAGCACACAACTTGAATCAACCGAATGTCGCGCATTTGAATAAACAGAATGTCGCGCCTTGAAAACGTGGATGGTACCCTCCGTCGGCTACCTCGCACGGACAAACGAAGAAACCGATTGGCATGGGGCATGCACCGTCCGATGCGTCTCAGCCTGCCCTATCCGACGGTTTGTGGCATGTCACCCCATCGCCAAGGGCACAGCAGCCCACTTGAATCAACCGAATGTCGCGCATTGAAAACATGGGCTTGGCACAACACGGCGGGGAAAGAAATGCCTGTTGAGCTTGACTCTCTGGCTTTGAATTGGCCGACACAAACAAAGCTGGCTGACTTGATTCAAAGCTGGCTGACTTTAGTCAAAGCTGGCTGACTTTGTGTAGAAATGCGTAGAAATGCGTAGATTTGTGCGGATTGGGCTTTGAAGTGGCTGATTTTCGTCAAACATGTACGCGTTGGGCTTTGAATTGGCTGATTTGTACGAATTCCTTATTTTTAATAGGAATTACACCTTTTTGAAGTGGAAATGGCTCAAATAAGGCATAAATGCAAGTACTGGGGTGGAATACCATTTCTTTGCACGAATATTTAAGGGGAATTTAATAAATATTACGCATGTAATTACCCTTATGGCCGCCTTACAGGGGATAACAAACGAACGGACGTTCCAATTTTCTTGCCGTTTCCACTGCCATGTGCGTCTCCTTGACAGCGAGGCATGGCACGTTTCAATCCGAGCAACGGCCTAGGAGAAAGCAAGAGAAAAGCCAATGTCGCTCTATCGGTTTGCTACCTCGCACGGTCTACGGGAGACAACTCCAAGAAATGGAGCGCCTTAAAAACTTGGAGGGTATCCTCCGTCTGCTCCCTCGCACGGACGAACGGACAAACCGATTTTCATGGGGTTTTCACCCTTCGATGCGTCTCAGCCTGCCCTATCCGACGCTGTGTGGCATGTCACCGTGTTCCCAAGGGCCCAGCCCACAACTTCAATCCACCGAATGTCGCGCCTTGAAAACGTCGAGGGTACCCTCCGTCGGCTACCTCGCACGGACGAACGCAACATCGGATTTTCATGGGGTTTGCACCGTCCGCTGCGTCTCAGCCTGCCCTATCCGACGGTGTCTGGTATGTCGCCGTACATTCAAAGACAGCTGAGAAAACTCAACATCTCCTAATGTCGCGCAATACAAAAACAGGGACAGTGAAAAACACGTTTTCTTGGGCGCTCGGACGAACGCACACGGCGAATCACATGCACTTAGCGGCGCTAGACGCGGCTTGGCGAGGCCTATCTGGCGCCATGTAGCACTTCAAGGTGGCTTCAAGAGTGTTCGAGGAAACCCCAATTAACCTATCTTCACATTTGCATGACTCTGCGGGGCCCCCAAACCGCTTTTCGGCCGCGCACGGACGAACGGACCAACCGATTTTCATGCGGCATGCACCGTCCGATGCGTCTCTGCCTGCCCTATCCGACGGTGTGTGGCATGCCACCCCAATGCCAAGGGCCCAGCAGACAACTTGAATCAACCGAATGTCGCGCCATGAAAACGTGGAGGGTACCCTCCGTCGGCTACCTCGCACGGACGAACAGACCGTCCCATTTTCATGGGGTTTTCACCGTCCGATGCGTCTTAGCCTACCCTATCCGACGGTGTGTGGCATGGCACCCCAGTGCCAAGGGCCCAGCAGACAACTTGAATCCACCGAATGTCGCGCCTTGGAAACACGGCCTTGGCTCAATACGGCCGGGAAAGGAGACCCTGTTGAGCTTCTCTCTCAGGTTTTAGTGGCGGAATTTTGGCCCAATTTTGGCCATTACAGTGTGAAAAAATTTTCACAGTTGTGAAAAAATGTCACAGTGGTGAAAAAAGTGTCAGACATGGACAATGAAGTCAATAGCGTATTTAAAGCCAATGTCGCGCCATGAACTATTGCATAGTACCATCCGTCGGCTACCTACTACGGACGAACGGACCATCCGATTTTCATGGGGTTTTCACCGTCCGATGCGTCTTAGCCTACCCTATCCGACGGTGTCTGGTACGTCACCGTCTTCCCAAGGGCCCAGCCAGCAACGTCTATCCACCGAATGTCGCGCCTTGAAAACACGGGCTTGGCACAACACGGCCGGGAAGGGAGACCCTGTTGAGCTTCTCTCTCAGGTTTTAGTGGCGGAATTTTGGCCCAATTTTGGCCATTACAGTGTGAAAAAATTTTCACAGTTGTGAAAAAATGTCACAGTGGTGAAAAAAGTGTCAGACATGGAAAATGAAGTCAATAGCGTATTTAAAGCCAATGTCGCGCCATGAACTATTGCATAGTACCATCCGTCGGCTACCTACTACGGACGAACGGACCATCCGATTTTCATGGGGTTTTCACCGTCCGATGCGTCTTAGCCTACCCTATCCGACGGTGTCTGGTACGTCACCGTCTTCCCAAGGGCCCAGCCAGCAACTTCTATCCACCGAATGTCGCGCCTTGAAAACACGGGCTTGGCACAACACGGCCGGGAAAGGAGACCCTGTTGAGCTTCTCTCTCAGGTTTTAGTGGCGGAATTTTGGCCCAATTTTGGCCATTACAGTGTGAAAAAATTTTCACAGTTGTGAAAAAATGTCACAGTGGTGAAAAAAGTGTCAGACATGGACAATGAAGTCAATAGCGTATTTAAAGCCAATGTCGCGCCATGAACTATTGCATAGTACCATCCGTCGGCTACCTACTACGGACGAACGGACCATCCGATTTTCATGGGGTTTTCACCGTCCGATGCGTCTTAGCCTACCCTATCCGACGGTGTCTGGTACGTCACCGTCTTCCCAAGGGCCCAGCCAGCAACGTCTATCCACCGAATGTCGCGCCTTGAAAACACGGGCTTGGCACAACACGGCCGGGAAGGGAGACCCTGTTGAGCTTCTCTCTCAGGTTTTAGTGGCGGAATTTTGGCCCAATTTTGGCCATTACAGTGTGAAAAAATTTTCACAGTTGTGAAAAAATGTCACAGTGGTGAAAAAAGTGTCAGACATGGAAAATGAAGTCAATAGCGTATTTAAAGCCAATGTCGCGCCATGAACTATTGCATAGTACCATCCGTCGGCTACCTACTACGGACGAACGGACCATCCGATTTTCATGGGGTTTTCACCGTCCGATGCGTCTTAGCCTACCCTATCCGACGGTGTCTGGTACGTCACCGTCTTCCCAAGGGCCCAGCCAGCAACTTCTATCCACCGAATGTCGCGCCTTGAAAACACGGGCTTGGCACAACACGGCCGGGAAAGGAGACCCTGTTGAGCTTGACTCGCAGGTTTGAACGGGAAAAGTTTGGCCATATTTTGGCCATTGTGGCCCAATTTTGGCCATTGTGGCCAAATTTTGGCCATTGTGGCCAAATTTTGGCCAATTGGCCAAATTTTGGCCATAACAGTGCGTAAAAAATTTCGCACACTCGAGTAAAAATTTACGCACGTTTGCGTAAAAATTTACCAATGTTGAGTAAAAAGCTCCGCAACATGGAAATCGAAGAAATCGCCTATTTAAGCGAAATAAATGTGTTGGAGGCGAATATAAGATACATTTGAAGTGGAAAATACAAAGAAAACGTTTGAAAATTAAATGGAATGGGTTGAAAAATTTTATAATGAAATTGTCAAATTAAAAGACATTTTCATATGGATTTGTACCTATTTATATATTGCATTGGCTTGAATGTATGGATTGCCTATTGAAATCGAAAGTCTGTGTTTGAGGTGAATATAAAAACATTTGAAGTGGAATGGAAATGTTTTTATTAAATTTGAAAGCAATTTGTTGCTCAGACGATACGCAGTATACTGTATCGAACTGGTCAGCCTGGACCAACTTGATAAGTAGTATCGAACTCGTCAGCATGGACCAGCTTGATAAGTAGTACAAGTTTCCCTCCCATTGCTGTCGGCGTCATCGTCGCGGAGTGGTGAACAAGCGTAGCAAAATTGCGGCTTGGCCAACTGGACAGCAGAAAACCTTATATAATAATTGCGACTGAGCGGCTGCATTAGCTAGGGTCCTAGGCGTCTAGGGTCCCTTCAAGGAACGTACGGCTGTACCTGCGTAGGCGCTAGCTGGTACAGGGTACCTCTAGGCAGGCAGGGAGCTTCTGGGGCGGAATACGAAGCTAGGGTCCTAGGCGTCTAGGGTCCCTTCAAGGAATATACGGCTCTACATGCCAAGTGTGCCAAAAATTGCTCACCTAAGAAATGAATCCATTCATATGAAAAGAGAGCGGAATATTAATATAATCCGCTAATTAATGCCCTATCCGACGGTGCGTGACATGTCACCGTGTTGCCAAGGGCCCAGCCCACAACTTCAATCCACCGAATGTCGCGCCTTGAAAACTTGGACGGTACCCTCCGTCTGCTCCCTCGCACGGACGAACGGACCAACCGATTTGCATGGGGCATGCACCGTTCGATGCGTCTTAGCCTGCCCTATCCGACGGTGTGTGGCATGTCACCCCATCGCCAAGGGCCCAGCCCGCAACTTCAATCCACCGAATGTCGCCCCTTGAAAACGTGGAGGGTACCCTCCGTCGGCTACCCCGCACGGACGAACGAACCATTCGATTTTCATGGGGTTTTCACCGTCCGATGCGTCTCAGCCTACCCTATCCGACGGTGTCTGGTATGTCGCCGTACATTCAAAGACAGCTGAGAAAACTCAACCTATCAGAATGTCGCGCAATTCAAACAAGGACAGGGAAAAACAAGTTTTCCTGGGCGCTCGGACGAACGCACACGGCGAATACAAGGCACTTAGCGGCGCTGGACGCGGCTTGGCGAGGCCTATCTGGCGCTATGTAGCACATCAAGGTGGCTTCAAGAGTGTTCGAGAAAACCGCAATTAACCTATCTTCACATTTGCATGACTCTGCGGGGCCCAGAGACAGGTTTTCTGCCGCGCACGGACGAACGGACCAACCGATTGGCATGGGGTTTTCACCGTCCGATGCGTCTCTGCCTGCCCTATCCGTCGGTGTGTGGCATGTCAACGTCTTCCCAAGGGCCCAGCCCACAACTTCAATCCACCGAATGTCGCGCCATGAAAAATTGCATAGTACCCTCCGTCTGCTACCTACTACGGACGAACGGACCATCCGATTTTCATGGGGCATGCACCGTCCGATGCGTCTCAGCCTGCCCTATCCGACGGTGTGTGGCATGTCACCCCAATGCCAAGGGCCCAGCAGACAGCTTGAATCAAGCGAATGTCGCGCCTTGAAAACTTGGAGGGTACCCTCCGTCGGCTACCTCGCACGGACGAACGGACCGTCCCATTTTCATGGGGTTTTCACCGTCCGATGCGGCTCAGCCTGCCCTATCCGACGGTGTCTGGTATGTGACCGTGTTCCCAAGGGCCCAGCCCACAACTTCAATCCACCGAATGTCGCGCCTTGAAAACATGGGCTTGGCACAACACGGCGGGGAAAGGAGACCCTGTTGAGCTTGACTCGCAGGTTTGAACGGAAAAAGTTTGGCCATATTTTGGCCATTGTGGCCAAATTTTGGCCATTGTGGCCAAATTTTGGCCAATTGGCCAAATTTTGGCCATAACAGTGCGTAAAAATTTTCGCACACTCGAGTAAAAATTAACGCACGTTTGCGTAAAAATTTACCAATGTTGAGTAAAAAGCTCCGCAACATGGAAATCGAAGGAATCGCCTATTTAAGCGAAATAAATGTGTTGGAGGCGAATATAAGATACATTTGAAGTGGAAAATACAAAGAAAACGTTTGAAAATTAAATGGAATGAGTTGAAAAATTTTATAATGAAATTGTCAAATTAAAAGACATTTTCATATGGATTTGTACCTATTTATATATTGCATTGGCTTGAATGTATGGATTGCCTATTGAAATCGAAAGTCTGAAAGGGAAATCGAAAGGGAGCTTCTGGGGCGGAATACGAAGCTAGGGTCCTAGGCGTCTAGGGTCCCTTCAAGGAATATACGGCTCTACATGCGAAGTGTGCCAAAAATTGCTCACCTAAGAAATGAATCCATTCATATGAAAAGAGAGCGGAATATTAATATAATCCGCTAATTAATGCCCTATCCGACGGTGCGTGGCATGTCACCGTGTTGCCAAGGGCCCAGCCCACAACTTCAATCCACCGAATGTCGCGCCTTGAAAACTTGGACGGTACCCTCCGTCTGCTCCCTCGCACGGACGAACGGACCAACCGATTTGCATGGGGCATGCACCGTTCGATGCGTCTGAGCCTGCCCTATCCGACGGTGTGTGGCATGTCACCCCATCGCCAAGGGCCCAGCCCGCAACTTCAATCCACCGAATGTCGCCCCTTGAAAACGTGGAGGGTACCCTCCGTCGGCTACCCCGCACGGACGAACGAACCATTCGATTTTCATGGGGTTTTCACCGTCCGATGCGTCTCAGCCTACCCTATCCGACGGTGTCTGGTATCTCGCCGTACATTCAAAGACAGCTGAGAAAACTCAACCTATCAGAATGTCGCGCAATTCAAACAAGGACAGGGAAAAACAACTTTTCCTGGGGGCTCGGACGAACGCACACGGCGAATGCAAGGCAATTAGCGGCGCTGGACGCGGCTTGGCGAGGCCTATCTGGCGCTATGTAGCACATCAAGGTGGCTTCAAGAGTGTTCGAGAAAACCGCAATTAACCTATCTTCACATTTGCATGACTCTGCGGGGCCCAGAGACAGGTTTTCTGCCGCGCACGGACGAACGGACCAACCGATTGGCATGGGGTTTTCACCGTCCGATGCGTCTCTGCCTGCCCTATCCGTCGGTGTGTGGCATGTCAACGTCTTCCCAAGGGCCCAGCCCACAACTTCAATCCACCGAATGTCGCGCCATGAAAAATTGCATAGTACCCTCCGTCTGCTACCTACTACGGACGAACGGACCATCCGATTTTCATGGGGCATGCACCGTCCGATGCGTCTCAGCCTGCCCTATCCGACGGTGTGTGGCATGTCACCCCAATGCCAAGGGCCCAGCAGACAGCTTGAATCGAGCGAATGTCGCGCCTTGAAAACGTGGAGGGTACCCTCCGTCGGCTACCTCGCACGGACGAACGGACCGTCCCATTTTCATGGGGTTTTCACCGTCCGATGCGTCTCAGCCTGCCCTATCCGACGGTGTCTGGTATGTGACCGTGTTCCCAAGGGCCCAGCCCACAACTTCAATCCACCGAATGTCGCGCCTTGAAAACATGGGCTTGGCACAACACGGCGGGGAAAGGAGACCCTGTTGAGCTTCTCTCTCAGGTTTTAGGGGCGGAATTTTGGCCATATCTTGGCCATTGTGGCCAAAAATGAGCCATTGTGGCCGAAAATGAGCCATAACAGTGCGTAAAACTTTACGCACTTGCGTCAATATTTACGCAAGTTTGCGTAAATATTTACGCAACATGGAAAATGAAGGAATGAATGAAATCGCCTATTTAAAGCGAAATAAATGGGTTGGAGGTGAATATTTGAAGCGGAATGGAATGGGTATATTAAATTGGAAATTCGAAATTGAAATATTCCCATTGGGGACCGAGTTATTAGCAAAAAACTGTGTTTTCGGTCGGTTTTTTGGAATTTATGAAGGAAAAGGGAGAGGTTCGAATCCCGCTGATGACAGCTGATCGTAGCCCTTGGCAAGACCTATCTGCCAAAGCAAACCCCATGAAAATATTCCAAGCCGTTACCGAGATATTGCCAAAAATAACAACCAAATATCACACAAGGGGCAAAGCCCTGAGAGCCAGGCCGTTTGCCGGGACCTTCCCGGGGGAAAATTACAAGGCCTGTATCTCCGCTACCCCTGCCCCTAGCTCCTTCAATCACCCATGCCTGGCTTTGTCTCGGCGAGACCTACACGCACATGTAAGGCATTGGCCGCTTGCTCACTCCCCGGCAGAGTTATGGTCGACAACGTGATTTCCCCGAGAGCACCACGGGAGAAATTGGCTTTCTCCAGGGCACCCCCTCCTTGGGAAAATTGCAATGCCTGTATCTCCGCTGTCCCTGGACATACCTCCACGAACGACCCACGCTTGCCTTTGTCTCGGCGAGACCTACACGCACATGTAAGGCATTGGCCGCTAGCTCTCTCCCCGGCAGAGTTATGGTCGACAACGTGATTTCCCCGTGAGCACCACGGGAGAGACTGGCTTCGTCCACGGGACCCCTCGCGGGGACCATTACAATGCCCGTGTCTCCGCTATCCCTGCACCTAGCTCCTTGAACGACCCATGCTTGGCTTCGTCTTGGCGAGACCTACACGCACATGTAAGGCATTGGCCGCTAGCTCGCTCCCCGGCAGAGTTATGGTCGACAACGTGATTTCCCCGTGAGCACCACGGGTGAAATTAGCTTTCTCCAGGGCACCCCCTCCTTGGGAAACTTGCAATGCCTGTATCTCCGCTGTCCCTGGACCTACCTCCACGAACGACCCATGCTTGCCTTCGTCTCGGCGAGACCTACAGGCACATGTAAGGCATTGGCCGCTAGCTCACTCCCCGGCAGAGTTATTGTCGACAACGTGATTTCGCCGAGAGCACCACGGGAGAAATTGGCTTTCTCCAGGGCACCCCCTCCTTGGGAAACTTGCAATGCCTGTATCTCCGCCGTCCCTGGACCTACCTCCACGAACGACCCATGCTTGCCTTCGTCTCGGCGAGACCTACACGCACATGTAAGGCATTGGCCGCTAGCTTGTTCCCCAGCAGAGTTATGGTCGACAACGTGATTTCCCCGTGAGCACCACGGGAGAAATTGGCTTTCTACAGGGCACCCCCTCCTTGGGAAAATTGCAATGCCTGTATCTCCGCCGTCCCTGGACCTACCTCCACGAACGACCCATGCTTGACTTCGTCTCGGCGAGACCTACACGCACATGTAAGGCAGTGGCCGCTAGCTCGCTCCCCGGCAGTGGTATGGTCGACAACGTGATTTCCCCTGAGCAACCAGGGGAAAGACTGGCTTTGTCCAGGGCACCCCCTCCTGGGGAAACTTGCAATGCCTGTTTCTCTGCCGTCTCTGGACCTAGCTCCACGAACGACCCAAGCTTGCCTTCGTCTCGGCGAGACCTACACGCACATGTAAGGCAATGGCCGCTAGCTCGCTCCCCGGCAGTGTTATGGTCGACAACGTGATTTCCCCTGAGCAACAAGGGGAAAGACTGGCTTTGTCCAGGGCACCCCCTCCTTGGGAAACTTGCAATGCCTGTGTCTCCGCCGTCCCTGGACCTAGCTCGACGAACGACCCATGCTTGCCTTCGTCTCGGCGAGACCTACACGCACATGTAAGGCTTGGCCGCTAGCTCGTTCCCCGGCAGAGTCATGGTCGACAACGTGATTTCCCCGTGAGCACCACGGGAGAAATTGGCTTTCTCCAGCGCACCCCCTCCTTGGGAAAATTGCAATACCTGTATCTCCGCTGTCCCTGGACCTACCTCCACGAACGACCCATGCTTGCCTTCGTCTCGGCGAGACCTACACGCACATGTAAGGCATTGGCCGCTAGCTTGTTCCCCGCCAGAGTTATGGTCGACAACGTGATTTCCCCGTGAGCACCACGGGAGAAATTGGCTTTCTCCAGGGCACCCCCTCCTTGGGAAAATTGCAATGCCTGTATCTCCGCTGTCCCTGGACCTACCTCCACGAACGACCCATGCTTGACTTCGTCTCGGCGAGACCTACACGCACATGTAAGGCAATGGCCGCTAGCTCGCTCCCCGGCAGTGTTATGGTCGACAACGTGATTTCCCCTGAGCAACCAGGGGAAAGACTGGCTTTGTGCAGGGCACCCCCTCCTTGGGAAAATTGCAATGCCTGTATCTCCGCTGTCCCTGGACCTACCTCCACGAACGACCCATGCTTGCCTTCGTCTCGGCGAGACATACACGCACATGTAAGGCATTGGCCGCTAGCTTGTTCCCCGGCAGAGTTATGGTCGACAACGTGATTTCCCCGTGAGCACCACGGGTGAAATTGGCTTTGTCCAGGGCACCCCCTCCTTGGGAAACTTGCAATGCCTGTATCTCCGCCGTCCCTTGACCTAGCTCCACGAACGACCAATGCTTGCCTTGGTCTCGGCGAGACCTACACGCACATGTAATGCATTGGCCGCTAGCTGGTTCCCCGGCAGAGTTATGGTCGACAACGTGATTTCCCCGTGAGCACCACGGGAGAAATTGGCTTTGTCCAGGGCACCCCCTCCTTGGGAAACTTGCAATGCCTGTATCTCCGCTGTCCCTGGACCTAGCTCCACGAACGACCCATGCTTGCCTTTGTCTCCGCGAGACCTATACGCCAGTGTAAACGGTTTAAAAATATTCCAATTCCTGACCGAGATATTCCATTTCTAGTGAAAAATGAAAAGTGACCTTTTGTTCGGTCATATAATTCGACGCAGTCACGGTTTGGACCCTTTGCGGTGTTTTGTTCCCAGACAATTTGGTATTTCTAGGTAGAACACGTCTAGGGCGACCTGCCTGCACAAACCCCATTGAAATTTTCCCATTGGGGACCGAGTTATTAGCAAAAAACTGTGTTTTCGGTCGGTTTTCTGCACTTTATGAAGGGAAAGGGAGAGGCGCGAATCCCGCTGATGAAAGGTGATCGTAGCCCTTGGGAAGACCTATCTGCCAAAGCAAACGGCATGAAAATATTCCAAGCCGTTACCGAGATATTGCAAAAAATAACAACCAAAAATCACACCAGGGGCAAAGCCCTGAGAGCCAGGCCGTTTGCCGGGACCCTTCCCGGGGGAAAATTACAAGGCCTGTATCTCCGCTACCCCTGCACCTAGCTCCTTCAGCTACACATGCCGGGCTTCGTCTCGGCGAGACCTACACGCACATGTAAGGCATTGGCCGCTAGCTCACTCCCCGGCAGAGTTATGGTCGACAACGTAATTTCCCCTGAGCACCAGGGGAGAAATTGGCTTTCTCCAGGGCACCCCCTCCTTGCGAAACTTGCAATGCCTGTATCTCCGCTGTCCCTGGACCTAGCTCCACGAACGACCCATGCTTGCCTTTGTCTCGGCGAGACCTACACGCACATGTAAGGCAGTGACCGCTAGCTCGCTCCCCGGCAGTGTTATGGTCGACAACGTGATTTCCCCGAGAGCACCACGGGAGAAATTGGCTTTCTCCAGGGCACCCCCTCCTTGCGAAAATTGCAATGCCTGTATCTCCGCTGTCCCTGGACCTAGCTCCACGAACGACCCATGCTTGCCTTTGTCTCGGCGAGACCTACACGCACATGTAAGGCAGTGACCGCTAGCTCGCTCCCCGGCAGTGTTATGGTCGACAACGTGATTTCCCCGTGAGCACCACGGGAGAGACTGGCTTCGTCCACGGGACCCCTCGCGGGGACCATTACAATGCCTGTGTCTCCGCTATCCCTGCACCTAGCTCCTTGAACGACCCATGCTTGGCTTCGTCTTGGCGAGACCTACACGCACATGTAAGGCATTGGCCGCTAGCTCGCTCCCCGGCAGAGTTATGGTCGACAACGTGATTTCCCCGTGAGCACCACGGGAGAAATTGGCTTTCTCCAGGGCACCCCCTCCTTGGGAAACTTGCAATGCCTGTATCTCCGCTGTCCCTGGACCTACCTCCACGAACGACCCATGCTTGCCTTTGTCTCGGCGAGACCTACACGCACATGTAAGGCATTGGCCGCTTACTCACTCCTCGGCAGAGTTATGGTCGACAACGTGATTTCCCGAGAGCACCACGGGAGAAATTGGCTTTGTCCAGGGCACCCCCTCCTTGGGAAAATTGCAATGCCTGTATCTCCGCTGTCCCTGGACCTACCTCCACGAACGACCCATGCTTGCCTTCGTCTCGGCGAGACATACACGCACATGTAAGGCATTGGCCGCTAGCTTGTTCCCCGGCAGAGTTATGGTCGACAACGTGATTTCCCCGTGAGCACCACGGGTGAAATTGGCTTTGTCCAGGGCACCCCCTCCTTGGGAAACTTGCAATGCCTGTATCTCCGCCGTCCCGGGACCTAGCTCCACGAACGACCAATGCTTGCCTTGGTCTCGGCGAGACCTACAAGCACATGTAATGCATTGGCCGCTAGCTGGTTCCCCGGCAGAGTTATGGTCGACAACGTGTTTTCCCCGTGAGCACCACGGGTGAAAATGGCTTTGTCCAGGGCACCCCCTCCTTGGGAAAATTGCAATGCCTGTATCTCCGCCGTCCCGGGACCTAGCTCCACGAACGACCAATGCTTGCCTTGGTCTCGGCGAGACCTACAAGCACATGTAATGCATTGGCCGCTAGCTGGTTCCCCGGCAGAGTTATGGTCGACAACGTGTTTTCCCCGTGAGCACCACGGGTGAAAATGGCTTTGTCCAGGGCACCCCCTCCTTGGGAAAATTGCAATGCCTGTATCTCCGCTGTCCCTGGACCTAGCTCCACGAACGACCCATGCTTGCCTTTGTCTCGGCGAGACCTATACGCCAGTGTAAACGGTTTAAAAATATTCCAATTCCTGACCGAGATATTCCATTTCTAGTGAAAAATGAAAAGTGACCTTTTGTTCGGTCATATAATTCGACGCAGTCACGGTTTGGACCCTTTGCGGTGTTTTGTTCCCAGACAATTTGGTATTTCTAGGTAGAACACGTCTAGGGCGACCTGCCTGCACAAACCCCATTGAAATTTTCCCATTGGGGACCGAGTTATTAGCAAAAAACTGTGTTTTCGGTCGGTTTTCTGCACTTTATGAAGGGAAAGGGAGAGGCGCGAATCCCGCTGATGAAAGGTGATCGTAGCCCTTGGGAAGACCTATCTGCCAAAGCAAACGGCATGAAAATATTCCAAGCCGTTACCGAGATATTGCAAAAAATAACAACCAAAAATCACACCAGGGGCAAAGCCCTGAGAGCCAGGCCGTTTGCCGGGACCCTTCCCGGGGGAAAATTACAAGGCCTGTATCTCCGCTACCCCTGCACCTAGCTCCTTCAGCTACACATGCCGGGCTTCGTCTCGGCGAGACCTACACGCACATGTAAGGCATTGGCCGCTAGCTCACTCCCCGGCAGAGTTATGGTCGACAACGTAATTTCCCCTGAGCACCAGGGGAGAAATTGGCTTTCTCCAGGGCACCCCCTCCTTGCGAAACTTGCAATGCCTGTATCTCCGCTGTCCCTGGACCTAGCTCCACGAACGACCCATGCTTGCCTTTGTCTCGGCGAGACCTACACGCACATGTAAGGCAGTGACCGCTAGCTCGCTCCCCGGCAGTGTTATGGTCGACAACGTGATTTCCCCGAGAGCACCACGGGAGAAATTGGCTTTCTCCAGGGCACCCCCTCCTTGCGAAAATTGCAATGCCTGTATCTCCGCTGTCCCTGGACCTAGCTCCACGAACGACCCATGCTTGCCTTTGTCTCGGCGAGACCTACACGCACATGTAAGGCAGTGACCGCTAGCTCGCTCCCCGGCAGTGTTATGGTCGACAACGTGATTTCCCCGTGAGCACCACGGGAGAGACTGGCTTCGTCCACGGGACCCCTCGCGGGGACCATTACAATGCCTGTGTCTCCGCTATCCCTGCACCTAGCTCCTTGAACGACCCATGCTTGGCTTCGTCTTGGCGAGACCTACACGCACATGTAAGGCATTGGCCGCTAGCTCGCTCCCCGGCAGAGTTATGGTCGACAACGTGATTTCCCCGTGAGCACCACGGGAGAAATTGGCTTTCTCCAGGGCACCCCCTCCTTGGGAAACTTGCAATGCCTGTATCTCCGCTGTCCCTGGACCTACCTCCACGAACGACCCATGCTTGCCTTTGTCTCGGCGAGACCTACACGCACATGTAAGGCATTGGCCGCTTACTCACTCCTCGGCAGAGTTATGGTCGACAACGTGATTTCCCGAGAGCACCACGGGAGAAATTGGCTTTGTCCAGGGCACCCCCTCCTTGGGAAAATTGCAATGCCTGTATCTCCGCTGTCCCTGGACCTACCTCCACGAACGACCCATGCTTGCCTTCGTCTCGGCGAGACATACACGCACATGTAAGGCATTGGCCGCTAGCTTGTTCCCCGGCAGAGTTATGGTCGACAACGTGATTTCCCCGTGAGCACCACGGGTGAAATTGGCTTTGTCCAGGGCACCCCCTCCTTGGGAAACTTGCAATGCCTGTATCTCCGCCGTCCCGGGACCTAGCTCCACGAACGACCAATGCTTGCCTTGGTCTCGGCGAGACCTACAAGCACATGTAATGCATTGGCCGCTAGCTGGTTCCCCGGCAGAGTTATGGTCGACAACGTGTTTTCCCCGTGAGCACCACGGGTGAAAATGGCTTTTCCAGGGCACCCCCTCCTTGGGAAAATTGCAATGCCTGTATCTCCGCTGTCCCTGGACCTAGCTCCACGAACGACCCATGCTTGCCTTTGTCTCGGCGAGACCTATACGCCAGTGTAAACGGTTTAAAAATATTCCAATTCCTGACCGAGATATTCCATTTCTAGTGAAAAATGAAAAGTGACCTTTTGTTCGGTCATATAATTCGACGCAGTCACGGTTTGGACCCTTTGGGGTGTTTTTTTCCCAGACAATTTGGTATTTCTAGGTAGAACACGTCTAGAGCGACCTGCCTGCACAAACCCCATTGAAATATTCCCATTGGGGACCGAGTTATTAGCAAAAAACTGTGTTTTCGGTCGGTTTTCTGCACTTTATGAAGGGAAAGGGAGAGGCGCGAATCCCGCTGATGACAGGTGATCGTAGCCCTTGGGAAGACCTATCTGCCAAAGCAAACCCCATGAAAATATTCCAAGCCGTTACCGAGATATTGCAAAAAATAACAACCAAAAATCACACCAGGGGCAAAGCCCTGAGAGCCAGGCCGTTTGCCGGGACCCTTCCCGGGGGAAAATTACAAGGCCTGTATCTCCGCTACCCCTGCACCTAGCTCCTTCAGCTACACATGCCGGGCTTCGTCTCGGCGAGACCTACACGCACATGTAAGGCATTGGCCGCTAGCTCACTCCCCGGCAGAGTTATGGTCGACAACGTAATTTCCCCTGAGCACCAGGGGAGAAATTGGCTTTCTCCAGGGCACCCCCTCCTTGCGAAACTTGCAATGCCTGTATCTCCGCTGTCCCTGGACCTAGCTCCACGAACGACCCATGCTTGCCTTTGTCTCGGCGAGACCTACACGCACATGTAAGGCAGTGACCGCTAGCTCGCTCCCCGGCAGTGTTATGGTCGACAACGTGATTTCCCCGAGAGCACCACGGGAGAAATTGGCTTTCTCCAGGGCACCCCCTCCTTGCGAAAATTGTAATGCCTGTATCTCCGCTGTCCCTGGACCTAGCTCCACGAACGACCCATGCTTGCCTTTGTCTCGGCGAGACCTACACGCACATGTAAGGCATTGACCGCTAGCTCGCTCCCCGGCAGTGTTATGGTCGACAACGTGATTTCCCCGTGAGCACCACGGGAGAAATTGGCTTTCTCCAGGGCACCCCCTCCTTGGGAAACTTGCAATGCCTGTATCTCCGCTGTCCCTGGACCTACCTCCACGAACGACCCATGCTTGCCTTCGTGTCGGCGAGACCTACACGCACATGTAAGGCATTGGCCGCTAGCTCACTCCCCGGCAGAGTTATGGTCAACAACGTGATTTCGCCGAGAGCACCACGGGAGAAATTGGCTTTCTCCAGGGCACCCCCTCCTTGGGAAAATTGCAATGCCTGTTTCTCCGCCATCCCTGGGCCTACCTCCTTGATCGACCCATGCATGGCTTTGTCTCGACGAGACCTACACGCCAGTGCAAACCGTTTGAAAATATTCCAGTTCCTTACCGAGATATTCCATTTCTAGTGAAAAATGAAAAGTGACCTTTTGTTCGGTCATATAATTCGACGCAGTCACGTTTTGGACCCTTTGCGGTGTTTTTGTCCCAGGCAATTTGCTTTTTCTAGGTAGAACACACCGAGAGCGACCTGCCTGCACAAACCCCATTGAAATATTCCCATTGGGGACCGAGTTATTAGCAAAAAACTGTGTTTTCGGTCGGTTTTTTGCACTTTATCGAGGGAAAAGGAGAGGTTCGAATCCCGCTAATGACAGTGTGTCGTAGCCCTTCCCAGGACCTATCTGCCAAAGCAAACCCCATGAAAATATTCCAAGCCGTTACCGAGATATTGCAAAAAAATAACAACCAAAAATGACACAAGTGGCAAAGCCCTGAGAGCAAGGCCGTTTGCCGGGACCCTTCCCGGGGGAAAATTACAAGACCTGTATCTCCGCTACCCCTGCCACTAGCTCCTTCAAGCACCCATGCCTGGCTTCGTCTCGGCGAGACCTTCACGCACATGTAAGGCATCGGCCGCTTGCTCACTCCCCGGCAGAGTTATGGTCGACTACGTGATTTCCCCGAGAGCACCACGGGAGAAATTGACTTTCTCCAGGGCACCCCCTCCTTGGGAAAATTGCAATGCCTGTATCTCCGCTGTCCCTGGACCTACCTCCACGAACGACCCACGCTTGCCTTCGTCTCGGCGAGACCTACACGCACATGTAAGGCATTGGCCGCTAGCTCGCTCCCCGGCAGAGTTATGGTCGACAACGTGAGGGAAAAGGAGAGGTTCGAATCCCGCTAATGACAGTGTGTCGTAGACCTTACCAAGACCTACCTGTCAAAGCAAACCCCATGAAAATATTCCAATATTCTAACCCTAACCCTAACCCTAACCCTAACCTAACCCTAACCCTAACCCTCCTTGGGAAAATTGCAATGCCTGTATCTCCGCTGTCCCTGGACCTACCTCCACGAACGACCCATGCTTGCCTTCGTCTCGGCGAGACCTACACGCACATGTAAGGCATTGGCCGCTAGGTTGTTCCCCGCAGAGTTATGGTCGACAACGTGATTTCCCCGTGAGCACCACGGGTGAAAATGGCTTTGTCCAGGGCACCCCCTCCTTGGGAAACTTGCAATGCCTGTATCTCCGCTGTCCCTGGACCTACCTCCACGAACGACCCATGCTTGCCTTCGTCTCGGAGAGACCTACACGCGCATGTAAGGTATTGGCCGCTAGCTCGCTCCCCGGCAGAGTTATGGTCGACAACGTGATTTCCCCGTGAGCACCAGGGGAGAGACTGGCTTCGTCCACGGGACCCCTCGCAGGGACCATTACAATGCCCGTGTCTCCGCTATCCCTGCACCTAGCTGCTTGAACGACCCATGCTTGGCTTCGTCTTGGCGAGACCTACACGCACATGTAAGGCATTGGCCGCTAGCTCGCTCCCCGGCAGAGTTATGGTCGACAACGTGATTTCCCTGAGAGCACCACGGGAGAAATTGGCTTTCTCCAGGGCACCCCCTCCTTGTGAAATTTGCAATTTCTGTATCTCCGCCGTCTCTGGACCTAGCTCCACGAACAACCCATGCTTGCCTTCGTCTCGGCGAGACCTACACGCGCATGTAAGGCATTGGCCGCTAGCTTGTTCCCCGGCAGAGTTATGGTCGACAACGTGATTTCCCCGTGAGCACCACGGGTGAAAATTGCTTTCTCCAGGGCACCCCCTCCTTGGGAAAATTGGAATGCCTGTATCTCCGCCGTCTCTGGACCTAGCTCCACGAACGACCCATGCTTGCCTTTGTCTCGGCGAGACCTATACGCCAGTGTAAACGGTTTAAAAATATTCCAATTGCTGACCTCGATATTTCATTTCTAGTGAAAAATGAAAAGTGACCTTTTGTTCGGTCATATAATTCGACGCAGTCACGGTTTGGACCCTTTGCGGTGTTTTTCTCCCAGGCAATTTGGTATTTCTAGGCAGAACACGTCTAGCGCGACCTGCCTGCACAAACCCCATTGAAATATTCCCATTGGGGCCCGAGTTATTAGCAAAAAACTGTGTTTTCTGTCGGTTTTTTGCACTTTATGAAGGAAAAGGGAGAGGTTCGAATCCCGCTGATGACTTCCGATCGTAGCCCTTGGCAAGACCTATCTGCCAAAGCAAACCCCATGAAAATATTCCAAGCCGTTACCGAGATACTGCAACAAAAAAACAACCAAAAATCACACCAGGGGCAAAGCCCTGAGAGCCAGGCCGTTTGCCGGGACCCTTCCCGGGGGAAAATTACAAGGCCTGTATCTCCGCTACCCCTGCACCAAGCTCCTTCAGCTACCCATGCCGGGCTTCGTCTCGGAGAGACCTACACGCACATGTAAGGCATTGGCCGCTAGCTCGCTCCCCGGCAGTGTTATGGTCGACAACGTGATTTCCCCTGAGCAACCAGGGGAAAGACTGGCTTTGTCCAGGGCACCCCCTCCTGGGGAAACTTGCAATGCGTGTATCTCCTCCGTCCCTGGACCTAGCTCCACGAACGACCCATGCTTGCCTTCGCCTCGTCGAGACCTACACGCACATGTAAGGCATTGGCCGCTAGCTTGCTCCCCGGCAGAGTTATGGTCGACAACGTGATTTCCCCGTGAGAACCACGGGAGAAATTGGCTTTCTCCAGGGCACCCCCTCCTTGGGAAATTTGCAATGCCTGTATCTCCGCTGTCCCTGGACCTACCTCTACGAACGACCCATGCTTGCCTTCTTCTAGGAGAGACCTACACGCGCATGTAAGGTATTGGCCGCTAGCTCGCTCCCCGGCAGAGTTATGGTCGACAACGTGATTTCCCCGTGAGCACCAGGGGAGAGACTGGCTTCGTCCACGGGACCCCTCGCGGGGACCATTACAATGCCCGTGTCTCCGCTATCCCTGCACCTAGCTCCTTGAACGACCCATGCTTGGCTTCGTCTTGGCGAGACCTACACGCACATGTAAGGCATTGGCCGCTAGCTCGCTCCCCGGCAGAGTTATGGTCGACAACGCGATTTCCCCGTGAACACCACGGGAGCAAATGGCTTTCTCCAGGGCACCCCTTCCTTGGGAAACTTGCAATGCCTGTATCTCCGCTGTCCCGGGACCTACCTCCACTAACGACCCATGCTTGCCTTCGTCTTGGCGAGACCTACACGCACATGTAAGGCATTGGCCGCTAGCTCGCTCCCCGGCAGAGTTATGGTCGACAACGTGATTTCCCCGTGAGCACCACGGGAGAGACTGGCTTTGTCCAGGGCACCCCCTCCTTGGGAAAATTGCAATGCCTGTATCTCCGCCGTCTCTGGACCTAGCTCCACGACCGACCCATGCTTGCCTTCGTCTCGGCGAGACCTACACGCACATGTAAGGCATTGGCCGCTAGCTTGTTCCCCGGCAGAGTTATGGTCGACAACGTGATTTCCCCGTGAGCACCACGGGTGAAAATGGCTTTGTCCAGGGCACCCCTTCCTTGGGAAAATTGCAATGCCTGTATCTCCGCTGTCCCTGGACCTACCTCCACGAACGACCCATGGTTGCCTTCGTCTCGGAGAGACCTACACGCGCATGTAAGGTATTGGCCGCTAGCTCGCTCCCCGGCAGAGTTATGGTCGACAACGTGATTTCCCCGTGAGCACCAGGGGAGAGACTGGCTTCGTCCACGGGACCCCTCGCGGGGACCATTACAATGCCCGTGTCTCCGCTATCCCTGCACCTAGCTCCTTGAACGACCTATGCTTGGCTTCGTCTTGGCGAGACCTACACGCACATGTAAGGCATTGGCCGCTAGCTCGCTCCCCGGCAGAGTTATGGTCGACAACGTGATTTCCCCGTGAGCACCACGGGAGAAATTGTCTTTCTCCAGGGCACCCCCTCCTCGGGAAATTTGCAATGCCTGTATCTCCGCCGTCTCTGGACCTAGCTCCACGAACGACCCATGCTTGCCTTCGTCTCGGCGAGACCTACACGCGCATGTAAGGCATTGGCCGCTAGCTCGCTCCCCGGCAGAGTTATGGTCGACAACGTGATTTCCCCGTGAGCACCACGGGAGACACTGGCTTTGTCCAGGGCACCCCCTCCTTGGGAAAATTGCAATGCCTGTATCTCCGCCGTCTCTGAACCTAGCTCCACGAACGACCCACGCTTGCCTTCGTCTCGGCGAGACCTAGACGCACATGTAAGGCATTGGCCGCTAGCTTGTTCCCCGCAGAGTTATGGTCGACAACGTGATTTCCCCGTGAGCACCACGGGTGAAAATGGCTTTGTCCAGGGCACCCCCTCCTTGGGAAACTTGCAATGCCTGTATCTCCGCTGTCCCTGGACCTACCTCCACGAACGACCCATGCTTGCCTTCGTCTCGGAGAGACCTACACGCGCATGTAAGGTATTGGCCGCTAGCTCGCTCCCCGGCAGAGTTATGGTCGACAACGTGATTTCCCCGTGAGCACCAGGGGAGAGACTGGCTTCGTCCACGGGACCCCTCGCGGGGACCATTACAATGCCCGTGTCTCCTCCATCCCTGCACCTAGCTCCATGAACGACCCATGCTTGGCTTCGTCTTGGCGAGACCTACACGCACATGTAAGGCATTGGCCGCTAGCTCGCTCCCCGGCAGAGTTATGGTCGACAACGTGATTTCCCCGAGAGCACCACGGGAGAAATTGGCTTTGTCCAGGGCACCCCCTCCTTGGGAAACTTGCAATGCCTGTATCTCCGCTGTCTCTGGACCTAGCTCCACGAACGACCCATGCTTGCCTTTGTCTTGGCGAGACCTATACGCCAGTGTAAACGGTTTAAAAATATTCCAATTCCTGACCGAGATATTGCATTTCTAGTGAAAAATGAAAAGTGACCTTTTGTTCGGTCATATAATTCGACGCAGTCACGGTTTGGACCCTTTGCGGTGTTTTTCTCCCAGGCAATTTGGTATTTCTAGGCAGAACACGTCTAGCGCGACCTGCCTGCACAAACCCCATTGAAATATTCCCATTGGGGCCCGAGTTATTAGCAAAAAACTGTGTTTTCGGTCGGTTTTTTGCACTTTATGAAGGAAAAGGGAGAGGTTCGAATCCCGCTGATGACTAGCGATCGTAGCCCTTGGCAAGACCTATCTGCCAAAGCAAACCCCATGAAAATATTCCAAGCCGTTACCGAGATACTGCAACAAAAAAACAACCAAAAATCACACCAGGGGCAAAGCCCTGAGAGCCAGGCCGTTTGCCGGGACCCTTCCCGGGGGAAAATTACAAGGCCTGTATCTCCGCTACCCCTGCACCTAGCTCCTTCAGCTACCCATGCCGGGCTTCGTCTCGGCGAGACCTACACGCACATGTAAGGCATTGGCCGCTAGCTCGCTCCCCGGCAGAGTTATGGTCGACAACGTGATTTCCCCTGAGCACCAGGGGAGAAATTGGCTTTCTCCAGGGCACCCCCTCCTTGCGAAACTTGGAATGCCTGTATCTCCGCTGTCCCTGGACCTAGCTCCACGAACGACCCATGCTTGCCTTCGTCTCGGCGAGACCAACACGCACATGTAAGGCATTGGCCGCTAGCTTGCTCCCCGGCAGAGTTATGGTCGACAACGTGATTTCCCCGTGAGAACCACGGTAGAAATTGGCTTTCTCCAGGGCACCCCCTCCTTGGGAAACTTGCAATGCCTGTATCTCCGCTGTCCCTGGACGTACCTCCACTAACGACCCATGCTTGCCTTTGTCTCGGAGAGACCTACACGCGCATGTAAGGTATTGGCCGCTAGCTCGCTCCCCGGCAGAGTTATGGTCGACAACGTGATTTCCCCGTGAGCACCAGGGGAGAGACTGGCTTCGTCCACGGGACCCCTCGCGGGGACCATTACAATGCCCGTGTCTCCGCTATCCCTGCACCTAGCTCCTTGAACGACCCATGCTTGGCTTCGTCTTGGCGAGACCTACACGCACATGTAAGGCATTGGCCGCTAGCTCGCTCCCCGGCAGAGTTATGGTCGACAACGTGATTTCCCCGAGAGCACCACGGGAGAAATTGGCTTTCTCCAGGGCACCCCCACCTTGGGAAATTTGCAATGCCTGTATCTCCGCCGTCTCTGGACCTAGCTCCACGAACTACCCATGCTTGCCTTCGTCTCGGCGAGACCTACACGCACATGTAAGGCATTGGCCGCTAGCTTGTTCCCCGGCAGAGTTATGGTCGACAACGTGATTTCCCCGTGAGCACCACGGGTGAAAATGGCTTTGTCCAGGGCACCCCCTCCTTGGGAAACTTGCAATGCCTGTATCTCCGCTGTCCCTGGACGTACCTCCACGAACGACCCATGCTTGCCTTTGTCTCGGCGAGACCTACACGCACATGTAAGGCATTGGCCGCTAGCTCGCTCCCCGGCAGAGTTATGGTCGACAACGTGATTTCCCCGTGAGCAGCACGGGAGAAAATGGCTTTCTCCAGGGCACCCCTTCCTTGGGAAAATTGCAATGCCTGTATCTCCGCCGTCCCGGGACCTACCTCCACGAACGACCCATGCTTGCCTTCGTCTCGGCGAGACCTACACGCGCATGTAAGGCATTGGCCGCTAGCTCGCTCCCCGGCAGAGTTATGGTCGACAACGTGATTTCCCCGTGAGCACCACGGGAGAGACTGGCTTTGTCCAGGGCACCCCCTCCTTGGGAAAATTGCAATGCCTGTATCTCCGCTGTCTCTGGACCTAGCTCCACGAACGACCCATGCTTGCCTTCGTCTCGGCGAGACCTAGACGCACATGTAAGGCATTGGCCGCTAGCTTGTTCCCCGCAGAGTTATGGTCGACAACGTGATTTCCCCGTGAGCACCACGGGTGAAAATGGCTTTGTCCAGGGCACCCCCTCCTTGGGAAACTTGCAATGCCTGTATCTCCGCTGTCCCTGGACCTACCTCCACGAACGACCCATGCTTGCCTTCGTCTCGGAGAGACCTACACGCGCATGTAAGGTATTGGCCGCTAGCTCGCTCCCCGGCAGAGTTATGGTCGACAACGTTATTTCCCCGTGAGCACCAGGGGAGAGACTGGCTTCGTCCACGGGACCCCTCGCGGGGACCATTACAATGCCCGTGTCTCCGCTATCCCTGCACCTAGCTGCTTCAACGACCCATGCTTGGCTTCGTCTTGGCGAGACCTACACGCACATGTAAGGCATTGGCCGCTAGCTCGCTCCCCGGCAGAGTTATGGTCGACAACGTGATTTCCCCGAGAGCACCACGGGAGAAATTGGCTTTCTCCAGGGCACCCCCTCCTTGGGAAATTTGCAATGCCTGTATCTCCGCCGTCTCTGGACCTAGCTCCACGAACAACCCATGCTTGCCTTCGTCTCGGCGAGACCTACACGCGCATTAAGGCATTGGCCGCTAGCTTGTTCCCCGGCAGAGTTATGGTCGACAACGTGATTTCCCCGTGAGCACCACGGGTGAAAATGGCTTTCTCCAGGGCACCCCCTCCTTGGGAAAATTGCAATGCCTGTATCTCCGCCATCTCTGGACCTAGCTCCACGAACGACCCATGCTTGCCTTTGTCTCGGAGAGACCTACACGCGCATGTAAGGTATTGGCCGCTAGCTCGCTCCCCGGCAGAGTTATGGTCGACAACGTTATTTCCCCGTGAGCACCAGGGGAGAGACTGGCTTCGTCCACGGGACCCCTCGCGGGGACCATTACAATGCCCGTGTCTCCGCTATCCCTGCACCTAGCTGCTTCAACGACCCATGCTTGGCTTCGTCTTGGCGAGACCTACACGCACATGTAAGGCATTGGCCGCTAGCTCGCTCCCCGGCAGAGTTATGGTCGACAACGTGATTTCCCCGAGAGCACCACGGGAGAAATTGGCTTTCTCCAGGGCACCCCCTCCTTGGGAAATTTGCAATGCCTGTATCTCCGCCGTCTCTGGACCTAGCTCCACGAACAACCCATGCTTGCCTTCGTCTCGGCGAGACCTACACGCGCATTAAGGCATTGGCCGCTAGCTTGTTCCCCGGCAGAGTTATGGTCGACAACGTGATTTCCCCGTGAGCACCACGGGTGAAAATGGCTTTCTCCAGGGCACCCCCTCCTTGGGAAAATTGCAATGCCTGTATCTCCGCCATCTCTGGACCTAGCTCCACGAACGACCCATGCTTGCCTTTGTCTCGGCGAGACCTATACGCCAGTGTAAACGGTTTAAAAATATTCCAATTGCTGACCGAGATATTCCATTTCTAGTGAAAAATGAAAAGTGACCTTTTGTTCGGTCATATAATTCGACGCAGTCACGGTTTGGACCCTTTGCGGTGTTTTTCTCCCAGGCAATTTGGTATTTCTAGGCAGAACACGTCTAGCGCGACCTGCCTGCACAAACCCCATTGAAATATTCCCATTGGGGCCCGAGTTATTAGCAAAAAACTGTGTTTTCGGTCGGTTTTTTGCACTTTATGAAGGAAAAGGGAGAGGTTCGAATCCCGCTGATGACTAGCGATCGTAGCCCTTGGCAAGACCTATCTGCCAAAGCAAAGCCCATGAAAATATTCCAAGCCGTTACCGAGATACTGCAACAAAAAAACAACCAAAAATCACACCAGGGGCAAAGCCCTGAGAGCCAGGCCGTTTGCCGGGACCCTTCCCGGGGGAAAATTACAAGGCCTGTATCTCCGCTACCCCTGCACCAAGCTCCTTCAGCTACCCATGCCGGGCTTCGTCTCGGCGAGACCTACACGCACATGTAAGGCATTGGCCGCTAGCTTGTTCCCCGGTAGAGTTATGGTCGACAACGTGATTTCCCCGTGAGCACCACGGGTGAAAATGGCTTTTTCCAGGGCACCCCCTCCTTGGGAAACTTGCAATGCCTGTATCTCCGCTGTCCCTGGACGTACCTCCACGAACGACCCATGCTTGCCTTCGCCTCGTCGAGACCTACACGCACATGTAAGGCATTGGCCGCTAGCTTGCTCCCCGGCAGAGTTATGGTCGACAACGTGATTTCCCCGTGAGAACCACGGGAGAAATTGGCTTTCTCCAGGGCACCCCCTCCTTGGGAAACTTGCAATGCCTGTATCTCCGCTGTCCCTGGACCTACCTCTACGAACGACCCATGCTTGCCTTCTTCTCGGAGAGACCTACACGCGCATGTAAGGTATTGGCCGCTAGCTCGCTCCCCGGCAGAGTTATGGTCGACAACGTGATTTCCCCGTGAGCACCAGGGGAGAGACTGGCTTCGTCCACGGGACCCCTCGCGGGGACCATTACAATGCCCGTGTCTCCGCTATCCCTGCACCTAGCTCCTTGAACGACCCATGCTTGGCTTCGTCTTGGCGAGACCTACACGCACATGTAAGGCATTGGCCGCTAGCTCGCTCACCGGCAGAGTTATGGTCGACAACGTGATTTCCCCGTGAGCACCACGGGAGCAAATGGCTTTCTCCAGGGCACCCCTTCCTTGGGAAACTTGCAATGCCTGTATCTCCGCTGTCCCGGAACCTACCTCCACGAACGACCCATGCATACCTTCGTCTTGGCGAGACCTACACGCACATGTAAGGCATTGGCCGCTAGCTCGCTCCCCGGCAGAGTTATGGTCGACAACGTGATTTCCCCGTGAGCACCACGGGAGAGACTGGCTTTGTCCAGGGCACCCCCTCCTTGGGAAAATTGCAATGCCCGTATCTCCGCCGTCTCTGGACCTAGCTCCACGACCGACCCATGCTTGCCTTCGTCTCGGCGAGACCTACACGCACATGTAAGGCATTGGCCGCTAGCTTGTTCCCCGGCAGAGTTATGGTCGACAACGTGATTTCCCCGTGAGCACCACGGGTGAAAATGGCTTTGTCCAGGGCACCCCCTCCTTGGGAAACTTGCAATGCCTGTATCTCCGCTGTCCCTGGACCTACCTCCACGAACGACCCATGCTTGCCTTCGTCTCGGAGAGACCTACACGCGCATGTAAGGTATTGGCCGCTAGCTCACTCCCCGGCAGAGTTATGGTCGACAACGTGATTTCCCCGTGAGCACCAGGGGAGAGACTGGCTTCGTCCACGGGACCCCTCGCGGGGACCATTACAATGCCCGTGTCTCCGCTATCCCTGCACCTAGCTCCTTAAACGACCCATGCTTGGCTTCGTCTTGGCGAGACCTACACGCACATGTAAGGCATTGGCCGCTAGCTCGCTCCCCGGCAGAGTTATGGTCGACAACGTGATTTCCCCGTGAGCACCACGGGAGAAAATGGCTTTCTCCAGGGCACCCCTTCCTTGGGAAACTTGCAATGCCTGTATCTCCGCCGTCCCGGGACCTACCTCCACGAACGACCCATGCTTGCCTTCGTCTCGGCGAGACCTACACGCGCATGTAAGGCATTGGCCGCTAGCTCGCTCCCCGGCAGAGTTATGGTCGACAACGTGATTTCCCCGTGAGCACCACGGGAGAGACTGGCTCTGTCCACGGGACCCCTCGCGGGGACCATTACAATGCCCGTGTCTCCGCTATCCCTGCACCTAGCTCCTTGAACGACCCATGCTTGGCTTCGTCTTGGCGAGACCTACACGCACATGTAAGGCATTGGCCGCTAGCTCGCTCCCCGGCAGAGTTATGGTCGACAACGTGATTTCCCCGTGAGCACCACGGGAGAAAATGGCTTTCTCCAGGGCACCCCTTCCTTGGGAAACTTGCAATGCCTGTATCTCCGCTGTCCCGGGACCTACCTCCACGAACGACCCAAGCTTGCCTTTGTCTCGGCGAGACCTACAAGCGCATGTAAGGCATTGGCCGCTAGCTCGCTCCCCGGCAGAGTTATGGTCGACAACGTGATTTCCCCGTGAGCACCACGGGAGAGACTGGCTTTGTCCAGGGCACCCCCTCCTTGGGAAAATTGCAATGCCTGTATCTCCGCCGTCTCTGGACCTAGCTCCACGAACGACCCATGCTTGCCTTCGTCTCGGCGAGACCTACACGCACATGTAAGGCATTGGCCGCTAGCTTGTTCCCCGGCATAGTTATGGTCGACAACGTGATTTCCCCGTGATAACCACGGGTGAAAATGGCTTTGTCCAGGGCACCCCCTCCTTGGGAAACTTGCAATGCCTGTATCTCCGCTGTCCCTGGACGTACCTCCACGAACGACCCATGCTTGCCTTTGTCTCGGAGAGACCTACACGCGCATGTAAGGTATTGGCCGCTAGCTCGCTCCCCGGCAGAGTTATGGTCGACAACGTGATTTCCCCGAGATCACCACGGGAGAAATTGGCTTTCTCCAGGGCACCCCCACCTTGGGAAATTTGCAATGCCTGTATCTCCGCCGTCTCTGGACCTAGCTCCACGAACGACCCAAGCTTGCCTTCGTCTCGGCGAGACCTACACGCACATGTAAGGCATTGGCCGCTAGCTTTTTCCCCGGCAGAGTTATGGTCGACAACGTGATTTCCCCGTGAGCACCACGGGTGAAAATGGCTTTGTCCAGGGCACCCCCTCCTTGGGAAACTTGCAATGCCTGTATCTCCGCTGTCCCTGGACGTACCTCCACGAACGACCCATGCTTGCCTTTGTCTCGGCGAGACCTACACGCACATGTAAGGCATTGGCCGCTAGCTCGCTCCCCGGCAGAGTTATGGTCGACAACGTGATTTCCCCGTGAGCACCACGGGAGAATATGGCTTTCTCCAGGGCACCCCTTCCTTGGGAAACTTGCAATGCCTGTATCTCCGCCGTCCCGGGACCTACCTCCACGAACGACCCATGCTTGCCTTCGTCTCGGCGAGACCTACACGCGCATGTAAGGCATTGGCCGCTAGCTTGTTCCCCGGCAGAGTTATGGTCGACAACGTGATTTCCCCGAGAGCACCACGGGAGAAATTGGCTTTCTCCAGGGCACCCCCTCCTTGGGAAATTTGCAATGCCTGTATCTCCGCCGTCTCTGGACCTAGCTCCAAGAACGACCCATGCTTGCCTTCGTCTCGGCGAGACCTACACGCGCATGTAAGGCATTGGCCGCTAGCTCGCTCCCCGGCAGAGTTATGGTCGACAACGTGATTTCCCCGTGAGCACCACGGGAGACACTGGCTTTGTCCAGGGCACCCCCTCCTTGGGAAAATTGCAATGCCTGTATCTCCGCCGTCTCTGAACCTAGCTCCACGAACGACCCACGCTTGCCTTCGTCTCGGCGAGACCTAGACGCACATGTAAGGCATTGGCCGCTAGCTTGTTCCCCGCAGAGTTATGGTCGACAACGTGATTTCCCCGTGAGCACCAGGGGTGAAAATGGCTTTGTCCAGGGCACCCTCTCCTTGGGAAACTTGCAATGCCTGTATCTCCGCTGTCCCTGGACCTACCTCCACGAACGACCCATGCTTGCCTTCGTCTCGGAGAGACCTACACGCGCATGTAAGGTATTGGCCGCTAGCTCGCTCCCCGGCAGAGTTATGGTCGACAACGTGATTTCCCCGTGAGCACCAGGGGAGAGACTGGCTTCGTCCACGGGACCCCTCGCGGGGACCATTACAATGCCCGTGTCTCCGCTATCCCTGCACCTAGCTCCTTAAACGACCCATGCTTGGCTTCGTCTTGGCGAGACCTACACGCACATGTAAGGCATTGGCCGCTAGCTCGCTCCCCGGCAGAGTTATGGTCGACAACGTGATTTCCCCGAGAGCACCACGGGAGAAGTTGGCTTTCTCCAGGGCACCCCCTCCTTGGGAAATTTGCAATGCCTGTATCTCCGCCGTCCCTGGACCTACCTCCACGAACGACCCATGCTTGCCTTCGTCTCGGCGAGACCTACACGCGCATGTAAGGCATTGGCCGCTAGCTTGTTCCCCGGCAGAGTTATGGTCGACAACGTGATTTCCCCGTGAGCACCACGGGTGAAAATGGCTTTGTCCAGGGCACCCCCTCCTTGGGAAACTTGCAATGCCTGTATCTCCGCTGTCCCTGGACGTACCTCCACGAACGACCCATGCTTGCCTTTGTCTCGGCGAGACCTACACGCACATGTAAGGCATTGGCCGCTAGCTCGCTCCCCGGCAGAGTTATGGTCGACAACGTGATTTCCCCGTGAGCACCACGGGAGAAAATGGCTTTCTCCAGGGCACCCCTTCCTTGGGAAACTTGCAATGCCTGTATCTCCGCCGTCCCGGGACCTACCTCCACGAACGACCCATGCTTGCCTTCGTCTCGGCGAGACCTACACGCGCATGTAAGGCATTGGCCGCTAGCTCGCTCCCCGGCAGAGTTATGGTCGACAACGTGATTTCCCCGTGAGCACCACGGGAGAGACTGTCTTTGTCCAGGGCACCCCCTCCTTGGGAAAATTGCAATGCCTATATCTCCGCCGTCTCTGGACCTAGCTCCACGAACGACCCATGCTTGCCTTCGTCTCGGCGAGACCTAGACGCACATGTAAGGCATTGGCCGCTAGCTTGTTCCCCGCAGAGTTATGGTCGACAACGTGATTTCCCCGTGAGCACCACGGGTGAAAATGGCTTTGTCCAGGGCACCCCCTCCTTGGGAAACTTGCAATGCCTGTATCTCCGCTGTCCCTGGACCTACCTCCACGAACGACCCATGCTTGCCTTCGTCTCGGAGAGACCTACACGCGCATGTAAGGTATTGGCCGCTAGCTCGCTCCCCGGCAGAGTTATGGTCGACAACGTGATTTCCCCGTGAGCACCAGGGGAGAGACTGGCTTCGTCCACGGGACCCCTCGCGGGGACCATTACAATGCCCGTGTCTCCGCTATCCCTGCACCTAGCTGCTTGAACGACCCATGCTTGGCTTCGTCTTGGCGAGACCTACACGCACATGTAAGGCATTGGCCGCTAGCTCGCTCCCCGGCAGAGTTATGGTCGACAACGTGATTTCCCCGTGAGCACCACGGGTGAAAATGGCTTTGTCCAGGGCACCCCCTCCTTGGGAAACTTGCAATGCCTGTATCTCCGCTGTCCCTGGACGTACCTCCACGAACGACCCATGCTTGCCTTTGTCTCGGCGAGACCTACACGCACATGTAAGGCATTGGCCGCTAGCTCGCTCCCCGGCAGAGTTATGGTCGACAACGTGATTTCCCCGTGAGCACCACGGGAGAAAATGGCTTTCTCCAGGGCACCCCTTCCTTGGGAAATTTGCAATGCCTGTATCTCCGCCGTCCCGGGACCTACCTCCACGAGCGACCCATGCTTGCCTTCGTCTCGGCGAGACCTATACGCCAGTGTAAACGGTTTAAAAATATTCCAATTACTGACCGAGATATTCCATTTCTAGTGAAAAATGAAAAGTGACCTTTTGTTCGGTCATATAATTCGACGCAGTCACGGTTTGGACCCTTTGCGGTGTTTTTCTCCCAGGCAATTTGGTATTTCTAGGTAGAACACGTCTAGTGCGACCTGCCTGCACAAACCCCATTGAAATATTCCCATTGGGGCCCGAGTTATTAGCAAAAAACTGTGTTTTCGGTCGGTTTTTTGCACTTTATGAAGGGAAAGGGAGAGGTTCGAATCCCGCTGATGACAGCTGATCGTAGCCCTTGGCAAGACCTATCTGCCAAAGCAAACCCCATGAAAATGTTCCCATTGGGTACCCGGTTATTAGCAAAAAACTGTGTTTTTGGTCGTTTTTTGCACTATATGAAGGGTATTTGAGAGGTTCGAATCCCGCTGATGACAGTGTGTCGTAGCTCTTCCCAAGACCTATCTGCCATAGCAAACCCCATGAAAATATTCCAAGCAGTTACGGAGATATTGCAAAAAATAACATCCAGAAATCACCCCACGTGGAAAGCCCCGTGAAAACCTGGGCATTTGCCTTGGTGCAAGCCCCTTGGTTAAAAAATTTCAGACCAACTACCCACAGCTTCTAGCGAGCACTATATTTAGGGAAAAAGTGACTTTAGCGAGCCCTATGCATTGCATTACCGCAGCTGGTTTTTTCCCTGGTGCGAGAGAACGCCATATCGCATCGGGACGATCGACCCCTCGTTGGGTAGGTCGTTCCAGCCAGCATGAAATGAGCATCTAGCCAGGAGAGCTAGGGCAGAGAGTGCCGAGACACAGTGGGTCAAAGGGAGGTGGTATGCAAGGCTAGGGTCCTAGGCGTCTAGGGTCCCGCAAGGAACGTACGGCTCGACCTGCCTAGGCGCTAGCTGGTACAGGGTACCCCCTAGGCGGGCAGGCAGCTAGCTAGCTTCTCAGGTGGTATGCAAGCCTAGGGTCCTAGGCGTCTAGGGTCCCGCAGGGAACGTATGGCTCGACCTGCCTAGGCGCTTGCTGGTACAGGGTACCCCCTAGGCGGCCAGGCAGCTAGCTAGCTTCGCAGGTGGTATGCAAGGCTAGGGTCCTAGGCGTCTAGGGTCCCGCAAGGAACGTAAAGCTCGACCTGCCTAAGCGCTAGCTGGTACAGGGTACCCCCCAGGCGGGCAGGCAGCTAGCTAGCTTCTCAGGTGGCATGCAAGGCTAGGGTCCTAGGCGTCTAAGGTCCCGCAAGGAACGTACGGCTCGACCTGCCTAGGCGCTTGCTGGTACAGGGTACCCCCTAGGCGGGCAGGCACCTAGCTAGCTAGCTTCGCAGGTGGTATGCAAGGCTAGGGTCCTAGGCGTGAAAGGTCCCGCAAGGAACGTACGGCTCGACCTGCCTAGGCGCTAGCTGGTACAGGGTACCCCCTAGGCGGGCAGGCAGCTTCTCAGGTGGTACGCAAGGCTAGGGTCCTAGGAGACTAGGGTCCCGTAAGGAAGCTCGCAGGCGTCTGCCGGGTTCATGCGGGACACGTTGTGATGGTCAAAAATTTCTGACCAACAACCCACATCATTTTGCGAGCACTGCTATATACCCAAAAACACCCGGCAAGGACCGACGTAGTCGCTAGCCGGGTTCTGGGGGTATACGTGGTGAGGTTACTAGGCGGCTAGGGTCTCATCAAGGAACGTACGGCTCAACCTGCCTAGGCGCTAGCTGGTACAGGGTACCCCTTAGGCAGGCAAGGCAGCTAGCTAGCTAGCTTCTCGGGTGGGATGCAAGGCTAGGGTCCTAGGCGTCTAGGATCCCGCAAGGAACGTACGGCTCGACCTGCCTAGGCGCTTGCTGGTACAGGGTACCCCCTAGGCGGGCAGTCAGCTAGCTAGCTTCGCAGGTGGTATGCAAGACTAGGGTCCTAGGCGTCTAGGGTCCCGCAAGGAACGTACGGCTCGACCTGCCTAGGCGCTAGCTGGTACAGGGTACCCCCTAGGCGGGCAGGCAGCTAGCTAGCTTCTCAGGTGGTATGCAAGGCTAGGGTCCTAGGCGTCTAGGGTCTCGCAAGGAACGTACGGCTCGAACTGCCTAGGCGCTAGCTGATACAGGGTATCCCCTAGGCAGACAGGTAGCTTCTGGGGCGGTATACGAAGCTAGGGTCCTAGGCGTCTAGGGTCCCGCAAGGAACGAACGGCTCGATCTGCCTAGGCGCTAGCTGGTACAGGTTACCCCGTAGGCGGGCAGGCAGCTAGCTAGCTTCTCACGTGGTATGCAAGGCTAGGGTCCTAGGCGTCTAGGGTCCCGCAAGGAACGTATGGCTCGACCTGCCTAGGCGCTTGCTGGTACAGGGTACCCCCTAGGCGGGCAGGCAGCTAGGTAGCTTGTCAGGTGGTATGCAAGGCTAGGCCCGTATTCCCAGGTGGAACCTGCCTTGTCGCTTGCTGCGTTCCAGGCAGGACACGTTGGGAAAAATTTTAAAAAATAACTTTCCTGACCAACTACCCACATATTTTTGCCGGTACTACTATATACAAAAAAATGCGATTTCCATAGGGGTCTATGGGAATCCTATATATTTGCATATAAAAATTTTTTTGTATAGAATGGTATATACATTTGAATAGCGGCCTTTTGAACCGAGCGCAGTATCGTAATGGAGGCGCTATATAATACCATTACTGGGGCGGTATATATATATATATACACAACATGCACTGCTACATAGGCACTCGCTGGTACAGGGTACCCCTAGGCAGGCAGGTAACTTCTGGGGCGGTATACGAAACTAGGGTCCTAGGCGTCTAGGGTCCCGCAAGGAACGAACGGCTCGACCTGCGTAAGCGCCGGCAGGTAGCTTCTGGGGCGGTATACGAAGCTAGGGTCCTAGGCGTCTAGGGTCCCGCAAGGAACGAACGGCTCGACCTGCGTAGGCGCTAGCTGGTACAGGGTACCCCCTAGGCAGGCAGGTAGCATCTGGGGCGGTATAGGAAGCTAGGGTCCTAGGTGTCTAGGGTCCCGCAAGGAACGAACGGCTCGACCTGCGTAGGCGCTAGGTGGTACAGGGTACCCCCTAGGCAGGCACGTAGCTTCTGGGGCGGTATACGAAGCTAGGGTCCTAGGCGTCTAGGGTCCCGCAAGGAACGAACGGCTCGACCCTGCCTAGGCGCTAGCTGGTACAGGGTACCCCCTAGGCAGGCAGGTAGCTTCTGGGGCGGTATACGAAGCTAGGGTCCTAGGCGTCTAGGGTCTCATCAAGGAACGTACGGCTCGACCTGCCTAGGCGCTCGCTGGTACAGGGTACCCCTAGGGCAGGCAGGTAGCTTCTGGGGCGGTATACGAAGCTAGGGTCCTAGGCGTCTAGGGTCTCATCAAGGAACGTACGGCTCGACCTGCCTAGGCGCTCGCTGGTACAGGGTACCCCTAGGCAGGCAGGTAGCTTCTGGGGCGGTATATGAAGCTAGGGTCCTAGGCGTCTAGGATCCCGCACTATTAAAGGCGACCGAGCGGCTGCATTATCTGGCGAGGCACTTTTTAGTGATTCCCTGATCGCAGTCCAAGGCACAACGATTCTTCGCTCTCGAGCTATATTGGTCAGCGAGTGTAGGCTTACGTTTATTGTCGCTCGACAGACCTGTAAGACTGCCCCCCCGGGAAGGGGGAGCCAGTCAGCGTCTGGTGATATCTAGACCCCTATGGCGTCCGTGTTCGAGGGGGTCTAGGGACCTGGAGAGAAAGGCGATTGTGGTGAACTCTCGCAACTCCGATTCGTTCGGAGATGGGTCCAACTGACCTCGGGTGTCGTTGGAGGAGGGCCAAACTATCGCGTCGACTACCTGTATGGCCAGAGGGAAAGACGCTCGATAGCTCGACTCCCCTTTGCGCTCTCGTAGGTCGCTTGCCTCGCACCGGTAAGGTCAGGTGAGCTATCTGGTTGATCCTGCCAGTAGTCATATGCTTGTCTCAAAGATTAAG
>JARLTB010000420.1:702500-837500 GCA_030141615.1 Unio pictorum
ATATATATATATATATATATATATATATATATATATATATATTTACTATTCTAATTGCAGAATTATTCCAGGAGGATGTGCAAAAGCCTTCAAATGACACCTTATTCTTACCCGAATTTAAGGAATAGATCTTAGACTCCACGACATTGGGGGGGGGGAAGGGCAAGAGGATTTGCAGTATTGGGGGACTGTTATTGATATGCTAGAGGCATGACTCACATTTTTTGTAAATGTTGAACAATTCCTATTTAAATATTATTCAAAATATTATAATGAATGCCCCACAGTTACCCTGAGTTCAGTAACATGTATCACATATAACGTTTGACAAGAACAGTTTAAAGATTACATGACTTGTTGGTCAATCTGCTTCGGATACCATTAGCCTCGATGGTACAAGATTATATGGTTCTCTGCTTGACCTCATTTCACACATGGCATTTTCTAAAGCAAACATTACTTAATGGAAAATAACTTGTTAGATTGATCCTGATGTTTCCAAATTACAAACCATAATCTGAGATATGTTAAATACACTAATTAGATTCCAAACTGAAAACAGACCTAAATAAGCATATTTACTTCTATTAATGTCAATTCTGATTTGAAACCATACTCGTATATAATAATGTAGCTAATTATAAGCTGTTTACACAGAATAAAATAAAATCGTCTATCTAAAGTGTTAATAACATTGAAGAAAGCAGGTTGTGTCCCTCTGTCTGCAGAAAGTATTTGTCAACCTATATTTTTCATACTTGCCTAGATGACTGTATAGCGAGTTGGTTAAACAACTTATTTTCTACTGACATCAATGGGTTGATAGAATAGGTTTTTAATAATGCCAAATACGTTTTGTGTTATTTGTCCATAAAAACAGTTTATTAAAATCAGTGCAAGACGTAAACATGGAATTAAATGCTAGAAACAATGATAAAAAACTTGAGGCAGAGGATTACATTTTACTAAATCCACGCATATAGTAGTCATACCAATGAATAGATAGAAACGAAAGATGACGAAATTACATTCCTGGAGAAATTATAGAAAATGAATATCACAGAGACTTGAAAACACTCGTGCATATATGTTGCATGTAACACGCGGCGTTTGAGAATATTATACACTTATTTATCTACAACTTCGGTAATTGTAATTTATGCCATATGGATGAACATTTATGCGTTATGCGTTCTCGTGTAATTGATATTACTTTCAGCATTTTTGTCGACACAATAGTAATAAGTTGTGCATTTATCTTGTCATCCTCTTTGTCCAATGTGATTGACGAAAGGTTAGATCATCAATTTTGAGCAGTTTCGTATTTGGCCATCCATTTATGATGTTAACGGCTAGACTCAGTGGTTTATGTAAAATCGAAGATATGAAACGTTTTTTATCGAATGCAGATCACACTCGTTTGCTCGTACTTCCCCCACCCCCAACATATCTAGTTATCGTGCAAGGTGTGGTAATATCCTTACTAATTAACTGTGAATGCTAAGAAAATCCATTTCATTTTCGTTGGCATTCCTTGCGAACAAGATGGGATCGTGTCTGGTTTAAATCAAACATCTTGTCATCTTTCATAATACGTTAAGAGAAGACGACGAAGAATATGACATCATTGCGCTACCGTTATTGCTTAATTACACAAACTTGTATTCAATAAAGTAAAGCACATGCCACTATCAGTCAAAGAGATCTATTGCAATGCACTTATTATTAACCAAACAATACAACTTTTTGAAATCACAGAGGAAACCATGGCATTAATATAAATGGATGATTCACGACGTTATGAAAAGCAACAGTTCGCATTATTTTAATGCGTGCAAGATAAGATATATAACAGTTGCCATGCGACCAAAAATGCACGAATGAGTCAGTTTCACTAATTTAAGAAATTATGATATATGACGGTAATAAATGCGTCAAAAGAGTTGCATCGCTTTACAAAGTCATTTCTAAATACAATATTTAGTGGTACTTATGAGTTGCGTTTCTCATTATTACTTTAAGAATCGTGTACAATTAAAATTGACAAATACATTGTAAACCTAGTTTAATTTTTGACTCGTGAAAACTGTCAATTGCTTATGACTGTAACATCTTACTGTAGTATATATTATTGTTGTGTGCCTTAATTGAACACCGCGCCTGCTACAGTAACTTCACGTGCTTAGCACGTCCATCTATAACCAACAACAACGGGTGGCTAAATATGAGTTTGTGCTGGAACTATTCCCACTCATATATATACAGGCCCTACAATCACACCGCAGTAGCTCAATAGTTACTCAGATGTGACGGCCTAATTAAATAGTGTTCCTTGAACACATAAACGCCTGCAGGGTGGTGGCTCCATTCCCACCCTCAGGATAAATTAAATAACCGTCCTTTGACGGATAAAACAGTGACAAGAGCCTTCGGGACGAGTCACTTAAAGCAAATTGTAAGTAAGTAAGTTAATTGAACACTCGGTCTCCATCCGATCTGGAGTGGTATTATACCTTTATAATATCCTTTGTATTATATCTATAGGGGCCTCGTAACTTTACCAACATAAACCTTTAGAAAAGTATAAAATCGACCTTATCCATCCAAACAACAAAACAACACACACACACACACACACACACACACACACACACATATATATATATATATATATATATATATATATATATATATATATATATATATATAAGAGTGACAGAGAGAGGGGGTAGAGGAGTCACGTCAGAAAAAAAATCTTGTGACAGGATATAATCACCCTTCCTCCCAAAACAACAAAACAAAATATTTAAAACATCCCAAATACCCCCCCCCCAAAAAAAAAACCTCAAAAAGAATACAGAAAGGGAGAGGGAGAGGGAGAGGAAGAGGGGAGGGGGAGAGAAGGGGAGAGAGAGAGAAAAAGAGAGAGATAGAGAGAGAAAGAGAGTTGGAGAGAGAGAGCGAGAGGGAGAGGGTGACAGAGAGGGAGAGAGAGAGGGACAGAAAAGGGGGGATAAGAGAGAGAGAGAGAGAGAGAGAGAGAGAGAGAGAGAGAGAGAGAGGGGGAGAAGGAAATAGAGGGAGAGGGAGAGGGAAATGGAAATGGTGGGAGAAGGAAATGGAGAGAGAGAGAGAGAGAGGAATTCATGTCAGAAAAACAACTTTTCTCAAATTCAAATGCTGTTTACATCTTTGACAAAATTAAACGCTCTGCTATATCGAAGGATGAATGGATCGAAGCAAGAATACAGAAAGGGAGAGAAGGAGAGGAAGAGGGAAGAAAAGGGAGGGAGAGGGAGAGGGAGAGGAAAAGGGAGAGGGAGAGAGAGGGGTAGAGAGAGAAAAAGAGAGAGATATAGAGAGAAAGAGAGCTGGAGAGAGAGAGCTAGAAGGAGAGGGAGACAGAGAGAGAGAGGAAGGGAGAGAGAGGAGGAAGAGAGAGGGGGAGATAGAAGGAGAGAGAAGGGAAAGAGAGGGAGAAGGAAATGGAGGGAGAGGGAGAGGGAAATGGAGGGAGAAGGAAATGGAGAGAGAGAGAGAGAGAGAGAGAGAGAGAGAGAGAGAGAGAGAGAGAGAGAGGGGGAAGTCATGTCAGAAAAACAACTTTTCTCAAATTCAATGCTGTTTACATCCTTGATAAAATTAAACGCTCTGCTATATCGAAGGATGAATGGATCGAAGCAAGGGTTCTTCTGACCTTTGGTGGATCTCCCTGGGATCCGCATTGATTCTGGCGAATTCATCGAATATTTTGGGTGATGCGTCAAAGACATATCTATATGATTCATGAACAAGAGTGCTTATCAGAGCTTTAAGAGTAGGAACCTGTTTCGATGTGTCTCCTCTGTTATTACATTTAAAGCAGTCAAAGTTTTTAAAAGGACCCCACTTTGGTTCCCTCTGTCCATTTTTAGTCATTCTCCGCTTGGGTATCATATGTTTCCCATTGTTCCGACATGTTACATTTAGTGTGTAATGGATACGATTTGTAAGGGTTGCATAAGTAATAGTAAATATTTTTAAATTCTTGGAATGGCTTATCTAAAGTAAGATGGGATCTATGACCAAGAATTTTTGATACACCTGACAGATCCTGCCCACATGCATAAAAAGTGTCACGTGCTCCGCCCTTAACTGCCTATTGGCCAGTTGTATTACACGCGGAAATAAGATTTGTATATTTGATTTTACAGGAATTATGAACGGATAATTGAACTAAGTCCTCTAAAGATGGAGTTAATCTGTCATCTATGTAAACAGCACATGATATTTCAATTTCTAGAAACTTCAGAACTGCATATCCATTGCACTTGATGAAATAACGATTTGTGAACATGATGGCGTCATTTGTCAACATAACAGGTAAATTGTCGATAATGTTATTTTTATCTGGCTCTTCACACTTTTGTTTGATTTCATTAGCAATGTTTGGAAATAAACAGACTCCAAGTACTAAACAAAGTTCTTCTGATTGTAAATAGACTTGAATGTATCTGGTTTCACAATAAAACATATATATATATATATATATATATATATATATATATATATATATATATATATATATATATATATATGTGTGTGTGTGTGTGTGTGTGTGTGTGTGTGTGTGTGTGTTCTTTCTTTTCACAACCCCTCATTGTATTTCATTGTATTTCACTGGCAATTTGTACAACCGTTATAATCGCCTTTCCCATATGTATTATTGCTTAAGCTACCTTGATTACTTTCATATCTAATTTTGTCCACAGCTTTATGTGGAGGGTAATATGACACTATTTTGAAATATATTTCTGTACGGAATTCAGATGTTTCTTGATCGCATGTTTCCGATACAGATACATTCATTGAAATGAGTTGAATTCGTGGATTGAATTGATGTAGGGATTGATAACTTGTAAAACTGTAACAGAATTCTTACCGAGAGGATGGTGGATTAAATGAACAACACAAACACATTATGTGAAAGAAAATATAAATTTATGAAATAAATTATTAATGAAAAATAATGATGTATCATCACAATAACTCATGCGTTCAACTCACAATTACACTCACAACCATTCACAATACATGAATAAATGAAATATTAATACAAAATAAAACACAAATACAAAGGAATCTCTTGGACTTTACACAGATCCAAGGAACCTTTACAAAAGTTATATTAACGCAAGTATAAATTACGATAATAAACACAAACATCAAAATATACTATCGCACGTATGGATTGCGACAACTAGCACGAACATATACATGTATTTAATCAAGTTGCTAACTTTTATTGAGATTCATGCAATCCCTTGAAATACTATTGTGATCTGAAGTAACTATGTAAATACAACAATGTATTCAATTGTACTACAATTGCAACACACACATGTGTCTCGACCCTGTATAACCGTACGATTCACCAACAGTTGAATCGCCGCCCAGTTTCCCCGAAAACCTAGGGTTGACTCAATACTTTTATCGGTCACTTGCCCTTCACGGATTCACCACAGTTATACGTACAGACAGCATACAACATCTACTAGAACTAACGTTCCTCAATACCCTAGATGCCACCCCGGATGTTTACAACTCTAGACAGCTCCGACACTCGGACTTCTAGATTTCCGGATATTCGCACGTCACGACAGATGTAGACGGACAGACAATCTGACAAACAGATGATCCACTACAATATCATCTACAATTTCAGCTACGATATCAGAGATGTTCCGCAACAAATCATCTACAATTTCAGCTACGATCTCAAAGACGTTATCAGAGATGTTATCAGAGATGTTCCGCAACAAATCATCTACAATTTCAGCTACGATCTCAAAGACGTTATCAGCGATGTTATCAGAGATGTTCCGCTACAATATCAGCTACGATATCAGAGACGTTATCAACGATGTTATCAGAGATGTTCCGCTACAATATCAGCTACGATATCAGAGACGTTATCAGCTACAATTTCAGCTACGATCTCAAAGACGTTATCAGAGATGTTATCAGCTTGGAGAAAACCAGACGTTATCAGCTACAGTAAAGAAAACCAGACTAATATAATAATAGTTGTCTCAAAAAATAATCTAAACCTTAGATTACGCTATTGCATTTAAAGTCTAATAGTGACTAGTAATTCCAAATATTCCACGTTTAAAATCTGCATTGTAATAAAGGCATCATTATATGAAATGATAAACTGAATAAAATTCACAATAAAACGAAATATAAATTCAACACTCACCCCTTTGGCTGGAGATTGAATGACGAGCTATCTTTCCTGTGATAAGATACTTTTGGTCCCGTAATATTTATCAGTAATATTCTGCCTTATATACCCTCAAATAGGTGAGCAGAAATCACGGAAAAATTACCGTGCACCCCGTGAATCTAATGTTCCGGACTTCATGTAATTCAAAGTCAGGCACATGCATATCGTTACACGCCGCTTACCTTGGAGAAAATCACTTATTCACCCCAGATAACGCATGTACGACGAAACAAAAAAATGGTGAAATTAGTTTGTAATTCAATTAGAAAATAAATTAAATTTTCGCCTAATTCTGTGACAATACCTCCCCCCTAAGAATAAAAATGTACCCATTTTTAAAACTAACACAGAATAGAAGAAAAATAACTACTGATGATATCTTACAACATTTACACTGGTTATACTACAATCTGGATTTTAATACTGGGCAAATTCATACAAATTTCCCATCATGCCCTACTCAAGTTGTCTGCGCCTATATTTTCAACTCCCCTTATTGCTTCTAAACGGAAACGATAAGGTTGTAGTGTTAGCGCCCAACGCATCAACCGAGCGTTGGCGACCTTGGCCTTGTTTAAATACAGTAGGGGTTGTTGATCAGTCTCGAGAACTAAATCTCTCCCAAATAGATATGCGTGATACTTCCCAATTCCCCATACTACGGCCAAACATTCCTTTTCTATGACGGAATAATTCTTCTCCTTGGGTAGCAATTTCCTACTCGAGTAAGCTACGGGTAACTTACTGTCGCCTTGCTCTTGCAGTAAAACTGCCCCCAACCCAGTTTCAGAAGCATCTGTTGTTAGAATAAAAGTTTTGCTGACATACGTCGCACGACCTACAGAACCGTGTGACATCGCCATTAACACCGGGCCAGTAGAATTCAGCGACTACCCTGCTAGTGGTCTTAGCCTTACCGAGGTGTCCTGCCATGCTTGACTCATGCGCCACCCTAAGTAGTTGAGATCTATATCTCTGGGGTATGACCACTTGCCAATACTTCTTACCCTCCCGAGCGCTAAACTCCCTATGAATTAATCCGTTCTTGCGTACGAATCTCGAGCTACCCCCACCCTTGCAGTGTTTAATCGCGCCGGACGCGATTTTCTCGACAATTGTTTTGATGGATTCATCACGTTCTTGCTCTTGCTTGAAATCATCACGCAAAATTCCTGAGATCGATTCAGGGACTATTAATTTATAAAACGCGGTTTTCTCTCGTCATGTTTGCGCTCGCGTTTCGATTGCAAATGTCAAAGGTATTTTAAAATCGGCCATGGTTGGAAGACGGGAACCTTCAACATTACTGATCGTCAGATCGTAAATAGGGTTTTCCATACAGAGGGCATCAACAGTTCCAGTGAGGAAAGGTGTTTTTACTGTGATCCTTGCTACGGGAATGCGACCCATCGTCTGATCAAGTAACATACATGGGACTCCCACCCGAGCATTTGGTTATCCTGCACGAGACTACGTTTGATCACTACGCCCGTGCAACCAGTGTCACGTAATACTACGACTTCTCGACCGTTGACAAACCCTCTCGCGGTTGGTACACGCGCTTCGGGAAATAGACACGTGCCAAGCGAATGAATACAAGGTTCTACCTGTACGATGTTATCAGATATACCTTTACTTTGTATAGCCACTGCTACCTTATGTACAAGTCCCTTTCTTTTAAGACAGTCTTTTTGAACATGACCCCATGCATTGCACAAGTAACATTGCAGACGCTGAATACCTGGATTCCTAACTGACCTATTTGCCTCAGCTGATTTTACAAGCTCCCTAGGCATCGGTCTTGCAGACTGGTTTCCAGACTTAAAATCTTTTGAAACCACGTTCTGGGTTCCCCCATGAGCTTCGGCAAAGAAATCGGGTTGCTTAGCCATATCTTTCACGTTTGTGAAGACTTTCTCTTTCAGAAATTGATCTAATTCTCGCCCAACTGTATTAAATAATTGATCTCTCAGCAAGAAATCAGTCAACCCTTCAAACGTTTTCACCGCTTTGCCGCATTCAATCCACCGCTCAAAATAGTTCGCAATTCTAATGGTGAACTGACCAAAGGTTTCTCCCTTATCGGGCTTGCTATACCTGAACTTTTTACGAAAACCCCGTTCAGTGAGCTCGTACCTTTTGAGAAGTGCTTCCTTTAGGACGTCGTACTTAAACACATCGTCTCTCGGAAGTCGCGAGTATACATCCAGTGCTTTACCCTTTAATAGAGCACTAAGATGCAGTGCCCAGTCATTTTGACTCCACTTCTGGTTTTCGGCATACCGCTCAAACCGATGAAGATAACTATCCATGTTATCTTTTTCATCGTCAAAGGGAGGTAATTTGGGGACCCTTAATTTGCTAAAGGCAGAATCGTGTTCTCTTCCAGATGTTGCTAATTCTACCTTACGCTCATGATCCTGTTGCTTTGCTTTTTCTTCTAACTCTATTCGCCTTTCATCCGCTTCCCTTTCCCATTCTATCCTATCCTTTTCGGCCTGTTTCTCTAATTCTATCTTCCCTTTCTCTAATTCTATCCTTTCCCTTTGGGCCTGCTTCTCTAATTCTATTTTATCCTTCTCAAATTCTATCTTTTCCCTTTCAAAGGCCCATTTTCTTTCATCGGCTTCCCTTTCTAATTCCCGTGACCTTACCCTTTCTTCCCTTTCCCGGGCTTGTTCTTCCTGAATAAATTTCCTTAGACTTTCACCTTCATATCCAAAATCTTTGCCTAAGGCAACCAAGTCCTTAAGGGATGACATGATAATTGTAATATGAATATAGATGTATAAAACAGGCTGACCTTGTCTTTTTGATGAATGTAACCAAACCAATGCTTTAAATACGTTTATACTGGACAAACGGACCTAGATAAACTAAACAAAAATACACCCCAACTTGAGTATTATCTTGTCAAGAAGGTCACGATCAAATATAAATATTAAATGTATACTTTCACAAAAATGATTGACAGTTCACTTAATCCATCGATCCCACTTCTGACACCATTGTAACAGAATTGTTACCAAGAGCATGGTGGATTAAATGAACAACACAAACACAATATGTGAAAGAAAATATAAATTTATGAAATAAATTATTAATGAAAAATAATGATGTATCAACACAATAACTCATGCGTTCAACTCACAATTACACTCACAACCATTCACAATACATGAATAAATGAAATATTAATACAAAATAAAACACAGATACAAAGGAATCTCTTGGACTTTACACAGATCCAAGGAACCTTTACAAAAGTTATATTAACGCAAGTATAAATTACGATAATAAACACAAACATCAAAATATACTATCGCACGTATGGATTGCGACAACTAGCACGAACATATACATGTATTTAATCAAGTTGCTAACTTTTATTGAGATTCATGCAATCCCTTGAAATACTATTGTGATCTGAAGTAACTATGTAAATACAACAATGTATTCAATTGTACTACAATTGCAACACACACATGTGTCTCGACCCTGCATAACCGTACGATTCACCAACAGTTGAATCGCCGCCCAGTTTCCCCGAAAACCTAGGGTTGACTCAATACTTTTATCGGTCACTTGCCCTTCACGGATCCACCACAGTTATACGTACAGACAGCATACAACATCTACTAGAACTAACGCTCCTCAATACCCTAGATGCCACCCCGGATGTTTACAACTCTAGACAGCTCCGACACTCGGACTTCTAGATTTCCGGATATTTACACGTCACGACAGATGTAGACGGACAGACAATCCGACAAACAGATGATCCGCTACAATATCAGCTACAATTTCAGCTACGATATCAGAGATGTTATCAGAGATGTTCCGCAACAAATCATCTACAATTTCAGCTACGATCTCAAAGACGTTATCAGAGATGTTATCAGAGATGTTCCGCAACAAATCATCTACAATTTCAGCTACGATCTCAAAGACGTTATCAGCGATGTTATCAGAGATGTTCCGCTACAATATCAGCTACGATATCAGAGACGTTATCAACGATGTTATCAGAGATGTTCCGCTACAATATCAGCTACGATATCAGAGACGTTATCAACGATGTTATCAGAGATGTTCCGCTACAATATCAGCTACGATATCAGAGACGTTATCAGCTACAATTTCAGCTACGATCTCAAAGACGTTATCAGAGATGTTATCAGCTTGGAGAAAACCAGACGTTATCAGCTACAGTAAAGAAAACCAGACTAATAATAGTTGTCTCAAAAAATAATCTAAACCTTAGATTACGCTATTGCATTTAAAGTCTAATAGTGACTAGTAATTCCAAATATTCCACGTTTAAAATCTGCATTGTAATAAAGGCATCATTATATGAAATGATAAACTGAATAAAATTCACAATGAAACGAAATATAAATTTAACACTCACCCCTTTGGCTGGAGATTGAATGACGAGCTATCTTTCCTGTGATAAGATACTATTGGTCCCGTAATATTTATCAGTAATATTCTGCCTTATATACCCTCAAATAGGTGAGCAGAAATCACGGAAAAATTACCGTGCACCCCGTGAATCTAATGTTCCGGACTTCATGTAATTCAAAGTCAGGCACATGCATATCGTTACACGCCGCTTACCTTGGAGAAAATCACTTATTCACCCCAGGTAACGCATGTACAACGAAACAAAAAAATGGTGAATTTAGTTTGTAATTCAATTAAAAAATAAATTAAATTTTCGCCTAATTCTGTGACAAAAGCTACTGTCACAAATATTATAAATGAAACAAAATACGTTTTTAAATGAGTTAAATCTAGATTCACTGTTATAATGCAGACAGCCTTGTTCAATTGTGATGTCATTTTGCTTCTAGTATCCAGGGATGTTACATGTATCAATCAGAGGTCCCGAAGTATACGGGACACGATCTGGGTTGCAAATGTAGCAGAAAACATGTTTGCGAATTGCTTGTATAGAATGATGTTTTTTTTACATGCCCAGTCTATGTCAGTGTCGTACCTGTCCTACAGACCCGAAACATTGCAAGAATCAACGATACCTTCAACGCTTACTATTGACGGAATGCAGTTCTGAGTATGCAATACAAATTCATTATATACAAGAAAACATTCCCCTTCTGATAAAAACTATTTTATAACTGTTATGTCCATTTGGCCCCCTGTAATTTCTGCATGGAAGGATACGCACTTTGCTACTACTGGTTCCGACAGTTCCAGATAATTGTCTGTCTCCATGGAGCACACAGCACAGAGTCTGTGTACATATGTTACTCGGGTTCTTTTATGAGACAGGAGGATCAAATATAGGCCTTGATACTCCTGTGCGACATATTGGTAATGAATGGTTTTCGTGATACAGACACGCATCAACCATTCTTCGAGCTACCTGGTATGGTCTTCCAGGTAGATATAGTGCGATATTTATACATGATTGTTTCATGTATGATTATGGGTCATCCGGGCAACAGCTTGTAGGTTGCGCGCAATTTTCATCACATGTGCAAAAATTAGTTTTGATATATTGACGGCATGTCCTTCGTGAAATTGGAATGGTGGCCAATTAGTATCCGACAATAGTCACAATACCATCTGCAATAATGGTAAATACAGAAGAAGACCAATGAGTTAACGGAAGTTCTTGCTGAGAAACATAACTGACAACTGGAAAATGTAAAAACGTATTACATCTACATCTAAATTTTGTAGTATTCTGATCAGCTGAAATATCTTTTTGTAAGGAACATACAAAATCTCATTATCTTTAGCTTCAAATTTTAACACATTTTAATGTTTGGAGATCATTTTACGCTTTCTAAGAACGTTATCGAGCGTATTTAAATTTGAGATATAGAAAATTTAGAGGATTACGGTAATGTTTGTGACCAGTAGATGGTGGAGATGGTGATTTTCCTACCGTAAACTGACTTTTGTACGGAACGGGTCAGTGGAGCCGCAGAAGCGGATATTTGATAGTAATACATCTGGCGTCTTTAAATTCTTAAGCACACGGTTGGGAACTCCCTTCTAAGATAATATAGAAATAATTTGTTGAAAAATAGCGGAAATGATAGCACTCTCACTTGAGGGTCATGACGTCAATACATATATATATAAATATATATATATATACACACACACACAGAGAAAATTAATGATTATATATGTTTAACCACTGATAAGACTCATTACGCTCATGCGAATAATGAGATTGTAATTTGGTAATTGGCGAAGCGCAAAGACACGATACATTTACATAGTGTCATTTGAATAGAAAAAGAACGTATATCTGTTAAACTAATATGATAAAAGAAATTTGCAATGATTCCTTTTTCAAATATTCTTATGGGTATGTAGAATATTACACATTCATGTAATAAGCAAAATTTGTATACCTAGGTCAACCATATTTAAAATAAAAGTAGACAGTTTTAGACAATTACTTTGTCCGAGTATGGTGAAGGCGAAAGCTAAGGTAAGAAAGAAAGGATAGGATAGTGTTCTTTTTCACGTTTGTTCCATTCTTCTCGTTTTTGTATTCGTTAAACGTACTGAATCAGTTATCTTTTCCCAGATACACGGTCAAAGGATATATCAAGAATAGCCCATTCATATATCGTTCCCTCCATCTGTGCTTCGTCCGTCAGTCCATCCGTCACCTCCTACTTACCAACCTACGTACCTACGTATGCACGTTCGTAAATGTACACACACGCACGCACGCACGCACACATACACACACACACACACACACACACACACACACACATGCATACATACATACATACATACATACATACATACATACATACATACATACATACATACATACATACATACATACATACATACATACATACATACATACATGGCTAACCTATTCTGCATAACGTCAGCGGTAAGTTCACCTTACCTGTTTTAAATATTTATGATCCTTGATCAAAATGTCATGGTAATCTATCAATCAGCAGAAAAGTATATGTGTCGTATTTGCAGAGCGAAATATCTCGTGAAAGATTACAATATAAGATATGTTTTTATATTTATGATAAAGAAAATCGAAAATGGCACTATAGTATGTATGCAAATCTATGAGGTTTGTTTTTTTAAAAGAGGATGGCAAATGATAATGCGCAGATGACTGAGTGAATAGGCCTGCGTCAGTATTTTTCATATTTGGCGTACAATTTTAAAGGCAGCAAATCCTTGAAAGATTGTGCAGAAATATGGGCGTCAAGATTCCTTTTATATATGTGGCGATATCCAGCAGATTACAAATAATTGTAAAAGAAAGCAAATCGGACAACAACAACAACAACAACAACAAATCAACCAAGTATCCGACACAAGCAAACACGATATCACATCTGTTTCTATGTATAGCGATACAAACCAATTTGACGGACGTAACAGTTTACAGATAGAAAGTCTGAATATCATGAGTAATTAATCGCTGATACGTGTGTATTTAAAATGCCAAGCTAGTATAATTAATATGAGTTGGACTTATATGCACATAACTGGGAGGGAACTGTCAGAATGTTCATATTTGTAGCGAGGTAAACATATTATGGCTTAGAACCGATCAATAGTCCTAATCTGACATTAGGTTAAAAATGAGAAAGTTTTTCATTTTGAGCATCAGTTAGAAAGAGATATACAGAGGTCATCTTCTTAAAGAATTAAAACATAATTGCTGAAATATTTGTCATTTTTAAATAGTATATTACTACATAGAGAATGACAATTTAGCTTAAGAATCACAATTGATTTCAACCAATTGTGATCACTAGCTTGAGTTATACAAGTTTAATACAAGAAAGGCTACATTGGTTCATCTTCTTTAAGATGGGCAACATGAATATGCGTGTTGTCATTCGAAAACTGTATACCTTCAGCACAAAGGTTACACGTTATTATTAAGATGCACTCACTCTGCCTTTCGCATGTGTACCACTCACGCTCTGGGCGGTCCGTAAAAGCGAAAGAGCTTGAATTCTTTGAAAAAGGCATTCATTGGTCTCTTCGTTATATAGACGTCATTGAATACCCTTTACAAATAACTTATGAAGATACTTATTGAATGAGCAAAATATTTGAGCATATAGCGACTATGAATGATACGTTTGTAGGAATCACCAGCCATTGAATGAGCACTTAAATTATGGTGGAAAATATTTAATCTGACATTTAACTGCCCTTTTTAATTACATGATTTATTATGAGTATTTGCCTAAAGTATATATATATAGATAAGCAAAAACTTGTATTCTTTGGTCGCATGTGAAGAACATCAGCAAACTTGTGTGTGTGTGTGTGTGTGTGTGTGTGTGTGTGTGTGTGTGTGTGTGTGTGTGTGTGTGTATGTGTGTGTGGAATGATTATACCAATATACAAACAAAATGGTAAATATAAAAAGGATCAGGTGAATTATCATGGTATAACATTGTCATCTTGTCTGAGAAGATTGTTTGAAAACATATTAATGACCAGGATTCAAAAGTAATTAGACAAAACAAAACTTTCCACATCCTTATCAATTCTGATTTTGTAAGGAGGCTGGAACTATCTCTGCTGCAATTACTCTTCAAGAATGTTTGATGTACTTTAATAATCATAACTCTAATGGATATGCTCTTTTTCTGGAAAGGCATTCGATAGACTGTGACATTGTGAACTACTACAAAAACTAAAAATATTAGGAATTAATGCAAAAGTATGGAGAATAATCGACCATATCTACACACAGTCAAGTGCCTGTGTAACGTGTAGAGGATGTTTATCGAACACATTTCCATTACGGAGAGGCGTTGGTCAAGGATGTGTAATGTCGGCTGTAAATTTGTATTTCTCGTGTACATATTGAATGAACTAGTAATGACTTTGCGGGATAACAGTGAATCAGATGAACATAACTAGCATTTGATATATAACTCTGACAAGAGTATTTGGATGACATTTAGTAAAACAAATGAAGTGTATTCATCAAATGGAATTACTCTGGGGTCACAGAATAGTCGTTGAGCACAAAAAGTGCAATATGCAGGAGTTACTTTTCACAACCAATGAAAACTAATGATCTTATAGTCTATTCCTACGATAAAGCTAATCGTGTAGCAAACTCAAAATATTTAATTGGACTAAATGCAAATGGGATGAATCCAATAGTTTCTGTGAAAGCCTGGGAAAGAGTTCTATTGCTGTATCCTTTGTATGGCTCAGAACTCTGGTTTAATATGTCATATTAGAGTATCGAATCAATGGAGAAAATACAACGATATTTCACCCGGAGAGTTCAAGGTTTCCCTCAAAGATCGCGTATTGGATCTACGACATCATGCTTGGGGATGATATCAATGGAAGCTCGCATAGATAAGCAAATACTCGTATTCCTTGGTTGCATGTGTAGAACATCAGCAAACTTAACTGCTAAAAAGATTTTCCTCTGGGCTGTTGGAAATTTGATTTTTGACCACCAACATAGCTACAACTATTTTATCTATGATATAAATACTGTACTCAAAAAGTATGATTTAGAGGACTATCTCAACGACTTTATTGTTCTGCTATGAAAAAAATCACATTCCTGGTAAAATCATTCAAGGTTGGTTCTCGCGGTTTTTGATAAACAGGTGGTGGAATTTAAGGCCATCCTAGCACGGTTCTGAGCGATAACTGATAAATATATATGACATAACCTGGTGAGTTTATCTCGATGGTGGATGACAATTTTGGTTTGTGGACTATTATAGCTTTTCTATTCTTCTTCTCCAGTAATGGATTTTATTCTACGTTGGATTTCAGTATTGATCTGTTCTAACTGATAAATACCGGATGGCATAGAAACAGCGACACTATCAGGGGTTTCATCACCTTTACTTGTATTTGCAAACACCAAAGAATTATTCAGTTTCAGCCCAAGAAGTGCTTCTGCCCGGATACTTGGCCAGCTGTAATATACTCGTAATTTTCCAAGCGCGACTTCCTTTACTAGAATAGGAGTTGGAAAGTTCACGCTGAATTCAGGATTCGTTGAGGTTATTGAGATCATGGTTGTCTTTGGCGGGGTTGTGATCACGGCAAACTGCTGCAGTAATTCCATCGTCATTATTATTATCATGTTTTTCTAATTTTGATGTCGATGTATCGTAGATATTAACCATGGCCATGAACTCGTTTTTCGGATATCATTGTTTCTTCGAGACTAGATGATAACAACGAAGATATATGAGAATATGCGGTCGACGAAATATGTAATTTAATTATATATTCGTGTAGTTTATTCTGACTAAATGTGGATATTTTTTTGCAATGATAATAAGAATCCCTGTAATTGTTGTTTCCGCTGAAACACAACTTGTGACAACTACAGGTGCCAACGATGTTACCGCTGATAGCAATATACCCGTTCCAGCAATACCAGTTGAAGCCCAATAAACTATTATATCAACGCGTGTAATACGCCTGCGGTATTGTTTTTTTTAACCTGATACACGTCAAAGAGATTTTGTAATTTATGCTGTAATTCGCGCACTTTATCGCATCGATATTTTTGGACATTTTTATTACATTATTTACTTAAAAATCAATTACAAATTCGACATACCATGTATATTGCCACTGCTGAGGGTTATTGTAAATGTTTCCGTGGATTCCTTATCTATTATTGTACTTGTAGATTTCATTCCCGTGGACATACTCGATGATACGTTAAACTGTAAACGGTAAAATCATGATTAATCTATAGATACCACTAACATCTGAGGTAATTTTAAAAGTGTTATTTCGAGGCATCCGGGTGAAAGATTCATGTTTTATCAAGTACAAGTTATTCATATTTTATTGATACGGTATTTTAATCTTATCAAGCCGTGCAGTGATAGCAAGAAAATCACCAACGATATTATCCTGTGTTTGTTTAATCGTGTCCATGGTTGTTTTAATATAAGAAAGTTTCATGGGGATATTTGGCGGTTTTCCAAAGAAATAATCCACGGTATTATCAATTTTTCTAACATTTTTACGAAGATTTCTCAACGCGCCTACATGAATATCATATTCGGCACGCAGCTTTGATAGGATATTGTCGGTGATATTATATTCAGCTTGCAGCGTTGATAGTTCATTGCCTACGACATCTACATAGTTTTTTGTTCCCTGTCGGTGTCCGATGTTGGATTACCGAGTGCGGTTATTTTATTCTAGTCAATGTCGAGGTTTCCTGTCATTGTATCACCAGATATTTTTTTACTCGATCATTAATACTACCAAACACAGTTGGAAAAAGAACACCTGATTTAAACTTACCAGTGGAACCAAAAACACCGCTATAGAGTTTTCTTTTGCTTCATTAATTTTAACTATAATTCATTCATTGAAACATTGCTCGTTTTCAATTTTATTTTGTCTTGAAATATTTACTTTTTTGTTTGGATGAACATTTGGATGATTTAACAAACAGTTCGGATATATTTCATCCTCGATAAAAAAAAAAAAATTACATCTTTGATTGTCGATATTACTTCGTTTTTTTTTTTAAAGGCTCGGGAGACATCTCCCGTAAATATAAATCATTCTATTTTACGATCTTTTTAAAAAGTGATTACTCGTGTATTCTTGTACGGTTTTAGGGGGTCTTTTAGGCGATGTTGATATAGCGTCAAGGACATTAATTACTTCTTGGCCGCATATTGGTGAGTCGGTTATTGTTGGTAGCGTCGAGTACCAGATTGGACATTTTAATCGTTGTATATAGTACATAAATTCTTTTGGTGGTGCTAACCCATATGAATCAAAATAAACATGTGGAAGGTAACTGATCTAGCATAAAACACCCCTGATATTTTTTATTCTTAATTTGTTAGCAGCATCGATTAAATCAAAATTTGACAGCGGTTTTAGTAAACCATCCCTGACAACCTTAGACTTTTCCTGCTGTACCATGAATACAGATCCCTGGTAACTTAGACCCCTTCCCTTTTTCTTATATCCCTTTTCTGTTCCATTTTTAACTGCCATTCCTGCCGCTGTTCCAACTGCTCCTAACGCTGCAGCTTTCGTCACTGCGGGAGCGGCGGTGGCAATCAAGGGGGACAGAAGGGAAAGGTCGACCAAAATCGTGTCTCACTAATATTCTGACGTTATTTTTTTCTTCCCAAAGTCGGTTAGTTACCAAAACGACCAGCACATGTAACATTTAGTTTGTTAACCAAGTTAATTATTTGAGGTAGATGCGACGTAGAGATAGGCGTTTTGAAATTATTCGTCCTTAAAAATGGAAGACCTTATATTAGCCGAATATAAAAAATGGCCGTAATGGAGACACTGCAATATTTAACTGCTGTATGGTCTAGGATGCATATATATATATATATCCATGACAAAATAATAAATTCCTTTCAAAGTGATGTAGAATGAACTGTTTTATTCAGATTAGAATTACCCTTGCATTTAACTAGCTATATGCCTTGTATGACTTTGTGATAACGAGTCTGTTGCACTTAATAAATCGAATGAAGCAGGAACTACGTATATCGGCTATTTTAAGCATGCGCAATGCACAAGATGGCTGACGACGAGGATTCATCGCTAAAATGTAAGTATTTTTATTTTCTCTATCTGAATAATGTTCAAGCTATTTTGTAACTGCGTGTTTTACGCCAAGCTGGTGTGATTATGATTTAGTTTACGTTTTAGCAAATGTTCGTTTGCATATTTAAACAGTCAGGTATTTTTCATTATCACTATTGTTCAGAATTCTAGATCGGATAGATTATCTCGATGTAGCCGGTAAAGAGCAGAATTAGAATTTAGAATTGAAAAACCCATATTTTGCAAGCATGCAATATTAGTCCAGATAGAGCTCGTTATTCCAAACACTTTTAGGATATCAGCAAATACACTGAATAGCACTAAGCTGTTGTTACCATCCATAAGGCCTATATATGAAAACAAAATGCTGAAAGAAAAGAATGTAAATCGATCAAATACTTCAAAGATATGACCTTTCAAAGTTTTTATCAGACTTTATCATTTTTGAAAATGCAATTACCATCAACTTTGGATAAGTAAAAATAAAATAAAAATTGAAGCTATATAACCTTCTCATTTACACTGCAAAGCTAGACAGGTTCCTTGTTATTCTAGAAATGCAAGCAGTACAATCAGACACAAAAAATTCCTTTTATTAGTGCACTCTAAAACAGTAAATTTACAAAGACCGGCCGTACTGGAAAAGCCAGAAATTGCGCGTTTCCATGATTTTGCAAACTTGCTATAACAAGACTATGCAATATAAATGCAAACTAAAGTCTGTTCCTGTGAGAAAACCTTCTGAAATCAAAGCCCAATTTCTTTTCTGGGCCAATACGTATGAAAGTTTTGTTGCACCAGATCATAGAAATCGGAGAAAGTGGCAAAAGTATGAATGTCCGAAAACATGCAAAAACGTAAATTTTCAAGGTCAAAACTTTTTTTTTATTTACTAACATATTTTAATAATTCTTGTACGAAAAATGCAGGGCATTATATGACGAATTCATGCAATATACAAAGTGTGTCAACATTAGTGTGCAAATATGTTTCAAAGCAGAAGCAATCAATGATAGTAAGCAAAAACGACAATTTTCACAAATTTACGACTTCATTAATTAGTAATTTATTTTTATCATTTGTTCACCAAAATGGAGTATATTATAGCCGTATTGCAAACATTCTAATAATGCAGATATAATTATGATAAAGCAAAGTTTGAACTTCAGCTTTTGATTCTTCTGTATTGCTGGTCAATGTGGTCATTATTGTCAACTTTCCAAGTTCCGCCATCGCTTGAAACTGGTTGTACAATAAAGTTCCAATCAAACACAAAACACGACTTGACCTCAGCTATGTCATCACTGGCTGGCCATTTGAAAAGATCAGTCTTGGTTTTTATCTGGCGTAAAAACTGTACGAGCGCTAGTCCTACCTATAAGACACAGCACGTGTTGATTTTGTTTAAGTGCTATGTCTTACGATCTGAATAGTGACCTTGTGTAGACTGTTCCGATGTCGTTGACATCGGAACGAGTAGTAAAAGTTTCAGGAATATCGCACATACTTGGTAATCTATATCTACACTCTTCCACTAATTTACGTTTAATTAATATACTTACTGTGCTGTTTTTATCCTGGTGGAATCAATATATGACATCATCATATACAACTAAATTATTAATACCTCCATCAATATCATCAATACTCGGTGCATCCTCGATATCTGTTATAAACTCAATAATATCCTCATCGATTTCCGATTTTGCTTTCTCGTTAAAATGCTTTAACACTTCGTAACATCGCTGATCGTTCTTCACTCGGGGCTATTAAATACAACTGTCCCACTTCATCCATCTCGTTATTAAATTAAGTAGCAGTTGTGCATTTCCACTTGCAGAAGGTCCGATTATAATCATACGAATAAAATTTGGTAGCTCTGCATGATACTTAACTGGTTCTCTTGTTTTTATCGCCGAAAAATCAATTACATTCATGTTATTATAAATAAATTATGGATCTATAGTGTGTAAAAGGTAAGAAGCGTACTAGCACAAACGACTTGACGACAATTACAACTACAAATAACAGATCAGCACTTACTGGTAAGAGTGAACAATGTGGTACAAAAAAATTTAGATTTGTTTCTATGAAATTTGCAGATGATTTAAAAAAAAACGAGAAGGTGATATTGCAGCTAAATTAGTAAAATTACCAGGAACACCGTGGGCAAAATATCCGGGAGAAAAACACCTTTCAGGATATAGTTAGTGTGGACCGGGGACCAGACTCGATATCAGACTCGATGATCAAAACCAACCCCGACCCGGTGAAAACCCAATAAACGCTATTGATACGGCGTGTCATGCTCACGATGTTGCTCATAAAAGCAGCAATCTGCAACATAGGCATATCGCAGACGTAAACTTGATTCATGCGTTAAATCCTTCAAGGAAAAATTGGCTGCATGGTTTATAAAATCGGCAACGAAAGGTAAATTAATGATGGGTGCTGGTAATTAATAACAACATGGAATCTATTTATTATTCTCCAAAAGGATACTGGAGGGGTAAAGTAGCAAACGGTACTCTCGCTAGCGCCTCAAGGGTGAAAAATTACACTGCAGCGGATTGGTTATCCAACAGGCGATATGGCAAATTTATCTACCACCATCTAAACGAATTAACTACTCGCATTTTGATGTCAGCGCTCCTAATGAGGTTCATCAGGCTGATATATTATGTCTGCCGCATGATGGTTTTTACAAGTATACACTAACCGTAGTTGATGTTGCGAGTCGATACAAACAAGCAGAGCCATTAAAACAAAATCATCAACTGAAGTGGCTTCAGCTTTTGTTCCATTGGATAAGAAAGCGTCTTTACGATTTACAAATATACCTGTAGCAGCAGAGAGGGTGAACAGACCACCCTTTTCCGACAAAAAATTGATTGAATCCTCAAAACGGAAAATAGAGCCTTCCTACGAAATCTCATATTTTAACCCCCCCCCCCAAAAAAAAAAATAAGTCTCCATTTAGCAAACGGAGACTTTACTACGATTTTTCAATCAATTTTAGTCGCAACGATGTGGTCATCACCCTCTCTACACTGTATGAAAAGTTGCCTTTACAAATATTTAAGTTATACTTAAATACAAGTAAAGATGTAAAATGTATCAGTATCATCTTTACAATATCTTTACATAACAAAAAGATGAAAGTTCAACTTTTGTCAATGTAAAGACTATAAAAGCAGTTGAGTTGTCTTTACAAAAATGAAAGGCATTGAAAGTCTGACTTTACAGATATTAAATCCAAACTAAACTGCAAGCTTTCTGCCACATGCTTACATACTTTAAATAGTTTGTCCACTTTGTTTCATTTAACTTAAGGACAGATGGTATAGTTAGGTCAACCAGAGAGATTTGTTTAATGGGACTGTTCCATCAAAGATACAAGAAATCCAGATAAAAGTGACAATGATAACAATTACAAATGACCAATAGTTAAATAAATGTATTGCAATCATTACATCAAAATGTACAGTTAACATCAGAATCAAACAGTATCTTAATTGATATAGTTTTATACATGATAATGGCCAATATTTATAAAAGAACAACAAAGGGGTTAAATAGCTATTAAAGGAAAGCAATTATTTGTGAAATACATTTTATTAATATCTGTATTGCCAAAAATATCTAACAACTAGTCAATGCCACATTAATCAGTTCCATCTCTTGAAATCAATGAATTATTCTTTGTAAATCCTGAATGAGTCATTTGCTTGGTGAAGAGAATATTTATGTGATTCTTGGTCCCTATATACCTCGTATACGTATCAGCCCTTTAGGCTACATATACATGTACAGGTGTCGGACATCCTTCACAACCCTCTAACTCCCACAGGTTTCTGAGGCATTCCTTTTCAACAAGAAAAAATTCAGAGCTGGGTTGGTGCAATGTTCTGTGACAGGACTTGCCCCCGTTATGCCAAAGATTATTTTATATGTACAATAAAAGTGTATTTTAACCTATGTATTGTGTGTATTATTTAAATTGTAATTTAATTGGTTAGATATAGTTTGAATAACGCACAATGCATCCTTACCGGACCCCTTGTTTGGGCCCCTCTTTGTCTGTGGTGGTTCTGCCAAACACGAGGTCAGTTACAAATTTTAGCTATGTTCATGTTGAACCAATCAGATGACGGAATTAGAACACGTGATCTAACATTCGTCAGCTGGTTTGAGGCAGTGATACATTGGCTTGGATGCAACAAAGACGTGCCTTTCAGTGCTAGCGTTACACTAAATTATTAACCAAGGTTACAGTAGTGAACAGACATCTTCATCGACATGAAGTTTTCCTGATTTGTAAATTCTTCATGCAAAAGATTACTGTCCTTTTTGTGCACTTGATAACTGGTATACATAGGGATATGGTGGTATTGCATTGGTTGCAATGGAGATTATAAAATCTAGAAGAAACCATCAAACTTGAATCACCATTCACCACTGCTGGGATGGAGTATTAAAACCAGACTCACTGGTAAAAAGTGTTGAATGTGTAATGTAATGCCTTGTTGCAGGTATTTACACACAATATATACTCTGATGCAAATCAAAGTTATTATCACATTTGCAGTAGAAAATCCTTATTTTGTTGCCAGTAATGACTAATAAAAGATAACACTTTCTACAACTTTAATTTTTGTAAAGGTAAATTGCAGTATATACTAATTAACGTAAAGACATGTAATGTTAAACTTTAATGAGATTTTACGACTTAAATTTGGTCTTTTTGTCACCTTTTAAGAAATGGAATTATTTCCTTTAATTACTTAATGGAACAATTTACAACATCATTACAAACTAAAAGTTATTCTTTCATGCACCTTTTGTTCATTGGAAAAGTGGGCCATTTATTTGCATTTTAGGACCCTAAAATTGCTTGTAAATATCATCTTTAATACCTTTAACTTTTTCCAAAAATTTGTATTAAAGTTAAGTAAAGGTCAAGCAAAGTTTGTCTTTCTTTATCTTTTAAGTGCTAGTAAAGACATCTTTTCAAGCAGTGCTACTGCTACAAGTTAACAAAAATAATAAATGATTTCAACCGAATATTTGATCGAGTCCGATACGATATCGTGTACGAGGATCATGTAAATTTATTGTTATAAATCCGTGCGGGGTCGATTGAGCGTTGCTAAAGAAATTTTTAAATTGATTGAAGTCCATATCGGAACACCATGTCTGCCAAATATTTCGTAACGTATGTGTAACAACGCCGTTAAACACAGCAAGAATATTAGTTATCTCTGATCACTTTTGGAATCTGAGTGTAGCGTTGAGTGACATATATCACGTCGGTGTTTTTATGCCTGCCTCGGGAAAATATTCTAGCTGGGTTTTTTTGATTGTCTAACATCACATCGTCGTATACGACTAAATTGTTAATGCTCCCATCAAGGTCATCCACGGATGGTGCCTCGTCAATATCAGTTATAAAATCAATGGCGTTCTCACCCTTAATTTCTGAAGCATTCTCGTTAAAATCCTTTAACACTTCATAGCATCGTTGATCATCTACGCTAGGAGCAACTAAATACAACTTATCCCACTTCATCCATCTCACTGTTAAATTGAGCAACAATTGCGTCTTGCCGGATCAAGATGGCCCGATTATAATTGCGCGGATAGAGTTTGGTAGTGCTGCATGATGCTTAACTGGTTCTCTTGTTTTAGTCGCTGAAAAATCAATTATATTCATATCTCTATACACAAATTATGGATCTATATTGTGTGAAGTGTAAAACGCGTACTAACACAAATGATGTGGCGACGATTACAACTAAAAATAACAGATCAGCACTTACTGGTAGATGTGCAACATGTGGTACAAAAAAAATTTAGATTTGTTTCTATGAAATCCGGAGATGTTTTAAAAAAAAAAGAGGAGGTGATATCGCAGCCAAATTGGCAAAGCTCCCTGGAACCCCATGGATAAAGTACCCCGGAGAAAAGCACCTTCCAGGATATAGCTACTGTGGCCCCGGAACACGATTAGATATCAGACATGATGGTCAAAATTAGCCCCGACCCGGCGAGTATCCGATAAACGCCATTGATAAGGCGTGTCATGTTCATGATTTTGCTTATAAAAGCAGCAATCTGCAAAACAGGCATCTCGCGGATGTAAAATTAATTCATGCGTTAAATGCTATTCATGATAAATCTTTCAAAGAAAAACTGGCTTCGTGGGTTGTAAAATCAGCTATGAAAAGCAAATTGATGATGGGCGCTGGTAATTAATAATATGGAATCTATTTATTATTCTCCGAGGGGATACTGGAGGGGTAACGCTGCAATCAATAAACTCGCCAACGCCGCAAAAGTGAAAAAGGCCACTGCGGCTAATTGGTTATCCAAACAGGCTATATGGCAAATTTATCTACCACCGCCTAAACAAATTAATTACTCGCATTTTGATGAGACTGTCCCTAATGAAGTTCATCAGGCTGATATATTATTTTTACCACATGACAACGGTTACAAATACGCGCTAACCGTAGTTGACGTTGCGAGTCGATACAAACAAGCAGAACCGCTAAAAACAAAATCATCACCTGAAGTTGCTTCTGCATTTGAAAAGATTTATCGACGAGGCCCTCTACACTGGCCATATCTGTTACAAGTTGATCCTGGCAAGGAATTTCAAGGCGCTGTTTTATCTGCGATGAAAGATCACAATGTCATCATCAGACGGGGGCAAACTGCACTACATCGCGATCAGGCAATTGTTGAACGATTTAATCGGACGATTGCTGAGCGGTTATTTGGATATCAATACGCAAAAGAATTCATCCAAAAAAAAGAACTCGTGAATGGGTCAAAAGGTTACCAGCTGTGATTACCGCACTGAAGAATGAGATTACTAGAATAATCAACATGAAACCTATCAACGCGATTAAAAAGGAGTCTATACCTAAAATGGAAATTCGAAGAATTTCACAAAAAGATTATAGCGTTTCCCATCCAATTCTTGGTAGTAATGTCACTGTTAGGTATTTATACGAACCAGGAGAGCTTGAAGGTGGCAGAAAAAGGGCTACTGATCCTATTTGGAGTGTTACTGCACACAAGATATCTACTATAACACGATCAACTGGTATACCTCCAATCTATAAATTGGATTCAACTGCCCCTCAGCGGGGTTTTACACGCGAACAATTACAAATGATTCCTGACGATACTCAATTACCACCGCGGGGTCTTAACTAGCGCCGTTGCGTCTGTTGCACTCAAGACAAGTCAACATCACATTGTTTCTGACATGACCGAGACTGTTATTTTTTTCTGTCTACGGTAAATTGGTAACGATCTTTATCCGAATACTGCCAACGTATTATACAATTGCAACTTGCGCAGTGATTATTCTGTTATTGCTTCAAAGTGATTATTAATTCAGCATCAATGTCAAATTCTCGTTTTCTTTTGTCTTGTTGTTTGTAACCGGAGAGTTTTTTATCAATAATTTTAACATCAACGATGCTAGCATCATCCATTGTGGTGTCATCATCGAAAACAATTCTTCGAAGTTGATTTATTCTTCGTAATCTGGATACTGCAAGATAGACTAAATTCGACCATTCGATGTGATTATCCACCATCCAAACAATTGTATCTGATATAGTCAATCCCTGTGAAGAGTATATTGTTGCTGCGTAACCTAGCGTCCACGGGGAATTATTAGCACGCAATGCGTCTTCAACGACGCTGATATCAACCAGCACAATATCATTTAACACTAAATTCTGTCTTTGAAATCCTTCGGATTTTGGTCTTGGAATATCAACTTCTATATTCTGTTTTCGTGTATCCGAAGGCCTATAACACAACGGTACTGGAAGTGTTGCAAATTTTTATTTATGCGTTTCAAATAACTTAATCTGAAGTGTGTCTCTGACTATTTTTCTACTTGCAATTATCAAATCGTTTGGTCTCCACGTTTCCCAAAAATCATTCATGGGAGTTTCTGAAATTATTTCACGCGCTATTTCACATTGGATTTTATCCGGCTGTAATCTAATTAGCGCTTTGAACTCGCGTAATTGTTCATCAAGTGATCTATAATCAGTGGTAATTTCTTCATAATAGTCTACAAAACCCTTTAGCCATTCATGTGGGGATGCACCGATAAATGGTGGTGGTTGGCCGTGATCACAGCACATGACGACTTTTGTATTTTTCATTAACAACCACTCAAGAAATGTTTGTAATATTTTCAACGATACTGTGCATATTTCATCAAAAATTATGATTTCAGGAATGAATTTATCACCCATTTGATCAGGGGTCCATTCATCGCCTTTCCATCGAAAGAAACTATGATAAGTACAGGCATTTACCCCTCGTTGTTTCATCTCTCTGGCGAGTCTGTGAGTTGGTGTTAGAACAATCATGTTTGATTTTGAAACGCTAGCGTTTCTATGATATAATTCAATTGCACGAGTTGTCTTTCCTGACCCACCACAACCGTTTAAATAAACTGTCTTGTATCTACATATTGGATCAGATACCGGTGGTGCATTAGAAAATTCGGATTGAATCTCATCACACTTGAAGTACTTTTCATCCATGGTTTCATCTGCCGATTCACAATACTCATGTAGCGTTTCCTTTTTAAATCTCCAACATCCCCAATTTGCCTCCGGATCTGTGAATTTAGCTACATCTGATTTGTATTTCTCGTGGATATACATAGAATCAGTGGCTACTCTAACTGCGGTATTAGGAAATCTATTTATCATCGAAAATAAATTGATAGAAGCATAAGCTAGCATAGAACTTTTCAAATGCGTATATTGTTTAATATATCCATCACAATAGGTAACAATTGTACCTAATCGTCTTCCATCGGATAGGAAAGCGTCTTTACGATTTATAAGTTTTCTCTGTTTCGTTAAATCTGTTACAATAAAATCGTATTCAGCGATGTCTATGATCAACCGCGAAGAATATTTTGCATTGTCGTATCTTCCACCCTGGGTAAATTTACCGATTATTCTTCGTCCAAAATCTTTTGCTTGTTCTTTTTTAATTTCAAATAACTCCTTAGACCAATTCATGATTTGTTCTTCATTGAAATCTGGAAACTGTTTTCGCTGTTCGCTAATTATACGATCTAGATCGGGTTGTGGTAGCCAAACTTCTTTCTGAGCTCGATAGCATATAATAGCTTCGGAAACAATCAACGATATTAGCATACCACAATCAATCATATATCGTAGTAACACTATTGGCATCCAGGCCTTTTCAGATATATGTCTACCAAGCCAAACATAACTACACGGATGTAACCCTGTAGCGAGTTCAAATGATATCACACGAGCGAATCCGGTTAAATCAAAATCAGGTAATGGCCCATTAATCGCAACACGAGTCATTTCATGTGTGGGGTGTCCAAATCGTTTAAAATAGTTACTACATTCTCCATACCCGAGAAAACGTCCAGGATAACACGCGGATATATCAATTGAAATCATACCGTCACGATGGTATTTTGTATTCCACAGTCCTCCATGACCAAATTTGACGCAACTCAATTTAATGTCCTCGAGAAAATCACTTTGTGTTGGACGCCATGAGTTTTTTTCTCTTGCTAAGTGAGCTACCACTGATGGAATTGTGAAGCTATCCGCGAGTAGTTTTTCATGGAATGAAATCTCTTTTGGATTTTCCGATGAAAATGGAAATTGCAAGGCAAATTCACTAGCGATTTTTCTCATTCTGTTATCTAATTCTTCAACGCGATATAATTCACCATTTGGTCTTACAAATTGATCAAATCCTATTTCGGGATCTTCATCACTTCTAAGTAACCACACTGACACAGGATCATCCTTACACAGCGTGTGAATAGCATCGAATAATTTCTCATTATAAAAAACATCCCCGACGAACTCCTTAGGGATATATCTCACGGTTCTATCTCGTGGAAATATTGTTACTGCAGCCGTCCACGCGTGTTTGTTATGATCAATAATTTTAATTGGAGCTCCTCGCGATTGATATTTCGGTTCGTATAATACTTCTCCGGTTATTTTCGTTACTGATATTGGGAATTTTAATTATGCTTCTAATTTAGCTATATCAGAAATCTTTGCACCGTGCTGTTTCACTGTCAGTTCCCATTCGGTTATTTTCCTACGTCGCAGATCAGTTAGTTTATTTCCTCGGGATGCATTTGTGAAGTGTTCCATTACCCGTGTTGCTACACAATTCAGTGAACTAGAATATTTCATAGGAGCTAGTTTTGCAATATCGGGTTTGTCATTTAACGGATATATCCCATAAACAATGGCTGTTACAGGATAAGATCTCTCGTAGTATGGTTTGTCAATTCCAGTTAGAATTCCTGGTTTGGAATCTCTACTTACAATGACAGTTTTTTTTATCCTTGAGGATTGGTTCAAATTTATCCTTGATAATCCATTTGCCTTCGACTTCGATAATGAATTTTATTCTGAAAAAATACTTCTGATGGGAATTGATTTGCAATTTACCCTTGAATTTCCAGCCAAGATGTGAAATTATCTCAGCTGCTCTTTCATCGTTCATAGTAGCATCGATGTTGGGTACATTGACATCTTCATCAATAATTCGAAATGTCGACCAACAGTGTGCTGCACCGTCTCGGTAGAATTCATTAAAACACTCCCTGATTTTACCTAGTATAGTTCTATCACCGATTAGACGTTTTGGTGTATCAGAGACTCTATCGAGATTGAAATTAGCATTTTTCCAAGGCTTAATTTTCGATAATCTCTTGAACTCCTTATCGAGATTGAATTTAGCATTTTTCCAGGGCTTAATTTTCGATAATCTCTTGAACTCCTTATCGAGATTGAATTTAGCATTTTTACAGGGCTTAATTTTCGATAATCTTTGGAATTCTTTCATGGTATAATCAATGAATTTAGTATTTTTCCAAGGCTTAATTTTCGATAATCTCTTGAACTGCTTCATATTATAATTAAAACAAGTATTTAAATAGAAAAATATAGTATAATGAATCACTGCAAATGGCTTATGATTGGATCAACAACCCCGTGTAACAAATCATGCAGAAGCGAATTCTGTGGGTATGATTTACAAAGCGTTCGCAACGGTTCCTCCGGCCCTCTCCCATGCCTCCGATGTGGGGTGGGCGTTAGAGGAAAATCACAATTATGTCTCAGTTGCGGCGGCAAGCGATACAGGGAACTAAAACGCTATTATGACAAACGAATAAAAAATACCGTCATTGACCCTAACGATGACAAAGTCATCAAAACACCTCAAGATTATATCCAGAGGTTTATAATTAAAGCAGATAATAAATTAGATAAGTAGTATTATTATACAAATGAGCCAAGATTTCAGACCCCATCCAGTGCTTGTTAATTACGAAGCCTCCAGTGATGGTGTTGTCAGGCACCGCAGACTAAAAAAACCGGTTGGATTTCTGAATAATATGGGATATTTGCTGTTTAGTGTTAGAAATAAAACATATCTCTGTCATAGAATTATTTTTGAATGTCATAACGGATTGATAAAAGATGGTTTTGTGATTTATCACATAAATGGCGTGAAGACTGATAATTGTCTTGAAAATCTTCAATCCATCTCGCATCGCGATAACCTTTAAAAAAGCAACGCTGGTAGGCACTCAAAACGCTCTAGGGGGGTCGAATAGTTTGGTTTAGAAACCAAAGAGGAGAAAATATTTCAATCAATAAATGAAGCCAGTAGATACTTTGACATTTGTAGGACTTCAATACGATTTGTTGCAGAAAATATAATTAAAACTGCTCTGTCAAAAAAGACAGGTCACAGGATAAAATTCGTATACACCTGAAACGATTCAAGGGAGATAAATCCTTATGTATAAGTACAACCACTCATAACACTCTACTCACTAAGTTCCCATGTATTATGTGTCGTCTGCTATTACCTGTGGGAGAGGTATAATTGACATGTACGCGCCCACGTGACTGTACTGGAGTATATAATACATTAGTTTCGGTAGAGAGTTGATAAATAAAACTTTTTATTGTCGCTTGAGCTAAAACTGAATTATTTAAACAGTTGTATTTTTATTTATCTACATTCAGCTACATGTCTCATGTGTGGGGGTGGGTGGACCAGCAGTAAAACTAATAGCCCAACCACGTTCTTTCAGTACAAACGTTCTTTATAATCTAACGCGTTACCTATGTTCGCTCAGCCGGAACGAGCATGAAACCCTAGTGTTTTCCATTCATTGAAGTAAGTAGGCGTGGTTCAAAATCCTCTGTATACAGCTATTTGTGGCCTAATCGATAACTCATTTGTCTAGAGGATTAGAACAGAGTAAATATACGCTGTTATCTAACAAACCTATTCTTTTGTTCAGTGTTTTATTCAAATATTTGTCTGTTTTAAATGTTGTGAAACAGTATTAATAAGTAATTCAAGGAAATAAAATAACAACACCCGTGAATCAACGCTGCTGCATTAGTCGCCTTATATACGTTTTGACTCGTAATAAGCTTGGGGCTTTCGAAAGCCAATCCGACCAATCAAAACTAACCAACGCCATTAACACGGGCGTGTGGTTGTCTTTTGTCAATCAAGCAACCGGGTTAATTTAGTTTGGTTGCTTTTGATTGGTTGGATTGGCCGTAGAAAATCTGCCCCGTCGTTTCATGTTTGTGCTGTCTTGTGCCGTCCCCACATCATTACATCACAAATTCCATCATCGTTTCATTGTATATACCATCCTTAATTATGTATATATGGAATTGTGCCGTCCCACATCAATCGTTTCATTGAATAATACCATCCTTAATTAAGTATATGTTATGCCTAAAATTTGCCGCAACACTCGAGTGGAGATATATATGGCATTGTGCCGTCCCACATCATTACATCACAAATTCCATCATCGTTTCATTGTATATACCATCCTTATATGGAATTGTACCATCCCCACATCATTACATCACAAATTCCATCATCGTTTCATTGTAAATATCCATCCCTAATTAACTTAATTAAGTACATGTAGTGCCGTCCCCCAACTTTGGGCTTACTTGGATGTGAAGGCAACCAAGGAGTTCCAAAGATGTGTTGTCGTATATGTAACCGCTGGGTCTTTCTGACGTCATAGGGCGCCAGCGAGATTGCCAAATGGGGTTTTCCTTAATTAACTTAATTAAGTACATGTAGTGATGTCCCCCAAGCATATCTTCTGGGCGGTCTAAGATGGCGTTTGCCACGTTAGGCCTCCCGCCGGAGATGTATGTTTCGGGTTACTTTGGCCTTACTTGGATGTGAAGGCAACCAAGGAGTTCCAAAGATGCGTGTTGTGCTGTCCTTAATTAAGTTAATAAAGTAACCTCTGGGTCTCTCTGACGTCATAGGGCGCCAGCGGGATTGCCAAATGATATTTTTTTTTTAATAATTAGAGGTAAAATGTATTATATTATATTTTTATAAAAATATGGATATCAAAGATGTAAATTCTATAATTGCTGAAATTTCAATTTTAAAGAATCGAGGGATAATATTATCTAAAGATCTCGACTGTGACAGGATTGCCTCAGAATATGAAGACATTGAGTATCAGTCTAGTAAGGGTCGTTATGTTTTACCTAAGATGTACCGACTCGTGAAAGGAATTCAAAAGTCCATCAATGCTTGTTTGTACGGTAACGACATTAATGCATTTATAACGCTATTTAGCACCGTTGATGCAATACGTCAAAAGCTCGGCTAAGAGTATCAAAAACGAGATGAAATTAGTTCTAAGGTTCGTGATCTTAGAAAAATATTAAACGAGGAAAAACCAGTATCTTAACCACGTGAGCGTTACTATAAAAAATAGGCTTTCAGTAAATTTTCAGTATTTTTTTTTTTTTAGCGTTTTTTGTAACACTCACATGGGATTTTCTCCTGAAAGGATACTCAGCAGTTTGGGCTTGCTCATGCAGTTATGTGCGTACTGGATGATCTGGTTGTGATAGCAAGTAATCACCGCGACGCCTCCATTTTCACGTAGTTGTTGTTGTTGCCGCGTCGTTAACAAAAATCGTTCATCGCCGTTCTCAGATATTACAATTCTGAAACCCCCAGCGATGTTATTTCTGAAACACTCGCGGATAGCGTCGTACAGTTTAACCTTGTCGGAGATGGATACGTTAGCTTGATGGTACATTATTTAATAACTCAGCTTTTAATTGTGATAGTTTCACATTTGAAAACTCAGTTTACAAACAATATATGGTAGGTGAATCGCTTACAACTAGATTAGCCCGAGAGCGGCTAGTAGCAATTAAAAAGTTTATACCGGTTCGAGACAGACTTCGAGAAAAACTTCAACAACGACAACAAGCGCAGACTGACTTTTCTGTGTCAAGTGAACAACTGTTTACTCCGATAACAAGTGCGACCAAAGATGTGAAAAAGTTAACTGAAGCAGCGATATATGGAGATATTCCTGAAAAAGAACGAGCAAAGAAGGCGCCGCTGCTTGATACACTTGAAAAGATAGCAGCAGAGACCGAACAAACAAAAAAGTCTTTAGAAACACTTCCAGTAGATATAGCAACTACTTCACGGCAACAACAAAAAAAAGAGCGAGTACTAGAAGAACTAGGTGCTACTGCAAGAAAACCAGAAGAAGAGAAAGGAGACGCTACTACAGAAAAATGTATTCACCGCAAAGTATATTTACATACGATGCATACAACAAAATTAAAAATTTTAAAGATGACAATAATTTAATTAACTTTACCGCGCGGAATTTTTCACTCGATCAAAGAGAAATAGCTGTAAACAAAGTGTATAAAGAGTATATAAAAAACGAAGAGAATTGGATAAAAAATTATACCTGGCAAACCGTGATACATTTAGAATCACAGAAAGTATCCGCAATGATTTTGAGAGTTTTAAAGACGAAGTATTGAGTAGAGTAAATAAAGAGTATCCAACTGGATTTTTGGTAAAGAGGAGTCAACTGGAGATGGATACTTAGGCAGCGGCATAGTTGAAAACACTAGCGTTACTTGTCCTGGTAACATCCTCAGTGATATATCACGGCTGGAAGTTCTCATCGGGGCGAAGCGAGCCGGAAATAACTCTCCGGAAATAATTAATGAGGCCGCTGATATTTGCAGGCGGTTATTTGCCGGTGGTATCATGGACATTAATGTATATCGAGAACTCATTGCTGAATTAGTTGAAAATCACAAAGATGCCCATGGTTATTACATCGATTGATCACTAATTGAAAAACTACTAGTTTTATAACAAGATGATCATACACTACAACCATGATAAACCCGTAAGCGTCTACGTGGTGAACTCACGATTGCCTGTTTATAGAGCATATTACGGAGATGGTTTCGGCAATACCATTGCGGGGCTATTTGCAAGAATGGCTCCAAAAGTGGCGCCGTTAGCTAAACAATTATCAATGAAAGCCATTGATGTTATTCGTGATAAGGGAATCAGCGCTGTTGGAAATCTTGCCGGAAAGACATTTTCTGCCGCGAAAGATAAAATAGCATCATTAGTGCGAAAGAAACCAACGGTGCTGCCATCAACTACAGTGATTGCTGCAAAAATCAGCAAAGCAATAAATAGCGCAGTGGAAGAAAAACTAGCGTCGTTGGCTGCTTCGGTGACTCCGTCGCCATTGACGGCTTCACCGGTAACAGAGAGCGTTATCATGAACGCGATAGCAGGAAGTGGTTTGAAACAAAAACAAAAACGACGATGATTACAAAGAGTTTCACAATTGAAAACACTAGTATGTTAATAAAATGTTTAAACAACAGGCTGATCCCGCGTTTGATATGGAAGCCCCAGTACCCAAGGACAATTCCGTCCGCGATTATCAATACTATTCCTATCATGCAATACAACCCGACCTACGATCGCGAATTGAACTTCAAGTTCAAGATACCAGTAAATACTTTTTGCCATGTGAAGCATTTATCGAAGTAGAAGGAAAACTCGTAACAAACGATGCTGATCATAATGATCCACCATATGCAGATGATTCAAATATCCGAGTTGGTTTTGTTAATAATGGCATAATGGCGTTATTTGAAAGTGCAAGATATCTCATTGATGGAAAAGAAATTGAATCAATAGACCGTGAAGTTGATGTTGCAACAACAATAATCGGGCTAGCAAGATACTCCGATGATTATACAAGATCGGCTGGTCCATCTGTGATGTTTGCAAAGGATACCTCTGATAACGCTGACCACCTTCAATACATTAAAGTGTTAACACCGCGAGACACTTCAGTTGATAATCAACAAGAAGCAGCTAATCCAGAACGTCGAGCTAGACCCGGAGCTGCGTTTGATATTCTCGGTGGCGTTAATGGTAATTTCAATTTAGGGTTTGCAACACGAGTAGCAACGTTGCAAAGACCACAACGATATTTTTCATGTGCGATTCCACTCCATCACATATTTGGATTCTGCAGAAATATCAGAAAAGTCATCTATGGAGCCAAACACACAATTGCGTTAGTGCGAAAAGACAATGACAACGAAGCAATTTGGCGTACTGGTGCCGCTGATGGTAAAGTTGTTTTAACTAAATTAGCATTGTGGATGCCAGTAATGGCCCCATCAATTACCACAGAAGAGCGACTACTCTCATTTATGGACACAGGCGGTAAATCATTGCTAAGTTGGCTAACAACAACGACTGATGCCAAAGATGATGATGTTAATGGTACATTTACATGGCATTTAGCATCAAAACAAGGCGTTTCAGCTCCACGTCATATATTTATAGCGCTGCAGAATCGGAATCGATTACGCTCCCAAGTACGCAGTCATATGATATTTGATCGATTAGGGGTAAGTGAGGTTTCACTGAGAATAAACGGACAACAAGAACCATCTGAGGATATACAGCTTAATTACGGAAACAACCAAATGTGTGTATCATCGGATGCTGTCATATATGAGTCGTGATCAAAATGTTGAAATTGGTTTACAAATATCGCAACTTGATTTTAAAAACCTATATCCGATTTATTACTTTTCGCTGGAGCATCTTGATTTAACAAGACAATGCGTCATTGACAACCATTTTAGGGCTCGTATAGATCCTGGTGGTGTTGATTATAGAGCGGTTGCTGTCATTCTCAGCGACAAATCAATGCTACTTGAAGGTGTTGGTGGACGAATGAGAATCGTTGATGCACCAGTAGAAAATATGTAAATGAAACTTGAAAAGTTTCCAATTAGATCAATTGAAAGCATAAATGTGTTTTACAATAAAATGACATATAGTGTTGTTAGTGTCAAGCTGACTAATGGTCAGGACAAGAAATTGCGTTCAAAATCCGCTAAAGAATGTGGAACAACAATAACGTTAAAACCAACGCAGATGTCCGGCGGTACACATAAGATATCACTGACGGATCGTCAAATAAAACATTTCAATGATGCGCTAAAGAATAAGCAAGGGGTTCAAATTGTATTTTCAAAGGCTGCAGTCGCCAACATGATAAAATCAGGTGGTATATTTCCATTGTTAGCTGCAATACCAGCATTGATTGCAGCGGCTGCCCCAGCGGTGGCGAAGGTGGCGGCGTTGGGGGCCGTTGGGACCGCGGCAGGGATGGCGTTGAAAAAGGCAACTGGGAAAGGATATAAAAAAAGGGAAAGGAGTTGTACCTACCAGGAACCCCGTATTCATGGTACAGCGGAAAGGGTCTAAGAATACCAGGAACGGTTTATTAGTTCAAAACCCAATTGTTCCCATGTCCAATTTTGATTTAATTGATGCTGCTAAAAAACTAGCTATAAAAAACGTCAGAGGGGTTTTTATGAGAGATCAATTACAGAGAAAACCTAAACGCGTTGAAACCGGTACCATCAATCTTGATAACAGCAGCGGATCGGGAACTCACTGGGTTGCATACGCGATTGATCCACGTGGGATTGTCTATTTTGATTCATATGGGTTAGCTCCGCCAAGTGAGTTTATGCGGTATATAAATTCTTCGATGAAACTCAAAGAGTTTCCGATTTTTTATTCCACGCTGCCAACACAACAATTAAATGATCCACCGATATGCGGCCGTGAAGTATTAAATGTCCTCGCGGAGATTTCATCGTCACAAAAATCACCTCAACTGGTTGTAAATAAATACACGAGTGGGAAATTACAAGGTAATTTTAGAGAATCAATAAATTGAAAATACTAGAGTCTTTACAACAATGATTGATATTTGGGGACGATCTCTGTCAATGTTGAAACCCACCGCGGAAACATCTGCGAGTTCTATCGAGGATGTAAAAAAAAAATAATTGAAGATGAAATCGCTGAGACGTTAAATTTAGCAAGTGTTGACCCGAACGAAATAGTTGTATTTCAAGATCGCCAGGATAATTTGAAAAGCAGTAATATATCCGCGGATGACATTTTGATACGGCAGCGCGACGCCGCTGAAAACTCTATTGTGCTGTATTCCAACGGTGGACAACTTAAACCAGGCGCACTTGTGTCTACGATCACCGACAGGATTGCCGCCCACGGCCGTGATCTGGAGGATTATATACGAGGTTATAATAGTTTTCGCAAAAATGTCGTACATAAATTCTTTGGAACCCCGCTTGTGGTTGGCATGACTCTCGCTGAAATTAAAAACTTTCTATCTTTATTCTTTTTTAACAAGGAGGCGGGGAGGATGATGAATCAAAATGAAATCAAGGCAAATTATCTCGATATTTACAATGATATTTTTAAACTAATAGAAAATTTTGAAAAGGTACAAAAACCCACCAACGACGTCGTTGTTAAGTTTTTTGGAACCCCGCTTGTGGCAGGCATGACTCTCGCTGAAATTAGCGAGTTTATTGGCAAGCATACTCTCAATGCCAACGTCGCTAATAATTTCTTTGGTGTCCCAGCTACATCTACAATGACTCTCAAAGATATTAATATGTTTATGGTGAGACAAACAACACTTAATACCATCGTGGATAAATTTTTAGGGAGAACACCTGTGTCTGAAACCACATCTCTGACAGGTCCGACCCTCGCTGAAGTTAAAAAAAGCTATTGACGAACAAAAACTCACCAGCGAAATTGTTAATGAGATATCACGACAAAATTTTATCACATCAACCTTCATCTTAAAGACCAAGAACAGCTTAAAATCAGAGACCTTCTGATTTCATTCTTTTCTAACAGGGAACCGAGGAGGGTAATAGATCCTGCCAGAATCACGGTAAATTATCTCGATATTTACGACGATCTTCTTAAACTAAAAAGAAAATCTGAAAAGGTAAAAATTCTGCATCCAGACATAGGCGTTAAAAATATCGTGTATACGATCGAGCATGGAACCATGGATTGGATAAAAGATGTTTATACTACATTGTCCATCGGTCTGGTGGGTGTTGCAATGAGGGGCGATATCTTCAGGCCAACATGGGTCGATGGTATCTACAGGCTAACGTGGATCTCTATCGATCAATTTAATATGATCGCGAACGGTAAAACCTACTCTGGTGGCACCGCGACGTTAATTCTCAAGGGTCGCGGACAAGACTTTAATGTCGTCGCGGTTGATAGCTCCACCATTAGTTCAAGAATAACTTGGTGTTTAGAATTTTTAGATGATTTTTCCGGCTGAAGCTACTAGCAATTCCCCTTAACGATGGCGAATAATTGAAAACACTAGCGGGTTTAAAATAACAATGACATCGATGAAATCGCGTCACTGATCATTTTTTGGCACTAAAATTATCTTCAACGTTCAAATGACATTAACCTTATTGCCTACTTTAAAGAAAATGGTGCAGCATCCCATAGTTACTTATTATTTCTTTGTGCATTGTTATTGGATGTATCTAAAAGTATATCAGTTCTAATTCACTGTAGTACATGAACAAATAGAGCCTGCAGAAATATCAGTTACTTATATTATGTTTATTTCAGATGAGGATGAGATGGATCCTTGCTGCACAAACAAGTTCACAGCAACTTCTGTTATTGGCGTGAGGGTATCCGGTAGATATTGTTCCATTTAGGCCTTATTGCATTCATTGTTTTAACTACAGTTATGAAATAATTACTAGTATATTAAAAAGTGATAACTGAATCAGAAAAAAGCATATTTTTTAATATTTTGCAGTAAGATGTCTTGATTTGGTACAATTATTCTTTCATGCATCCAACCCAAGAATCTTTATATTATGATTGTGTCAGAAAACACCAAGAATCATTCTAGACCAGTGGTTCCCAAACCTTTTTCGACAACTTCCCTCATGGTTCTCCTCGGTGCACCTTACCGTACCTCGTAAAATGAATGATTAAGCATTAGTGCCCCCCCCCCACCTCAGGAAACCTAACGATCCCAAGGGGGAAGTACTGCCCACTTTGAGAATCGCTGTTCTAGACTACTGAAATAGTTAATATATGCATGTACATATATAGGTATCTTGGTTGGATATTCTGGTCATTACATTAATTGCGCATGTTTAGACACATTTTTAACTTTTGAAGTGAATTTAATGAACAATACTTTGCTTGGACAATTCAGCAAAACTTTGACATACATCAATTGATTTTGCCTTGATAACTTGCATACAATGGAGTCCACAAAAAGATCTCACTGTAAGCAAGGGCGCGAGTTACCGAGGGACCTCAAAAAATTGAAGAAAAAAATTTGCTTAGACATTGAGAAAATTGCCGGGGTGGGGTTAGGGAACTCTGCTGTTCAATAAATTAATCCTCATTTTACAATCATGTTGATAGTAAATTTAATAATGTACTTTTTCTAATGAAGTTGTCAGTTATTATGTTTAAACAACATTTATTTTTAAATGTCCAACCTGTTGAAAACTTTTTACAACTGGTTTCAACAACCATCACTTGTATGAGATAACCTGTATCTTACAATGCCTATATCAGTAATCTTTTTAAATGTATTTTATTAATGATGAAAAAAATCTGAACTACTAGATATCACATTTGCAATTTCACAGAGATACAACAAAAAGAACCTGCAAATACAGACAAGATAGAGAAAGTGTCGTCTACAAAAAGAGCTAAAGAAAATTCTGTGCTAAACATAAGGGAAACATGTAAGTATGTGTTATAATTGTTATATCAGATGAATAGCATGCAGTTTTATTGCAGGTTATTGCCTATAGATGTTTTTCAAAAAATACACTGCTTATGATTTTTTAAAATCTGATTTAGCAAACTACCTAATCTTTTGTTTAGGCAATGTAAAAGAGCACAACAAGCCTGCAAGGCTTATGATAGAAAACAACACTAGCCAGACAGAATAGGGACTAATTAATATTATAAAGTAAAGGATTATCACATTGACAGACTCTCATGTAAAAAATGTAATGTCCAGATCCAGTCAGCTAACACAATTTCTGTAAATATCTTTGTAAAGGGCAGAAAATTCAAATAAAATGTGAAAGATCCTGATTGATTCTGCTCCAGATAGAAACAGCAGCATCCCAAACCAATTAATTGTAGATGGGACAATAATTGATAACATGCACTATGTTATTAACCCATTAACTACTAGTGATGACTTTACGGGACATGAGGTAGTAGATTACTTCCAAGGTCTGTAGCGTCAAGGTCATGAATGATACATTAATATGGATAGTATTATAGAAAGGTAGACAGATGTAGCTCTACAATGATAGCAAATAATCTGGACATTTTAGTTGCACTATAAAATACAGAGAGAAAAACCATAGTTTTTGGATCTGTTTTTTTTATAACCCAAAATTCGCCCATGGTCGGAATCCGAATTTGTGTCCAGAATTTAGACTTTATAACATCAGATCTATGGCAGACCGGTCTGAACCTATACAAAAAGTAGAATAAGGTGGACATTTTGAATAAAGAGTCTTCTCCATATGAAATATATGGGTCTGTTAAGCCAACAAAAAAAGAAACAAAAGAAGTCCGAATTTTCACCTACTGCTCATGCGCCAGCAAACTAACCAATGAAAACAATTTCTTTAGCACAACTAACCATTTGTCTCACGGAATATTGCTTAGAAAGATTTGCATTAGGATGTATTCAGAAATAGTCTACAATATGTGTTTCCTACTCGCATTTGATGCGAAAACAGCAAAAAACATCCAAGGGTTAATTTGTTAACTGATTTAATGAGCACTAAAACAATATAGCAAATTTGAATTCCAATATCTCTGATACTAATGTAAGTATATATTTTCTAAAAATGTACAATTCGCTATTCCATTTATGTCATGTACAGATAACGTAAGTGACTATGTTAATTATGAGAATTTGGCTGGATTGGACCAAATAGGTCATTCACCTGGAACAAATATGCTGATATTATTGCTCCATCTCTTATGTCCATTGCACTTAATAACTTCATAACACTTTAAGGGCTAATTAAAATTTGCCTAAAATTTTCCTTTCCAGCACACCCATATGTGCGATGGACCACAAAGGGTACCTCAATTTTAATTCATAAATTCAAATCCTTCATAGAAGAAGATGGAGCAGGAAATAGTGGTTTACTTCCAGGTAGGTTGAAAATCGTCAAGACTGAATGGATAATGAATAAAAAGTTCTATTTTGTCATCCCAAGGTAATTTAATGTCAGTTTTTGCTAATAATGGAGAAAGCTGACTTAAATGCAATTGCAGATATTAAAATAAGGCTTTGTTGCTCTAACTGTTAGCTTTTGTGTTTTGTTGGTTTCATATTGACATTCAAAGAAAAACTAAGATATGGATTTGTAAGATAAGGAAAAATGCTTTTCTGATGTAACAACAACCCAGTAAACTTGATGTAAAAACTGGTGTTAAACATGTTAATACCTACTGCCATACTGTGGATTTATGACAATATTAAGTTGATGTAAGTGAAATTTAATGAGCACATTTTCGTTTTATACAAGTAACTTTGGAAACCTGTTCAAAACGAAGGATTTAGGTTATTCAAGATGGCTACCAAAGTGGAAAATTTGAAATTGTTCTTCATCTACCATATCTGAACTTAAAATGATATCAACTCAAACATATTATGGAAGTTTCTTCTACAAATGTTTTCACATATAAGGATTTCATGCACCTTCTATCACTGTTATGAACAAGCTGAAAATCTCAGAAACATGGCGACATATTTAAATACTAGCCTTGTTGGTTCCTTACTAAACACACTCAGCTCCACCTTTTCTGCATCATTCTCTGGCTTTAGTATGTCTGATATACCTGAAGTCCAGAGCCACATTGAAAATCTCATTCAGGAATGTCTTGTACAGAGTGAAAATGAAGACAATGATACAGATGATGATATGGAGTTATCCAATATGGTTGACATTTATCCACAATACCTGAGGGTCAAACATAATACAGTATTACTGTGCACATAAATCCACAAAACTTTGAGTTTATAAAGCAGATATTAGATTCAGAACCTTGCATGACTTCATGCAGTTCAAGTGTTCAGAATGTTATTATCTACAAAACATAAGAGAAAACAGTGAGAGCTACGTTGTATAAAACATGTGTTTTGCACATACAGGGACTGAACAGTTTCACATCGTTAGATTATATTATCTGTAAATGTAGACATGATGTAAATACCCATGCAAAAGGTAGTTATATGCTGACATCTACTCCAGTAATTAGATGTAGTACCAAATATGAAACAGCTCCTAAAGTCTTTGACCTAGATAACTCGGCAATAAAATTAAAACCCCTGGAGAGTGTCAGGAAATTACATTCTCCATAAATCATGACCACAGCAGTGATGGTTTAAACCTTAATAATTTCTCCATGTGTGGACATAAAACAACAATCAGGAACTTGGAGGCCCAAATTGAAGAATTAAAACTACAGTTACATGCTATTAAGTCAGCACAGGGAAGGATTGATGAGCAAGTAAACTCGTGTGAAATAGCAATTCAGACAGACTCCCAAACAGTAACAATGTCAGATTCTCAGACGCAGACAATCCCAATACCAGCTAAGAGAAAATGTAACATATATTTAAAAACTAATACCATAAGTAAACCTGCATTGCAAACAATAGTACCCTCCTCCAAGTCACATGTCACACCTGTAACAGCAGAAAGTGTCCACCCATGTCCCTCAACTAAAACTAGTCTGTTACCTGCACCAAGAACTGCATTTCCAAGTGCTCAGACAAATGTGTCAACATCAACATCAGCTCGATCAATTCAAACAACTGTAACACCAATTTCAGCACCCTTCCTCCAAGAGATGTGTCTGATATACTAACCCCAAAAGTCTAACTGATGAAATCAAAAGCCAAGAAAGATAGGTCTCTAATAATTGGCTCTTCAATACTGAAAACTATAATTCCAAGGAGATTTTTTTAAAACAGATGTATAGACTCGAAGAGGTGCAAAAATCAACATCACAGACAAAATAATGAATTCTGACCTTACCAAATAAAAACAAATTATTATTTTAGTCGGTGGAAATGATGCCAGTGAGAGAAGGTCACTACATCAAATCAGAACAGATTTTGAAAGTTTACTCTATGCTGCTAGGAATTGCAGTCCAGATACATGTAAATCAATATCAGGACTACCTCCTCCTGTGGACACCAGGGTGAAAGTAATCAATGATCTCATTATTGACCTATGTGAAGACTTCAACATACAGTACATTCCACAATACACATTTGTCTTTCTTCAGAACCAGGAAATCGACCTAATACTCTACGACAGACAAAATTCATCTAAGCAGTAAAGGAATCTCTCAACTACTGAGACATATTAACATGTTTGCCCCCATTTTCAGACACTGTAATGAAGAGTACTGTCTATACTGTGGAGAAACTGGGCACATGACACAAGTATGCCGACATGGCAAACAGATTGAGTGCTTCAGATGCCATAAATATGGACACAAAGTCTCTGTACATCATTGTATTATACATACTAGGAAGCTGGCAAAGAGGGGAATGCCATTGCTTCATTTACAGCAGAAAAGCTAAATGTAGCAAGTGAGACTCTAATATCTAACTATTCGCTGGACACTATTGTAACTACAAAAGCTAACAGATTTTCAGTGTCTGCATGTGACTTTGAAAATGCTAATATATATGACCATTTAAATATAAAAATAGGATGTCAGAATGATCAATGTAGTACGGAGACAATCTCACTGTTTGCTCCACTGCATGAATGATAACATACATATAATCGATATGAAACTAAATTCAAAAGGTTTTAACATAGGTTACCTAAATGTACAAGGTATATTGGGGAAAATAGACCAGATTAAGTTAATGTTGTTTTCTAAGGAAAATAATATACATATTTTAGGACTCGCTGAAACTAAATTAAATGCTAACCACAATGATAATCTATTTCACTGTCAAGGCTACAATAAACCATTACGCAGGGACAGAGAGACAGCGGGAGAAGGTCTTGTTGTATACAATAGATAAGATGTAAATGCAGAAAGGCGACTTGACTTGGAGTCACATAAAATTGAGTGTCTGGGTAGAAATTTCTCAAAATAATGCGAAATCATTCCCAATTGGTTTGATATATAGGCCACCTTCCTCCAAAGCAATCTGGAATGATAATTTTTTGAAATGTTCTTGCACAGGAGAAAGAAACATATTTACTTGGTGATATAAATAAGGACCTTCTCAACACTCAAATAAGGGACAACTGGAAGGAATTTATTGAATCATTAGGCCTAGTCCAGATGGTAAATGAGCCCACAGGGGTAACAGAAAAATCAAGCACTCTTATTGATCACATTTATACCAACCTACCAGACAATGTGGTTTGTGTTAATGTACCAAATGTTGGTGTTGGTGACCACTATCCTACGTTTTTGACAAGAAAGGTTAAATACAAGAGAAATAAGAAAAACACACGCCAAGCGATCACTTACAGATCGTTCAAACAGTTTAGTGAAGAACAGTTTCTTGATGACCTATATAAAGTTCCATGGAAAATGATCCAAAATTTGGATGACATAGATCAAGCTCTGAGAGTGTGGACTGACTTGTTTATGGATGTAGTCTCTAAGCATGCACCACTGAAAGTACATAGAGTAAAGAATGAAATCCAACCTAACTGGCTTACTACTGAAATACTAGATGCTATGAAAACACGAGACCAATTCAAGGCTAGTGGTAACCATGCAAAATATAAAGTATGGAGAAATAAAATAACAAGTATGATTATAAAAGCTAAAAATTCATATTATCAGTCATTGCTTGAAAACAAAAAGAGCAACACAAACTCCATTTGGAAAGTCTTCAACGAACTCACTGGAGGAACACACAACAATCAGACAAGTCAAATTCACTCACTTCTGGTAAATGACAATGGTCACTGATGAAACTGACATTGCAAATGGTTTTAATGATTTTTTCACCAGCATTACCACAAAGTTAAAAGAAACAGTGATAGAAAACAACTTTAGTGAACTGATAAAGCTCTGCCGCAGCAAAATTCCTAAGGAAGTATGCTTCTCTATTCCACCAGTATCCACAAACTTTGTTAAAAAATGTCTCAGTGAACTTGATACCTAGAAAGCTACAGGACTTGATCAGATTGGTCCAAGACTCATTATATCTTCTGCCTCTGTTATTTTAGATAGCATAACATTCATAATCAATTTAAGTATTGCAACCCCATCTGTCCCCAAAATATGGAAAACTGCAAAAGTAACTCCTATTCACAAATCTGGATCTAAGAATGATGCTGATAACTACTAACCAATCTCAATACTACCAAACGTGTCAATATTGATTGAAAAACATGTCCATGACTCGTTCATGTCATATTTAACCAAACACTTGCTGTTGCACCCTAATCAATCAGGCTTTAGACAGAAACATTCATGTGAGACTGCCTTGATCTCCCTAACTGATAAATGGCTTCAAGCACTTGACCAAGGTAAAATAATAGGATCTGTATTTGTAGATTTCAGGAAAGCGTTTGACATGGTGGATCATAAAATCCTTTTGAAGAAACTGATGGTTTACTTTATACTTCCTACTTAAGTGAGAGAACACAACATGTTGATATAAATAACGTTCTGTCTGAACCTGGAACAATTAGATATAGAGTACCACAAGGCTCATTTCTAGGTCCATTACTATTTATTTTATTAACGACCTACCACTTGTACTAAGATACTCTATATCATCTACAGATCTCTATGCAGATGACACAACATTGTCAGACATCCAAAACAAAACATGAACTCAAAATTTCTTTACAGAATGCATTAAACAAGCTGGAAACTGGTGCACATGCAATGGCATGGTATTAAATACTGGTTAAACTAAAATATTATCTCAACAAGGAAATACAGGAGAAATCTTGATAGCAATGAACTATGTCTGACATGGAAGGATAAAAATTTGCAAATTGTCTGTCATGACAGACTACGTGGTGTTTTGGTAGATAATAACCTATCATGGACCGACCATATCAAACATATCAGTAAAAAGGTCAATTCAAGTTTATGGCTTCTCAGTAGGATAAGACATTTTCTCCCTGAAAGGCACAGAAAACAATTTTATAACAGTTTACATACAACCCTATTTAGACTACTGTAATACAGTATGGGGTAATTCAAATGATAAAAACATATCAAAGTTGGAAAATCTTCAAAAAAAAAGCATTTAGGCTAATATCAAACCAGAAAGAAAGCAAGGAAAATTTAGCTGGTAAGTTAAAAATATTACCTGTTAAAGACCAAATCTGTTTAAGAAAAGCCAAATTAATGTACCGGATATCCAGTAATAGTGCTCCTGAATATTTACAATCCCTATTCCAGTATACGCTACCTGGTAATACACCCCACCTACGATCCAGGTCGACAAAACGGCATAAAATTCCCAAACCAAATAAAGAATTTTTCAGAAAAAGTTTCCAATACTCTGGAACTTTGCTCTGGAATAGCATTCCAGTTGAGATTAGAAATGCCCACTCTATTTCCATCTTCCAAACCCAATATATCCAGTGGCTTCTGAGATGCTGCTGAAATAAATAAATTCCTTACATGAGGGCATCAAGGTAGATTAGTTCTTAGCTAATTGTGTTACCCTCTTTAAATAAAGTCATTATTATTATTATTATTATTATTATTATTATTATTATTATTATTATTATTATTAAAACCTCTGTACCAGTGTCACTTTTAAATTGTGCAGAAAGTGAAGAATTCAAACGTGAAATCTTGGCTAGATTTATCTTTGAAGTTGGAAATGTATGTAGAGAGGACAACACCATCAAAACAATTCGAAGAAGACTATGAAAACCTGATGAGAAAGAAAGACAAGAAAGTGGATGTAGGAAGGTCCACAATGACAGACATGAGAAGATTAGGTAGTGTGTTGCTGGCATTTAGAAATTTCAAAAGAGATAATTGTAATTCCAACGAAATATTTCATCGGGCAAATTTTGACCATTTGGAAAATGCAATAGATCCTGTAACAGCAGCCGATCAACAAACTACAGAAGTAAAAGCTGGATTAAGACAAAGTTTGGGATATCTTTTAAAGAGAGGGAGAAAATATTTTAAAAGGAACATACTTAATTAATGATGATGATAAAGCAACAGAAATTGAAAAAATTTTGGAGGTGTTAAACTTGCAGTGGAATGCCCTGTTTGGTGATGCCGGGTACTTGAGTAATAAAATAAGACTGGTAATTCTACGTAAACCAGCAGAATTGCCATTGGAAAAAGATGTTGAAAGCTCCACAGCTATGTTCTGAAAAGAATTGATGAGCTGGTTAGTGACCCGTACTTAATATGAGGATCAGCAGAATATGTTGAACTTCGAGATCTTCTTGCACCAATGTTGACAATGTATAAGGAACGAAGAGGTAGAGAGCTTAGTCGTCTCCTCTTGCATGAATTGGAGGAAGCGATGCATAACGATTGGATCAATGATAGTACAGTGGCTTCGATATCAGATAAGTTTGAAAAGGATCTGGTACAGCAAATCAAGGTTGCATATCCGAGTTGGGAAAGGAAGCCATTTAGTGCCTGTACGTATACCCAAAGATTGCTTGAAAGGAATAGAAATTATGTCAAATTCAGATAAAAGACAAGCTGCGGGTGTAAGTGCAAAAGATACATTTGCCTTCCCATGTGTGAAACATTCCGAAGATTATCCAAGTGGCTGGCACTGCATTACAGAAATTTGTCAAGCAGCTGGAACTAGTAAGAATATTACAGCCACCAAAAACAGACACCGGTTGTCAACAATTTATGCCTCTTTGGAGAATACTGAGCAAGAAAAGGAGGCATTTTATAAACATATGGGCCATTCTGCAGAAATGAATGCTTCAGTTTATCAGTGTCCACCAGCTGTTTTTGAAGTCACAAAATTTGGAAAGTTTCTGAATTTGCTAGATGAAAGAGTAGGTAAAGGGCAAGGTAACCTTAACTCCATGTGTGCCTTGTATAATACGCTACAATGATTGAACTGTGTTTTTGTAACCAGTTAATTTGTTTGCAATGAGATAAGAGTCCACTGTATATAGACATGATATCTGACTAAATATGATAATTTGTGTTGTGTTGGGAATCGCGTCACTGATCATTTTTTGGCACTAAAATTATCTTCAACGTTCAATTGACATTAGCCTTATTGCCTACTTTAAAGAAAATGGTGGAGCATCCCATAGTTACTTATTAATTCTTTGTGCATTTTTATTGGATGTATCTAAAAGTTAATGAGTATATCAGTTCTAACTCACTGTAGTACATGAACAAATAATGCCTGCAGAAATATCAGTTACTTATATTATGTTTATTTCAGATGAGGATGAGATGGATCCTTGCTGCACAAACAAGTTCACAGCAACTTCTGTTATTGGCGTGAGGGTATCCGGTAGATATTGTTCCATTTAGGCCTTATTGCATTCATTGTTTTTACTACAGTTATGAAATAATTACTAGTATGTTACAAAAGTGATAACTGAATCAGAAAAAAGCATATTTTTATTATTTTTCAGTAAGATGTCTTGATTTGGTACAATTATTCTTTCATGCATCCAACCCAAGAATCTTTATATTATGATTGTGCCAGGAAACACCAACAATCATTCTAGACCAGTGGTTCCCAAACCTTTTTCGACAACTTCCCTCATGGTTCTCCTCGGTGCACCTTACCGTACCTCGTAAAATGAATGATTAAGCATTAGTGCCCCCCCCCTCAGGAAACCTAACGATCCCAAGGGGGAAGTACTGCCCACTTTGAGAATCGCTGTTCTAGACTAATGAAATTAGTTAATATATGCATGTACATATATATGTATCTTGGTTGGATATTCTGCTCATTACATTAATTGCGTATGTTTAGACACATTTTTAACTTTTGAAGTGAATTTAATGAACAATACTTTGCTTGGACAATTCAGCAAAACTTTGACATACATCAATTGATTTTGCCTTGATAACTTGCATACAATGGAGTCCACAAACAGATCTCACTGTAAGCAAGGGCGCGAGTTACCGAGGGACCTAAAAAAATTGAAGAAAAAAATTTGCTTAGACATTGAGAAAATTGCCGGGGTGGGGTTAAGGAACTCTGCTGTTCAATAAATTAATCCTCATTTTACAATCATGTTGATAGTAAATTTAATAATGTACTTTTTCTAATGAAGTTGTCAGTTATTATGTTTAAACAACATTTATTTTTAAATGTCCAACCTGTTGAAAAAATTTTACAACTGGTTTCAACAACCATCACTTGTATGAGATAACCTGTATCTTACAATGCCTATATCAGTAATCTTTTTAAATGTATTTTATTAATGATGAAAAAAATCTGAACTACTAGATATCACATTTGCAATTTCACAGAGATACAACAAAAAGAACCTGCAAATACAGACCAGATAGAGAAAGTGTCGTCTACAAAAAGAGCTAAAGAAAGTTCTGTGCTAAACATAAGGGAAACATGTAAGTATGTGTTATAATTGTTATATCAGATGAATAGCATGCAATTTTATTCACATGTATATGCCACATTAATTCACCTTATTAAACTGATACATTTTGCATCCAAAAATGTATTAGAATATGATATCGATCTTTAATTAGCATAACAATATATCACACATACTATGCAAAGCAAATAGTAAGACATATGTCATGCAAAGCATAAGGTTATTGCCTATAGATGTTTTTCAGAAAATACACTGACCATGTAAAAGAGCCCAACAAGCCTGCAGTGCTTATGATAGAAACCAACGAACACTAGCCAGACAGAATAGGGACTAATTAATATCATAAAGTAAAAGAATTACCTCATTGACAGACTCTCATGTAAAAGATGTAATGTCCAGATCCAGGCAGCTAACACAATTTCTATAAATATCTTTGTAAAGGGCAGACAATTCAAATAAAATGTGAAAGATCCTGATTCTGCTCCAGATAGAAACAGCAGCATCCCAAACCAATTAATTGTAGATTGGACAATAATTGATAACATGCACTATGTTATTAACACATTAACTACTAGTGATGACTTTACAGGACATGAGGTAGTAGATTACTTCCAAGGTCTGTAGCGTCAAAATCATGAATGATACATTAATGTGGATAGTATTATAGAAAGGTAGACAGATGTAGCTCTTCAATGATAGCAAATAATCTGGACATTTTAGTTGCACTATAAAATACAGAAAGAAAAACCAAAGTTTTTTGACCTGTTTTGTTTATAACCCAAAATTCGCCCATGGTCGGAATCCGAATTTGTGTCCAGAATTTAGACTTTATAACATCAGATCTATGGCAGACCGGTCTGAACCTATACAAAAAGTAGGATAAGGTGGACATTTTGAATAAAGAGTCTTCTCCATATGAAAATTATGGGTCTGTTAAGCCCAAAAAAAAAAAAAGGAAGTCCGAATTTTCACCTACTGCTCATGCGCCAGCAAACTAACCAATGAAAACATTTTCTTTAGCACAACTAACCATTTGTCTCACGGAATATTGCTTAGAATGTGATGCATTAGGATGTATTAAGAAATAGTCTACAAAATGTGTTTCCTACCCGCATTTGATGCGAAAACAGCAAAAAACATCCAAGGGTTAATGTGTTAACTGATTTAATGAGCACTAAAACAGTATAGCAAATTTGAATTCCAATATCTCTGATACTAATGTAAGTATATATTTTCTAAAAATGTACAATTCTCTATTCCATTTATGTCATGTACAGTTAACGTAAGTGACTATGTTAATTATGAGAATTTGGCTGGATTGGACCAAATAGGTCATTCACCTGGAACAAATATGCTGATATTATTGCTCCATCTCTTATGTCCATTGCACTTAATAATTTCATAACACTTTAAGGGCTAATTAAAATTTGCCTAAAATTTTCCTTTCCAGCACACCCATATGTGCGATGGACCACAAAGGGTACCTCAATTTTAATTCATAAATTCAAATAATTCATAGAGAAAGATGAAGCAGGAAATAGTGGTTTACTTCCAGGCAGGTTTAAAATCGTCAAGACTGAATGGATAATGAATAAAAAGTTCTATTTTGTCATCCCAAGGTAATTTAATGTCATTTGTTGCTAATAATGGAGAAAGGTGACTTAAATGCAATTGCAGATATTAAAATAAGGCTTTGTTGCTCTAACTGTTAGCTTTTGTGTTTTGTTGGTTTCATGTTGACATTCAAAGAAAAACTAAGATATGGATTTGGGTTTTATTACTGATGTTAGGCATTTTAATCTTTAAAGATTCTGTATTTTTTTCAAAAAGTGAATTGAAAACCAACATTTGTATTATCGTGTTCTAATTTACATTGTTTAAAATTTGTAGACAATATTAAAATCATGTTGGTAATGATTAACCCTTTTTTATTTGTTTTTCATTTTACTTCCACCGCAGTCAAATCTATCGATCGATCGACATTGTTTCTCACAAAGATGTAAATCTTTTGTTTTTAAAAAATACGTTTAATTTGGATCAAAAAATAAACACAAAAAATAATGATGTAGTACACAATGTGTGAAGTGGTATACATGTTAAGCGAACAGAAACATATCAAATAATGTTTTTGATGATCTCCTCAATATACAGTAATTTACCCAGAAATTAATGTTACTCTACTCCAATATTTCATAGTTGTTTTCAAATGTCTCTTGACAGGAAGGAAAGATGTCGCTGACTTTATTGAGATTGAAACGTTACAAGAACTTGAGAACCTACCAATGAAGGGGAAGATACAGAAAATTCAAACTAAGATTTTCAATGAATGAAAAAAGTTTAAAGAAACTATGACTCAGAAAATGAAAAAAATTACAATAATAAAATCTTGATTTGGTTGTGGGGGGTGACTATATTTTGCATTGAGGATTTCCTTAAGTTTTAAGAATTCATTAACATTTTTTAAGATTGTTAGTAGTGTTTGGTCCAAAGTTTTACAACTGAGGAGTTAGTTTTCTTCTGGTTTACTAACTTTTTTCTTATATAACTCAAGTATTGTCAGTCAAATATATTAAAGAATTAAAAAATGCTTGAAGTGGTTTTTAAATATATTCATGACACTTTTTCCATATGTGCAGCTCTTACAGCGTTTGAATTAAGATTATTTCTGTATCAGAGGGGTTAAGATCAAAACAGGTCCATCTTTTGATGGAACAATTGTTATTTATTTTTGTACTTCTTGCACCACATTACTGCTTGTTTTGTAGACTTACTTCAAATGAAAGTGATCTTCTCAAAATCTTGGAGTGATATTTTCAAATGTTTTAAAACTGACTTGGTACCAGTATTTACACACATGTAAATGTGTTTAAATCATCTTTGCATTGTGATCAGTGGCTTATGAATGATACTCATTCCTGTTTTGGTGTCCTACTCTTTAAGGATAAAAACATCTGATTATTTTTGGACCAAGCCCATTTACGAATATCATATCTGTTATTTATGACTACAATCATCATGCCTGGATTTTAATTATTATATGTGTATCCAAAGTTTTTGAAGGACTATTGGCAGATAATGACAAACAACTATGATATTTAGGCACAATAAGCATTTACACACTGCTATGAAGAACTACAAACAGATAAACACCACTGACCTTTATGTAATCCTTCCTAAACAACAAAGGTTTATATACATGTATATTGTTATTAATATGTAAAATTATTAGTGATGAATGAAATATTTTAACAAGACGTTTGCATAAAGAATAAATTGCATGTGCAGTAAGTGTAGATATTTCTTTGTAAATTTCCACTTGTAAAACTGGTCAAGCAGCTGTCTTGAGAGACTGCTTGTTATTAGCAGAAGAGGTTGACTTTAAACTAGCTGCAGTTATATTTGCTAATATTTTAATTTGCACGAAACACTTTAATTTGTCTGTATTCCTGATTGTGTGAAATTATTTTTTCTACCTTTTTAACAATTTTATTTATATAAATTATATATACTGTAGTCAACCACTTATATGGTCACCGCTTCTGCACTGGGAAAGTGGCCACATAAGACGTGTGGCCTTTCCAGAGGGGGGCTATATTTGTAACCAGTATGTGTATTTAGTAAGAAAGCTACAAATAACATAAAAGCATTCAATATCTTTAATTAAAAGTAACCGTTCATAAATGCCAATTAATTCTTGGTATGTACATTACATGGCACTTTAAATAATTATCTTTCCATTTACTGCAATTATACACTGTTACAGAATTATCTGTTATGATGTAAATTTGAATATTCTCAACATTAAATATTTCAGCAAGAACCTTTGAACTCTACCAATTGTCTTTCTAAAGTATTAATTTCCCATTTGTGTAATGAAATTTTAAAGATTTGTAACAATTTATTCCTATGCTGCTAATTGTTTAATACTGCCAGCTTAATTATGCAGGAGAAACTTCTGTAGAGTCGGCAACATGCCTTGTTTATAACAGAATTGATCCATGTATACTGTCACTTGATTATTTTGGTCTTCGTCTAGTACCCTATATTTTTCAAGGCTGATGTCTCTATGTTAATCAACAAAATCTATATTTAGCCTATGCTGACAATGTTATGATCTTGACAATTACATCCAGTTGTAATCCAAAAAGAAAAAAGACTCCACCGCTGTGTGAAACCCAAAACACTATTGTTGACCCCATTTCCTTCTAAACCTCAGCATATAATGATACAATATTAACACCTATTTCAGCACCTATTTCAGTAACGTAAATCTGACATTGGTAAAAAGGCATCGGTGAAGATAATTGGATACTTACCTTACCGTATGAATTAAATATTGATCCTGGACATGTATTAAGATAAAATGTGGCCAATTGTGAGTGGTTATTTTACATTTTTGCACTAATATGCTGGTATTTGGTCGCATTAAAGGGGAAGAGCATTTATTGATGGGTAAGTTTGAACACAAACTCATCCGTGGCAAGAGATTATGGCCATAAAGAGTGGGGGTGCGCTGGTTGCAGTGGTAGGTGGATTACAAGAGGGGGCACACTGATTTTACCTGTAGAAAATGTCTTATATTCATACCATAATACTTTCATTTTGTAAGTATGATGAATATGTATAATTTTCTCTATTTTGTTATTGTGAAATTTTTCTTGCAAACGTTTCTCAATTTAGTTATTGTGAAATTTTTCATCCATTGGATATTTCCATGAAAACAAGTTGTAACTTCTGATAATTGTTTGGGATGTGTGTCAAGAAAAAATATGGGAGTTATGAACTTGGTATAATTTTGTGATACATAATTTGATGTCATAAAATTAAGGGGTATCTTTAAAAAATATATTTTGTTATAAATTGCTTTCCCAATTTACTTCATTTGAAATAGTTCTTAAATGGTATTGGAAAAAAAATCTATATTTAGCCTATACTGGCCATGTTATTATTATCAAGGCAGTTACGTGCAAACCATCTACCATAGAATAAAACTATTAGGCTGAATGGTCATTTAGCCTTAATAACCAGTAAATAATCTGAACATATAGAGTTGATAATGAATAAATTATTTTGTCCAGTCATCGATGATCAAATTTTCATAGGTTCAAGACTGTACAGATTCCATCTTGATGTGAATTTTTAGTAGAAGATACTATCAAGCAAAAATGGAAGTGATAAATCAAAGAGTTATCATTTCCAAACACTACTTGTCCTTAAAGAATAACTTGTGGCACCATAACTTATCTAATAAAAGAAAAAAGTGTAAATTTACACGGAAAATAAATCAGAGTTTGGGACATAATGCTTATTATGTGAAACTTGCATACATGTAGCAGAAATGGTCAAAAACAATTTCATATTTTATTTATTTTGTTTAGAGAATGTATACTAATGTTATGCTTTCTAAGTAACTTAATCTTATGCAATTACTATGCTAAGAGTATATATTTTGTTGATATCTAGCATTGACATCCTCATTGTAAAACAAATTAAGTGTTGTGACTGTCCTTAATATTTTACCTGGCAATTTCAGTTTTTTAAACTTGTTGTACAATGTTAAAATTTTGAGTTGTACATTAAATAGATACTTATGGCTTATTGTCAGATGTAAATGTACACCTGTTGTTGTTTAAATGGATCAATTTTACATGGTTAAAATGAAAATGAATGATTAAAACCAGGCTGTTGGGTATTAGTCTTTGTTCCCAGAACATGTGCATAGTTTTATGTATGGTTTATATTCTGTTTGAATATAAAATGACATTGACCAAGTGATCTAATGTTGATGTCAAGAAATGCATTGAGGTTATTTTCAGCTCATAAAGTTGAGCAGAAATGTATCATTTTACCCATGTGTGTGTTCATCTGTTGTTCTTCAATTATTCAAACAAATAAGCCCCAAATCCTGTATTGTTATGTAGTGTGCATTTTGTCAGATCTCACCTATTCATAAATCATTTTCAAACATGATAATGCTTGAGTGTCATTTGTATTGTCGGATCTTATGTTTGTTAAACAAAGTACTGAATGAAACCATTGCATGCTGGAAAAAATCAGTGATATCTGATTTGTTCATTCTGTACATTATCTTTGTCCTTGGTTCACACATTGTTGTAAAATCTGTCCTGGATACATTTGGACAAAACTAACTTGTCCATATCAAAATTACAGGTGCAAGACCTAACTTCCACAATTCTAATTCAATGATGACTAATGTGCATAGTTTTTTATGAAACAAGGTGGTCTAAAATGCTCGTCTTTACCGAGCTGCCATGTCACCTCTGTCTGCATGTGTTCAAGTCTTGGGTTCAGCCAGTGTGGATATGTGAGAAAGCTCGTCCTTAGCTTCCCACTGCATGGTGGTTTGACCAGCTATTCAGTTTTACCTTCATCAGTGTTTATACTGGTCACCATATTTAGACTACCATGCACTGAAACATTGTGTTAAACCCAAACTTACAAAATCATACAACCAAGGTGAATCCATGATAATGTGAGACTACTGATCAATTATTTATATATAGTTTACATGGTATCAAAATATTCTCTTGTAATACCAAGTAATTTAGCCTTTTAGATTGCAACATATTTTGCAGAAATTTGTGATTTACTTGTGACTTTAATAAATGTGACACAATTAAAGATCAAGACGTTTCTTAAGTAGTACAGTATATAGTTGCAATAACGTATTTTGTTGGCATAAACATGCATAATACAACGAATAACCAAAGAAACAACTAAATAGGGAGTTATAGTTAATTGAAGACATTTTAAACACATAAGGAAGATATAGATATATGTAATGCAGACTTGTTATGAAGGAAGTTGCCCTAACAATTGATTTATCATAAGTAAACAATATTTATGAGACATTTGAGCTATGCTTTTTGTTCGATATACCATTGAACAAAAAGTCTTAATTCATTAAAAATAGCTTTACTGTTAATTCCATGGTATATAAAGTTGAAAATAATTAGGCTTTCTTCATATACATCAAAAGTTTTTTATTTTATTGATTATACAAATGTTGTCACCCTACTGAGCGTATTTTAATAATGTCCCCAAAATGTGGGTATACGTGTTTTAGACACAATTTGTCCAATAAATCAAACCAAAATGATCAAAATCTCAATTATTTCCATTGTATAAAAAACAAATTTTTGTGTCTTATTCATATAGTTTTGAGATAGCAACATATTTATCCATGTTTAAGGAATCACGTCAGAAATTTAAGCTAAAAGTGAAAAGACAGTACATAGTTATAGTAATTAGGTATAGTCTCATACTGCTATATTTTTTGAAAGAAAGAATTCATTATCAATAAATATATACTAGAAGCAAACAGTTAGACACATTATAGTGTTGAAGACAAAGTGTGTATTTTTCATGAATCAAGGCAGACATATAGAAGTGTACAAAATGGTATTAGGGAGACATATACATATACGGAAGTCCCCCTAATAACTAACTTCTCATTAATAAATAAAAGGGTCATTTAGTAGACATTTTAATTATACTTTTTGTTAAAAGATATATCTAGTTAATTAGTTGCTTTAGCTTTAATTTCATGGTATATAAAGATAAAATAAGTTGGTTTATATATTGAAAGTTTAAATATAATTGATTATGCAAATATTGTCTCCCTATTGATCATATATATCTATGTCTCCCAAATGAGGGAACAAGTGTTTATATATATATATATATATATATATATATATATATATATATATATATATATATATATATATATATATATATATATATATATATAATGCCTTTCTTCATGGTAAATATGTATTGCCTTACATTTCAAACATATAGTCTTAATTATGGCATGTATAATGAATAGTAAAATAATAGAGGTATGAGCTCGAACATGCAGATGTGTGTGTGTGTGTATATATATATACACAGTCACATTATCCTGACACCTGGCCGAACAGTCCAAATACTAACCTTTTAATGCTGAGCACCTAGGAAGGCATCTGTTAGTACCATTTTGTAAGTCTTTGGAATGACTCGGTCAGGGTACGAACTCAATACCTTACGCTTATTAGGTGGGTGATCTTTCCAATAGGCCACCAAAGTGGTAGGGACATGCAGATCAAATTATGCAACTCCAGCTCTACTTGTTCACTTTATTGCACTGTGAAAATATATATATCATAAATTAATCGTATTATTTGGTGTTAGGGTAAAAATGTTTTGCATGTAATGTATACATTAATATGTGGAACATAATATATAAAAAGTTTTTGAAATGAACATGTGCAAAGGCAAAATTTACCTTATGCCTTAAAGATGAGCAATTGTTGATACTTTTGAATTTCTTCACTCTGCACTGAAGAATAATGTGTATGAATATTAATGATCGTAAAAGTTAGCAGACAGGCCACGTTCTATCATTATACAATTGCTTTCACACACACACTTTCTCTGTCTCACTCTCTCTCTTTCTCTCTTTCTCTCTCTTGCTGAAAATTTTTAAGGTAGGAAACAATTTTAGATCTTTAAGTTTGTTCTTGCAGTCAATAAAGGTGCGTTTTAAGAACACTCTAGAACAGGATCACTGTGTCTTTGTGTCTAATTTCCATGAGCAATGCATTCCACCTTTTTAGGCCCTGGTATGCTATAGAGCGTTGTCCATATGACTTACGATCATCAGAAGAGGACCGTACACTTCTTGCTGGTGTGTACACAAGGGTGAGGCCGGATAGGTATAATTGATTGGAATCCGTCAGTGAAGCGTAACACAGAACAAATTTTGTGTTTGATTCTGGATCGAATGGATAGCCAGTGTAGGGTACAGAGCATTGGGGAAGTGTGGTCTGATCGTGGTACTCTACAGGTGATCTGAGCAGCTGTGTTTCTGACGTTTTTGAAATTTCTGGAATAGATATTGAGACGACCCGTACAGAATTGAGTTAAAATAATCCAGTCTTTAAAGTACTAATGAACACACAAGTGTTTTAGTGGCATCAACTGAAAAATATTTGCGAATGGAGTTGATGCATCTCAGCTCAAGATATGCAGCCTTGGATATGTTCATGACATGTTGGTGCAATGTGAGAGTAATATCTAGAGTAACACATCGGTTTCGTACTGACTATGTGAATTTAATGTTGGTGTTGCTGATATGTATTGTCTGAGGTAAAGGATGTAAATGAGAAAGTCTTTGTGGTGTGATCAGAATGGCCTCAGTTTTATCATCATTCATCTGCAGCTTGTTGCATGTCATCCATTATTTCATATAAGAAATGCACCTCTATCCTCCTCTACTTCAACATCAACTTCAGTTGGGTGGCTAGACTTTCATATTTTGGTGTCATCAGCGTACAATTGGTGAGACACTGTGTGATGATTTGTGACACTTGAGAGCGGCTGAGGGTATATAATGAAGAAAACAGGTCCTAGAACAGACTCCTGTGGAACACCACATCATATATCAACTTGGCTGGAGTGTATTCCATTTACAGATACAATTTGTGACCTTTTGACTAAGTAGGACTTGCACCACTGTAAGGCTGTATTGTGAATGCCAAATACATGGAGGACACGACAGTGAAGTTATATAGCATGGTCTATTGTGTCAAATAATGAAAACAAATCAAGGAGGGTGAGGACTGTAATCTAACCGATATCAAAAGCAGAGAGAATGTCATTAAATACGTTTAGAAGAGTAGTTTCAGTACTGTGGCAAGGGCAATGTGCACATTGTACATTGCTAAAAGGACTGTTTGAATTCAATGGGCAGTAGTTATTGAAATGACTTTGGCGCACTATTCTTAACGATGTCCGTACTAAATCCATAGACCGGTTCAAATGCTGCTAATGGGTGTCGCTGAAATTCTGTATCGTAACGGTAAGTCAATCGAAATTTACACGTATATATATATATATATATATATATATATATATATATATATATATATATATATATATATATATGCTTGCATTAAAGTATTACAATATATTCATTATCCTATGCAGTTATAAGTAACTCCGGAGTAACATACATAGAAAAGGTTTTAGGCAGAACAGAAGTTTACATTCTGCCATAGACAACTCGTAAAGAAAATATTTATCTAAGCATATATATTCATGCATGGAGAAGCAAAAGGGACATCTCCATTCATGTACGTTGTTTTGGAAATTTATGTAATCTCACGACACAAAATAGTTTTGTAATTCCTTACCAAAACGAAAATATAATTAACACGTACCTTTTCTGGTGACGTCACTCTGTCTCTTGACCTGCCTTGGAGTTGGGTGGGGACTTCGCAACGTCTTCACGACGTACGACTTTCTTGGCGTAGTGACATGACTCTTTATCTTCGTACTTAAGTATCCGAACTACATGGCAGTATCTTTCAATTTTTGGGCTGCTTCAACGGAACCTCTCTGGACATGGCCACGGTTAATCCAGTCCATGAGCAATTTGAGCATAAAACCTCCTGCTCTTTGATTCAGGAGGTAAATGCACACTAAATTCTTCTTCTATGGCATCTTCCATAGTTGTGTATATACACTTTAGTTTAATATTAGCCTGCAAGCTTTTTCTCTCACAGCATTTGCACTTTCTCAAAAACTGGTTTCCGCAATTAATACACGTATCCATTCTCCGTCGTAACAATTAATGACATAGCATGTAATATCTAAATATGGTCAGCCATGCCTTATTTAAAAAAGGGGTCAAGGCAAGAGTCTCGCGTTGTCTGTCATGGCGGTCACGGTGAGATTAGTGTAACCATACCAATATATTGTATCGTGTAAAAGCTGAATTAATTCAAAATAAGTAAAATTTCTTTCACTTCATGGTTATACGTTTTTAGTAGATTGCTACACTATTTGTTTTTCTAACTTTAGTGATGATATGTTTTTGCTCCATTACATGATATGGGATCAGTTCGTCGTCTCAGCCACAACAAATCAAGTTGAGGCTACGACATCGTAGCTACGATGAAGTGAAAATAAATAGTGCAGATGAGTAAAAGCACAGGACAGGAGGAAAATCTATCACACTAAGTCAGATGAGGAAATAAATCGTCACTTGATCGCTTGAAAAACGAGTGATAGGGTTTTGAATATTGAATTTCATTTGAGAAATTACATTATGTTGTTGAATGATATTAAATTGTTGTCAGAGTATCACTTTTTGTGTATTCAGTAATTTAACTGTCGGTATCGCTGACTTAGGTCTCGGAGCTTTGCATCTCTCTACCACTAATTAAGTTTCTAAAAAAAAAGAAGGGTGGATCATCTGTAATAATTAAATATAATACTGGGAGCACCCCACCCCAACCTAAGGTAAACTAAGCAAACATTGAAAGTGGGCCTAACAGAAGGGCGACGACCGTTTAAACGCTCCACGCTAGTCCACAAGAAATGTACAGGAATATAATTTATTTTCTCAACAATCGTGAGCATAGCATTTGTAATATCTTTAATCCGCAGGCAGACGAGACGAAAGTATATCGTTGCTGAACGTTGACCTGGTTTTCTACGTTTGCATTCCGATTCACATGACTATACAATCTTACCTTATGAGATAATAATCTTAATGTAAACACTACTTTCCCGCGCTGCCTTTATAGCTCGCTAATCAGGGCCATATTATCCAAAGTGGACAATCAGTCCATGTTACCCGTAGCTGAAGGGGCCTGTATATTTTCGTCTGATTTCACAGGCAGGGCCCACGACGGCTTAAGTGGCCTCGTTTATTATCGTCTGATTTCACAGGCAGGGCCCACGACGGCTTAAGGGGCCTTGTTTATTATCGTCTGATTTCACAGGCAGTGCTGTTAATATCACTGTAATCATACATATGAACAAGGCAGGATTGTTATGAGCGTTTATGTTGGCTGTGCCCAGGGCCCCCAAAGACCTTAATCCGGACCTGTCGCTAATTGCGCACATCGACAGTTAAACATACGAGTCGCCTTTGCTGGCCACGCATCACAAGAAAATTTATACAAAGGCGTATATCCTCAGTTTAATTTATGTTAATACAACCAGGTGTCCATTTTGACTCGCTGTGGTAAATCTGATCTGGTTATGTATATACGTTTGTAACTTTTGACTGGTCATCGACTTGGACATACGTACATTAGTTTACTGATGATTCCATTTACTTGAGTCAGTCACTGAAACATCAAACCAAGTTGCCTTACTGCTTAGCTACGGCCTTCTCCCTGCACAGTAATAATCTTGCCACACACACTCACACACACAGTTAAGGTTTCTTGACATTTTGAATAACGTATGTGGTGAAATATTCATTTTTGAGTCATCGTACAAATTTACACTTTATGGAATAGAAATGTAGATGTGCGTTTAACTTGCACCACATTTGTTCTATATACAAGTCAGGTACACTTAAACGGAGTAGAGGTTGGTAGATTACTATTTGAATACAGGTAACTACAATTTGATAATTATATATGTGAACAGGTCTGTAGTGTAATATGGACGGCGCAAAGCTAGTGGCGTACGACGCTATAGAGAGAGCCAAAGATGATCTGTTTCAAGTCAGTCAAGATATCTGGTCCCATCCAGAGGAGAATTTCCAGGAGCATCATGCACATGAAGCTTTGACTGCCTTCCTTGAAAAGTATGGCTTTAATGTAGAGAAAAACTTTCATTTACAGACGGCGTTTCGAGCGGTGCTTGGAGATGGAAATGCTGGACCCCATGTCGCCATTCTGTGCGAGTACGACGCCTTGCCCGAGATCGGACATGCATGTGGGCACAACCTCATAGCTGAAGTGCGCGTGGCCGCAGCTCTAGGGGACACGGCGGCATATGAATATGTAGAAAAACCAGTTGGCAAGGTTAGCATTCAAACATACGCTTGAATTGTATTATTTAACTTGTGTTCTTGTTGTCGTTTTTTATATCCACTGGCAAACGAAAGGAAAGTATATCGTTGCTGAAATTTGACCTGGATCTCGCCATTATCATTCCTATGTCACATGACTATACACTCTTACCTAATGAGATCCAAACTTTTAATGTATACACTAATTTCTGGCGCTACCCTTATAGTTTGCTAATCAGGGCCAGATTATCCTAAGAGCAAAGTGGGCAACCAGTCCAGGGCCCCCGTACATTTTCTTCTGATTTCACAGGCAGGGCCCAAGCGGCTTAATGGGCCCTGTAACCATATCAATGGACAAGGCAGGATAGTTATGGGCGCCTATGTTGGCTGTGCCCAGTGCTCCCAAAGGCCTTAATCCGAACCTGTCGCTAATAATTACGCACATCGTCATCAAACACACGAGTCGCCATTTCTGGCACAATGGAAACATATCGTTAATGCTACACATGCAACCGGTGCTTCGTGCCCCTCAATCTGTTATTATTATTATTATTATTATTATTATTATTATTATTATTATTATTAGTTAGGGCAAGTAAAGTAAAGAGTAAAGACCAATAATCACTCCTATTCATTTGATTGGAGACTTATTACATATTTCAAGCATTCCACTATTTCACCGTTCATTCCTTTTAATTAACGGAAACTTTCCCACTTAAAGTACTATGGAACACCATATCGTAGGAACTAGGTTACAAGCATCTTTCCATCCGCATATGCGATGATGGCAATGATTATTATTATTATTATTATTATTATTATTATTATTATTATTATTATTATTATTATTATTATTTGTTTTGCTTTTTGTCAGTTTACAGTGCTTGGTACCCCCGCAGAGGAAGGAGGTGGTGGTAAGATCGACCTGATTAACGCAGGCGTGTTTAATGGTGTTGATGTCGCTATGATGACTCATCCCGCTCCTTACAACGCACCGGCCATTGGATTCCTTGCCATTAAGACGTTATGCATTTGAAACTGTAGTACTAGTAGTGTGTGCATGTGTGTGTGTGTGTGTGTGTATGTGTGTGCGTGTGTGTGTGTGTGGATCTTTAACGTAACTGTAACAATTTTTCAGTCATATCGCTACGATGTCTGCAGTGTGCCAGTTTATAGTGATATCTGGGACTGGGGCATCATGCCGCAGACATGTAGCATGATGTCACAACCAGTTACATTTTGCTGATAACAGACCGACCAGTCCTAACACTAACCTTAAGCGAGCGAGGCAGCTGCTTCTAGAACCAATTTATACGTCTTTGGTATGATTCAGCCTGGGTTCGAACCCGCAATCTCTCGCATCCGCGGCGGATGCCATGACCACTAAGCCAACGGAGCGGTATAGTAATAGTAGTAGTAGTAGCAGTTTATAAATAGAGTATCATCGTCATCGTAGTAGTAGCAGTAGTGGTGACAAAAATTGCAACACTTTTTGGTAGTAGCAGATTAACATCACCGTCGTCATAGTAGTTGGGGTATGTTAGTGTTAATAATAGTTGTGATGTTGGGCATCAACATAATCAGTTAAGTACTTGCAATTGTATCAACTTGTAGTTTAATCTGCTGCTCTATGGTTGCTATGCCTTTTAAAGACAGAATTTGACCATAAGGTGTTGACCTAAAACCTTTCCAAGTAACACAGAATCGATAAAGTGTCGGTCTGTGTGAGAGATAACGACATATAGCTATGTACATGACATATGACACATTTTTATCCCTTATAAATGCTTTTGACTATGACGAGATTATCTGTACGGCTCTAGCTCCCATAAAACACTGTAATGTCATGAGACTATATTTTTATTGCATTTTTATAAATAGAAAGCGATAAAAACTACCTTCCTTCAAGTCAAAATAAAGTTACGTACATTGAAGTCATTGTACAATTGCGAATATACTTGTTGGAAAGTCTGTAAAGCAGATATGACCGATTTAAACCTCTCGTTATCCCGACGTAAGGTGATGGATGTGTACTTGTTCAGGGTGCAATTGGATAAAACTATACTAACGTGTGTACTTAAATAAATATTATATTATCGTGTGGGGAGTGAAAATTCAGATTTAAACAAGAAGAACACATACAGCCAAATACATTATTAGTTATCATCACCATCATCATTATCACCATCATCATCGTCATCATCATCATCAGTCTCTTGACTTAATGTGGTCGTCGAAGCACTGTGCTGCTGAAAATCTCACCAGTTCTCTACACTGGTCTCGATCATGTTACAATGTCTGCGCCACCGCAAAATATTTCCTGGTCCGTTCTGTGATGTTCAATTTTTTTCTCTGTCTACCTCTCCTTCTGCCACCCTGGACACTGCATTCCTGCAGTACTGTTGTGGATAGACTGTTGGTTCTAGTGACATGGCCATACCATTTCATCTTTCTCTTTTTGACGGTAGAAAGGAGGTCTTCGTATTGACCTACTTTGTGCCTGATGGTATTACGCACTTCTTCATTTGTGATGTGGTCGAAGTAAGAGATTCCAAGGATGGTTATGTAGGACCTCATTTCAAGCGCCAGGATTCCTCATCGTAATTCTGCTGTCAGGGTCCACGCCTCACATGAATACAAAAAGACTAGATGGGTCTTAGCTTTGTCGTAGTTGCTGTTGTTTGTGCTGCTCGTTACAAAATTTCTGCACTTGATCCTTCTTCTGTGATTATGGAACCAAGATATTGGAACTGGTGAACCAGTTCCAGTTCACTTCCTCTGACGTTAATCTTGGCTGAGATTTGTTTGCCACTATTTGCCATCAGGTTTGACTTCTCAGCGCTTATCTCCATGTCAAATCTGGTAGATATTTCATCAAGATTCTTCACTAAGGTGGCCCGCTCGTCAACACTGCCTGCCAGCCCAGTTTTAGTTGTAAAAAATGGTTAGTAAGCGGCCTTTCTCAAGACACTCGAATGTAGCTTACCCACCCACGGCCCTTAGATTACCAGTCCCAGGGTCTACCACATATGCTACAACGGATCCTGTGACAGATATATAAAACATAGTCGTCATTGTACTCTACATGTAAATACTCCACCAAGCTTTTCTCAAGAGTAGTTCGATAGGAGTGTAAACTTCTTCCCACAAAAACACTTTCACGTAGCCTTTTATTTCAATACTCTACTCACTACACGATAAATATATTATTTCCACAAAGTCCATTGGCTGAACACTGTCCTGTCTGCCAAATTATCATAAAAAAGCACTAGGCCACCAACACTCAAACGTTTCAGGTAAAAAGATACTGCTATCGTATATCACTGACTTCTATCTGCTAATTCTTTCAGAAAACGCTAAGCCATCAAATCTGAAGGTTTGGTCAAAAACGCAGGGCCATCAAGCCTTTTTTGGGAACAGAACTTCCGGTTCATTTTTGTCATAGTCTCTAAGAAGGGAGACAGAAGTAAGACTGACAGAGTAGTCGGAGTTGACAAGAAGTCAGGAGAGAGTCTAGGAGGAGGCGGAGGACAAGGTGTCGAGGAGTGGAGTGGAGAAATATAGAGAATTCGAGGAGGAGAAGGAATTTGGAGGAAGGAGAGAAGAACACGCAGATGAGTAGAATACAAGGACAGGTAGAAACCTTTCTCAAACTACATATCATGTGATGCAATTGACTTTCACAGGGTCAAGAAGGGAGGAGCGTAAATGGAACATTTAATCATTTGATTATTGAATTGTCATTTTATTGTTATTGGTTGAATTTCACTTTTTTGTATAGTCATGGATTTAACCGTTGGCATTGCTGACTGGGACTCGAAGTTTTACATCTATCTGTCACTAATTTAACTTCCAACAAAAATCGAGCCTGGGTGACTTCTATGATAATTTAATTAAAATATTGGAAGTACATCCACCCCAACCACAAAACACCTACCGTTCTCGCCACAGGTACTAAATGTGTACCAATTATTGGCATGTTCATACAGTCTTTCAAACAAAATGGCAGTGATCTTTGGCATAATCTGAATCTTGCGTTCACAAAATAATGACATAAAAACATCCAATTTTATAAGCTGGTTTCTTTTAATTTTATATTTAAACCGGGTTTTGGGTTTTTGGTATTGATCAACACAGCGATTCGTGAAGATCATTGCGTGATGAAACAAGTAAGGTCAAGATCATTGACAACGGTACCTAATCTGGGCTGTGCTGATGAGCATATACCCTTTTAACCACGTGTCCAATACACCAACTGCTGTGACTCGTTGCTGTGATGAAAATATTGGTCTAACTGAAGCGTTTTTAATTCACTGGCCAGAAAACGTCCTTTCGGATGCATTAATTGACGTTCGAATTATGCAACATACTGATATCTGCAAAATCATTTTTAGTAACCAGGGAAATATTTCGAGTGCACATTTACAAATAATTATTGAGTACTCATGTTACGCAGACATATTATTAATGTTGATCTGAATCAAAGCTGAGATCTTTTTCATCGGTTGCAAAAGAGTCACAAAGCCTTAGATCTGATCCTTTAATTAAAGTTGTAATGTGTGTGGCAGATCAGTTAAAAAGCAGTGATCGTTACCTTTTCAAACGGAAGTATGATACAATATGAAAATATGGCCAATGTAAGTGAATGTACGTGCAGTCAGTAATTTGTTACGTGTATTCGATTTGGGTCATTTATCTTTTATTTTAATTGTTTGTATTGTCAGATTCAAATTTCACATTTTAAGTTTAAGATTTATTCATTAGGAGATATTATGACCAAGAGCCAATCTGCACTCTGCTCAATCTAAAATGAAATCAAGATATGATAAAAAATCGAAGGAGAGGAGGTTTCAGCCTCGTGATAGAGTCCTGGCTCTCTTACCAATTCCACAAAATCCTCTTCAGGACAAATATTATGATCCCTACACAGTTGACAGGAAAATTAATGACTTACATTACATCATAAATACTCATGGGAGGCGCAAACAAAAACAACTCTGCCATATTAACATGCTAAAAGAGGATATTGAAAGAGATAGCCATGGTAAACATGTAATTAATTTAGTTGTACCTGTCCCACTCAATGAAGGAATATCATTAGATTCTACTGATATTGAAATGACGAATCTTTGTAAATCCGAAATTATGAAAGATCTAGACCAGAAACTTTCACATTTGCAAGTGCAAAAAAGAAAAGAACTGAAACAGTTATTATTTGAATATGAGCACTTATTTCCAAATGTTCCTACAAGGACAAACAAAATTTTTCATGATGTAGAAATTGTAAATTCTAAACCTGTCAAACAACATCCATACAGGATGAATCCACTAAAACAGGAATACCTGAATACCTGAAAAAGGAAATTCAATATTTGCTGGAGATTCTTTCCCATTACCTAGAATTCACCATTGTATTGTTAAAATCGGGAATGCCAAGTATGTCACCAAATTTCACCCTCTGAAAGGATTTTGATTCCACTAACGGAAAGAGCAAAGGAGATCTCAGCATCTCAGCATTTGTGACTCCAGATGGACTTTACCAATATAAAGTAATGCCATTCGGGATGAAAGGGTCACCAAGTACATTTCAACGTCTCATGAATATGATCACATCTGGTCTAGAAAATTGTGATGCCTATATAGATGACGTCATCATCTACAACGACACCTGGATAGAACATCTAGCAACAATTCGAAAATTCTTTGAAGACTCACTGATGCATGTTTGAGAGTTAATTTATCTAAAAGTGAGTTCTGCCATGTTAGTGTGACTTTCTTAGGACATATCGTGGGATATGGACAAGTTAAACCAATAGATGGTAAGTTTGAGGCTATTTCTAAATACCCTGTGCCTGAAAATAGAAAGCAACTGATGAGGTTTTTAGGTATGGCCGGATACTATCGGAAATTTTGTTCCAATTTTTCTATAATTGCAGAACCCCTGACAAATTTATTAAAGAAAAAGAACAAGTTGTTTTGGACTGAAAAATGTCAGGAGGCTTTTGACAAGTTAAAAGCCATACATGAAACAGCACCAGTTCTTGCGGCTCCAAATTTCAGTCAGTCTTTCAAATTATATGTCGATGCAAGTGTTGGAGCAGTTTTAATTCAAGAAGACAAAAATGGTATTGAACATCCAGTGTGCTATTTTTCAAAGACATTAAACAAGCACCAGATAAATTTTTCAACTATAGAGAAGGAATGTTTGGCATTGATTTTGGCTTTACAACATTTTGAAGTTTATCTTAGTTCAGCTCCTTCTTCGATTATAGTTTTTAATGACCACAACCCTCTTACTTTCATCGGCAAGATGTAAAATAAAAATCAAAGATTACTAATATGGAGTTTGTTATTGTAGGAATATAATCTTGACATCCGACACATCAAGGGAAAAGATAATGTAATAGCAGACGCTCTGACGCTCTTTCCCGTGTATAACAATATATTATATCATATACACTGTGTAAATTATACGAGTTATTTTAACCTCAGATGTAAATTGGTTTGTGGTAAAAGGAAAGTTTTATCATATAAACCTTTCTTTTTATTTTATGGGGGAAGGTGTTACGTGTATTTGATTTGGGTCATTTATTTTTTATTTTAATTGTTTGTTTGTCAGATTCAAATGTGACATTTTAAGTTTAAGATTTATTCATTGGGAGATATTATTTTTAGAAAGTAGGATGACATGTACTCTTAAGAATAAACACCAGGTGTTGGCCTCATTTCTGACTTGGCTTCAGAGTTATAAACAAGCTTTTAAACTGATTGGTTGGTTACAAGGACATTATGGAGCTTTGTAATAAACTTCTTTTTAGTTGGGTCATACTGTGTGTACGTGAGTTTTCGAACGTAAATTTGTTCTAAAATATTCTAGAAGATCATGTGGCCCCTTTCTTGTTTACGTAAAAACAGGTATATAAATTATGTTTTGGAGCGAACTATTTAGTAGAACTTGGGCTGTTAGAATATTAAGCTGTGTCTTTTTGAGTTATTTTAAATTACTTTATATTGGAAATTATTTCAATTCGTTAGGATCAAGAGGAATTAGTTTGTTATTTATCTGAAAAAGAATTGTGCTCAAAGAATTTTATTACCAAGAACTGACATCGTCTTCAATCTTGGATACTTCGCTGCGATTCGAACTTGGAATTTTATGGCCATTTTATTACCAAGACTTTTGCAATTTTTCTAGTGGATAATATTTTGAATTATTTTTGGATTATTTTTGGAATTGATTCTTAAAACCGTAAGTTTATTTTTCTTTTCTGGAAAATATTTGTGCTCAATAAATTGTTTATTAAGTTTTTACAAACTTGTTATTTTCACTCTTTCTATGTTAATGTTTATTCGAGCATAATCACTTAACAAATTATAGATCTATAAATACGTCACATAGAACAAATCGTTGGTTTAGTATAGACAAATATCAAGAGAATAACTTTGATAATAACTACTGATCAATAATATTAAGATTTAATCTTTATTGTCTCATGGATCTAGGTTTATTAAGATCTTAGAAGCTGGTGCAGTGCAAGAGAAAGAAAGACGGTGCACTTTCGCACGCTAATTCTACGATGTGGATCAAGTCTCTTTTGCTGATTGGAAATTGTGTTGTAGTCTATATGTAACGAAAGAAACACTTATCATATAGATGTATCTTCCTATGGATAAATACTCACATCGGATCTTAGATGTCCGAGTTTGGTCTGCAAAAAATCATCAACCGAAAGCTTTAATATTTTTGTAGATTAGTTAGTTTGTGTGTCAGATAACATGTGCCATGGATGGAAGCAACACATTGTTTATGGTGGTTTATTTCGCTAAAACATTTCCAGCTTGAACTTAATTCTTAATTCTGGTCCCAGTCAGATTTTGTTGACCGCTGCGGTGGCCTAAATGGTTGAAGCACCCGCTCGTATTCGGTGAGTTCGAACTAAGGAATTTTAGAATGAACTATATTCTTTCAAGACCACTCCAGTGGCCTTAGTAGAGTCATCCAATAGACTTACAAAAATGGTAATAACATCTGCCTGCTTGGCGCTCAACATTAAGAGGTTAGTGTTAGGACTGGTCGGCCTAGTTTCTGGATATTGTGACTTGTTAGAATATCATGGAAACTGTCTGCGACATGATGCCCCATGTGCTAGACATCACAATAAACTGGGGGCCCCGAGTGACCGATTGATCTAAAGCGCTTATCGTTACGGATCATTGCCATTTGCCATTTCACCTCTGTCTACATGGGTTCGAGTCTCGGGCTAGGTCATCGTGGGTATGTGAGAAAGCTTGCCAGTAGCTTCTCGTTGGTCGGTGGTTCTTTCCGGGGGTTTTCCCGGATTCTTCTTCCACCATTTATATTGGTCGCCATGTCTAGTCTATCTTGAGCTGAAAAATGGCGTTAAACCTTACAAGAACACTATATAATGCAAACAGCGTAGCTATATGGCTTGAACATTGTTAAAGCTACGTTAAAAATCCAAATCACACACACATACACACACACACAAACACACACACACTTTCTTAAACTGTTTGCTTTCCATGCATTGTATCCTCTTATATTTTTTCTCATTATATCAGTTCTGCCATTTAAGATATTCAAAATATTTTTGTTCAAATCATTTTTAAAAAAATAACATTTAAACATCAGAACATGTTTTAAGTTATACAGACTTTAATCTTTCCATTCCCAGGTACTTCGTTTTCTTTATATTAAATAGAGCGTTACGTTGCATTAGGATAAGGTTTAACTTTGAATTCGAGTTCTTAAATCCGTTTTCCTAATTTCAAATACTTTAATTTAATGCTAAGTCTTTTCTGATATGGATCCATTGTCCCATTTTTTCGCTTAAATTATTTCAATTCATGATACGTTATTTCATCATGTAATTTCGGCGATGATGACCGACCTTGTTATGTGGATCACGAATCTGCGTTCTGCATTTTATTGACTGTCCTCGTGACTACATTCGAATGCTAGAGAAGGATTGTGAAGAGTCTGTCTCTTCTGACTAGATTAGACGCCTTGCTGAGGTCTCAAAATGCCCAGAAAAGGGATCTGTGATCTTATCTGCATTTGTCCTACAGTCGCCGTCTGATGGAGAAGATCATGACGATTGGGACCTAAAACCAGTATTAATTCTTTGACTGCTTTTTACCCAAGATCCGTATGACTGTGCTGTACACAGTCTATCTGATTTGATCCCATCTCTCATTGGCACTGCCGTTAGGAGGAGAGAGAGAGAGAGAGAGAGAGAGAGAGAGAGAGAGAGAGAGAGAGAGAGAGAGAGGAGAGAGACAGACAGACAGACAGATAAAGAAAGAGAGAGACTGTTTTAGTGATCGGTAACATGCATTGCTCGTTATTTTCGTATAAGTAACTTTAAAAAATGTCTGCGACATATTTCTTCACATATGATCCAATGTCCAGCAATAATGGGGGAAATTCTCCTCTGATGTTCCAATCCCGTGACTGATACATATTTGTTCTTTCAAATCAAGCATATGTCCAGATTGGTCAGTATGTCTAAAATGTATCCGTGACAAGTACGGATACTCGTTTATATAGATGGTCAATACCTGGCGAAGTTTGTCGGTCATTTGTTAGTACTGGCGACTAATTTCATATGAACCATCGTAGTCGAATTTCCATATGATTCTATCGGTGAGAACGAAGTCTTCCCGAGTGAAATTAAATCACGTAACATTTAATTCATCACCATTGCCGGAGAAGGTAGCTTGCATTGATCCCACAGCCGAGAACTCCAATGATAAGCTGCAGTGCTTTTCCGGTGCACTGGTGGTCCTTGATAAACACATGCTCTCTCCGGCCATTCTAACATAGTTCTGATCGAATCGATTATATATATATATATACGACATAATCGGGTAACGATATTTATATCGTGAGTTGATAACGTTGGCTCGCGAACCGTAATGCGATAGATTTGATTCTTTGGTGCAATTCACTATTGAGCTCTTCGATAACGGCCTGTAGGAATACCTATAACTAGCGAAACGGGAGTTTGGTAGGGTGTATTGTTTTAAGAAAATACTAATGAATTATTTGCTTGCGCAAACCTTATTTCTTTGGCTGGAATTGCCGTTTGAAAACCATTATCACACTCAATATTTGTTGAATTTTCTGATATCGTGTTTATTGGTGGTGTTGTATTATGTACGATTTTTTTCTAGCAATATGTGAGATTATTATTTACTTTCTGATTTAAATTAGGGATCTTAATCCCTGACTTTTTTGGTGACTGTCAATGAAGTTTTATGTCCAGTTGATGCATGATAAATCATAATCATTTTTTGCAAATCCTAATATGATATTATTATTCATTCAGCCCTGATGATAACAGCGATGATTATTTGGCGTGTGCGTGTGTTGACACTGATAGCAACATTGTATCTCCGTCTAATTTATCAGCCACACGCGTGGATAATTTTTGGCGATGATATTAAAAATACAGCAACACCAGATATAACTGCAATATCGATTCCTGTTACTGGTGCTATTTTGTACGTGGTTGATAATGATCCGATTATTTTTGCTGTTCCTGTGACTACGGCAGATGCAGAATATAAAATTATTTCAGTTGTAATTTGCATCCGTAATGTAGTGATGCGATTCCTGTTGAATGCCAATCGATTGATTCAGTTTTTACGTTTGGTAGGTGGTAGTTTAGCCACTAAATTCAAGACACCATTATCACAACAAATTGATGACATCCACATTGAAAGTTTGGTAGTGCTACCTTACCAGCATCACCAGCGGTTTGCCCGATTGCATCATCTTAGGTAGCTTTTCTTACGAATAATACTGTGTGTTTAGCTCGGAAAACAACTTTCTGACATCTCTGTGAAAATCAGAGAGATGTGAAAGTGAAATTGCTAAAGGAAATCTTCTAGTTCCATAAATCAGCATTGACCGACATGCTGCGAATCCTAAGTTGAATTGTGCTTTGGGTGTAATAACAACAGATTCTACATCTGCGTGGACAGTAGCAGTTGTAACGTGTAGTCGTCGTCTTTACTTATACTGTTTATTGTGAGAGTCGTCAGAAGTATCCTTGACGGAGCAGCTGAACTCGAATAGTCATCGCTATATCTTGCAAGGCCCGAAGAATCGGAGTAGCAACGTCGACGTGTCCCATGCATTAACATCACTCTTGAAGAACACCATCATGGCATTATTAACACAATCAAGATTAGTTTCGTATTCAGTATAATCCGATTTAAATATTTTTTTAAAATTTCACCTTATGTGCTTCAATAAATACCTCAGTGGGTAACAAACAGACACTTGAATCCTGATCTTGCAGCTCATTTCGTTGTCGTGCATCATACGAATAATATTGAAAACTACGTACCGATTAATCTTTGAGAACTAGCGCATCAATACCGAATGCGGGATACACGCTTGAACATTTTATTATACTTGTCAACACAAAGACACCTTCTGCCATCAGACTAGCATGGACTGGAAGATATTTCTTAATTACATTTAGTCGCTGTCGAGCTAGTTTAGATGTGTGAGATTACACGGTAAGCGTACTATTGATATAATATTGATTTATGTACACCACGCTACTACAGGTGAGCGGGTGAGTGTCAGGGAAGGTAAAAGAACATACAAACAATAAAATAACCAGATTTAGTCAGTTAGAGCCAATCTAATAATGGTCTGTTCACTTATCATCATTTTATGTTCTTTCGTTAAACGCGTTTCAACCAGCCACCTCTTTCAGCTGCATATGTCAACATAGTGTTGAAATTGTTGAAAAAGTAAATAAGGCTGACCTAAATACAAATCCATAATGCATGATTTATTATAGTATCTATTCAACCTACCCATGAAACATTCAAGCATATCACTCGACATACATATCTGGAAACATTTAGAATTGTTCAGAACAACTTTACAAAAACGTACAGTTTAGTATTTTCTTTACATTATAAACTATTTCTATACTGTAGTTGTCTTTGCCGACGTGGAAAAAATGCTAGGTTCAGACGCATATGGAAACGGAATATACCAGATGTTTCTAGAAAAAAAACTTCAAAGTAAGTGAATAAATTTACTATGGTATAACTTTGAATTAACAACATTAATTACAGGTTTTTTTTTTACATTTTATCTTCACCAATAATTCCCTCTGTTACGACATAGAATTACTACTGAAATAATAATGTTTCGTTTTATCAGCCGTATAGTACTCCCACCTTGTAGAAAGAAAAATTAACTTGAACAGGAAAAGGAACTGTTATCAAAATATTTACAATCAGAATTGACAGTGTCTTCTTCTATTTTCACCGCTTTATTCTTTCACAAGGTTTACATATTTTCTTTCACACTCACTGGGTATAGTATACAAAAAGAAGTTACAATTTATACTTACTCTTATGAAAAGGTTGTTTCAGTTCATGCAGTGTGTTCTCTTACACAATACGTTTACTTGATTAAAGGTTCTAGTTTCTAGTTGTTTGTTATACACTCATATTCGTCTTCTGTTATGATGATTTCGTAGCCTGTGCTGATTTTAATATCATTTTGGTTTCTAATATTTTACAAATTCGCCAAACTGATAGACAGTGTCAAGAATTCGAGCTTATTTTTCGTGATTCGCTGCTCAAATATATTAGGAAAAAAAATCATCCACATCTTCCATTCAATGGTCTCCCAGGACGTTTTCGATGGCATCGGTGCTTTTACGAGCCATAGCCTAATAAACTGTTGCGACAAATATACAGGATATCATCATTAGCCAAAACGAAAATTGGTATTAGTCATATATAAACTAAGTACATATATTTACAAAGCATGTTTAACTGTCCTAAGTATTTAACTGATTTAATGTCAGCCTTAATTTCTTTTAAGTTAAAAAAAAATATATCCTTTGTATTTTAACAATCACATTTATTTTGATCGTCACATAGACGTTAAACTCGATTCGGCAAAGGCCCCTTTGTAGTAATTATCATATGACAACCTTCATCATGTTCCTTAGCACAAGATCGATTCTGTACATTGCAGAGATTGACCTCGCGTTCGAGAATAAAAATGGAGCAGGAAATACATTAATGTACAAAACGACACAAAATCTGAAAGAATCTTAAGTGAGTTACCAAGAACAAATTCATCCAGAGTCAGGACAGTTATGGGATTTCAAATAATCATGACAGTATATTTAAACTAGTAACTAATGCGTATGCCATTGCAACAAGAACAATGAATAATGCATTTGTCTCTGTATAACATATTCATTGAATGAATATCAGAGAGCAAAATATTGTTTTAGAAAAGGCTACAATGCACAAATAAGTGCCTTAATGTTTGCTACTCTACCTGTACAATATCAAAATTGTACTTTGTACTTAAATATTTAAAAAAAGGAAGAAACCATAAAACATTTGTCTTGAATGAGTTAAAATCTGTAAATTTCGAGGGTAAAAATTGCTAGGATAGAGCCAAACGATATAATGACAAATTAATTATTGATATCGGTTGCATGTTTCTGTACCATTCAGTCAGTATTTTCTATTTCATTAAATATTATTATTTATCTTCAAATTTCTCGTAAACTCTACTTTATGGGTCCAAACTAAATTCAATTATCTTTTAATCATCCAAACGAAACAAAAGCATATCAAAGCGATTGTTTGTACAACATTTGAGTGATCTTTAATTTCGTTCATTGGTACGATCCTATAACAAAACAAGCATAATCCATTGGTCATATCAGGGACATGTTGTTTGTGTCCTTTTACTTATTGACGTCATAAGTTGAATGCACTAAAGCTCGCCCGAAAATATGTTTGTGTGATTTAGATTATAAAAGAGGTTTTATCTAAAAAAATATAAGTTAAATGTTTGATGTGGTATTTATTTTGTCACTTGTGAGATCTATAGCGTAGTTCATCTGAACTAAATTCAATTATCTAGTTTGAATTCTCTTACCCTCATTAAAAAGTGACCTTTTCTATAGATACCCTATGTCCTGTGAGTTCTATATGTGCTTTTGCTATATTGTGTGTATGTTGTAGATATATGTGTAATACCAGCAACTATATCAAATCTCAATTTTCCACAGGTGTTCTGTATTTTTCTATCTTTTATGTATGGTAAAATGAACTTCTCTATTTAGTATCCAAACACATTGTATATACTAACAAGCACCTTCTTTTTCATAATCCAAAGAAACACATTACAATCCAAGACCTAAGTTTTCATTACTTTTGAAACATCCTCTGCAATCCACATACACAACACTGAACTCCAATGGAAAATGTATACACACTTATATACTCGCGTACATACTATCACATATACAAGACAGATTTTAAAGTGGGTGTATTTGTGAGCAAAATAGATATACTAAAGTCAACATGTACATGCAATTTGACGAGAAATGGATTTTAACATATCTCCTAAACCATCTCGTCGTTTTCCAGCGACTTCTGGGTACACATGGTACATGAAATGTTTTACAAATTGACGAAGAATCGCAAATATCTCAGGAAATAGAAGAAACTTTGTAAATCAAGGTAGCTACCAAGGCAATCAAATGCTGATTAGATATTGATTGCATATGTTTAGTTGCTGGTGGATATATCATTGCGAAACAACGTCAGATGGGATGGCTCAATAGGTGTTAGCTGAGTTAAACAAACTTGTTCTACCCGCAACCGTACTCGTACAGATAAAGTGTTTTGCGGTTGAGTATCTGCATATTCAAACGTCCGTACCACCATCAATCTGTACGACTATTTAACAATCACAATGAGGTAACATGTAAATAACCGGATAGTGCATGACATCATAACAATGGGAGGGGTCGAAAGATGGGATGGAGCCTTCATCTCTCACCTCATGCAAATTATCAAGCAACCTGTATATATTACAACTACAAAGCTTTATCCATCCTGGAAAAACAAATTATATACCACTCATTAATAAAATGCCCTGAACAATAATTATTCAAATGACCATCATTTATCAAGAAAAGACTTTTCTAACATTACTAATCAACAATTAGATAAAATGGATACCGACAAATATATTTAACCGACTAACAATAAATAACCATCTCAATTCTTTTTTCACTCATCTTTTGAAATTTTAAAATGATACATTGATCATGTATGGTGGTGAAGTATGACATAAACGCTCCAGGGCTGTGTCACAGGGCTCTACGCAAAGTGCAAAGGCCTGCAGCAGAGATTCAGAAAAACCAAGATGTACCAAGATTCACACGGATCATTCTGTCTTGACTAAAGTTTGATACGGATTATATTGCCATGTTTTAAGCTTGATACGGATAGTATTGCCTTGTCTTAAGTTTCACACGGATCATATTGCCTTGGATCAAGTTTGATACGGATCATATTGTCATGTCTTGCGTTTGACACGGATCATATTGTCTTGTCTTGTGTTTAACACGGATAATATTGTCTTGTCTTGAGTTTGATATCGATCATATTGTCTTGTCAAAAGTTTTATACGTATCATATTGCCTTATTTTGAGTTTGATACGAGTCATATTTTCATCCAATGATCCTCACATCATTCTTTTAAATTGATCCGATAGTTTGTAAAATATTGTTTTGACTATTTATATGACGATATTAAATGATTTGTAGAGAAACATTTCTGGAATTAAAGTTCCCTAAATTAAACATTTCCCAAATATATTTTTCGGTATATTATCAGTTATGTCTGCACATGGTCACATACTGTTTGCAGAAAAGTCACATTTGGCCAAGGAAATCGAAATGGGCTGAATGTTCTCATCGGACTGAAAATTGACGCATCCTGCATACACTCCAGAATCTCCAAACGACATAGTTACTATAACCTTTCCATCAAGTGAACCAGAAGTGTATGTAATGTCAAGTGTCATCTTGTGAAGTTGTCGGCAAGAGCTAATTGAGGTGCAAGTTGATTCCTTCTTTTCTGAAACTTACACAGGACTCGTCATTGCTGTCATTCTGAAGGCTATTGCTTCCATTTCGTGCGTGGACCTGTCGTCAAAAACTGCCGTTGTAGATGTTCTTACCTGTTTTGGCTCTAATAAACAGTAATATAGAAAAACAGAAAAAAGCAATATTTATAACATTTCACAAATTATCCATTTCTAAAAATCAAATCCAAAAATGATCTAAGAATAATCTACCAATTCAAATAAAAAAGTCATGGTAAAGAAATGTTCTAATATATTGAAGTTTGAGTCCTGCTGGAATATCCAAGATGGAGGACGATGAAGTAAACTGAAGTCTGTTTTGTGCGTATGTACAGTTCCTTACGAAAACATAATATTTAACCACCCGATGTTGGACATCCGAAAGAACATTTGATAAACTGTCTTTGTCTAAGAATTATGTATGAACGTATCAAATATTTCGAGAAACACAAATTATTTCTTTAAAATACAAACGAATTGAAAGGTTAACATGGATTTAAAAAGTGGCTACAACAAAGGCAATGACTTAACGTCAAATGTAAAAGCCCAAAACTAAGAGTATTTCACTAAAACAAAAATTGTATCATATTCTAATACGCAGTTTTGATAAAATTCCACAAATTGCCAAATACAGATGGCGAGGAAGGAGACACGTGATCATTTACATCACGTTCTTCTAAAATGACCCTGACGTGAACCAATCATTTTAAAATAAAATTACCAAGTTGTTTACTTCTATATTCACTAGTCGGATTTTCACCTTGATAACAATCAATTATTATAATATGAAAATAAAATATGTTTACGTGCTGCCATTAAACTTGAATCAAGGTCAGGATCTAAGTCAACATTACTTGTTTACCAAATAAAATCGATCTCATCCGATTTTAGGAAAGAAAAACATCATCTGTAATGAGTAAATTTACATTACAATGGCATGTAATATAAAATCAAAATGAATTTAGAACTGAAAAATATACAACTAAATTTAAACCAAAAACCAATATATATATATATATATATATATATATATATATATATATAATATCAGACATATTTAACATTGAACAATATTCCCATTATATACAAAATTCATATGAAAAAGATTTATTTTACCATAGATTAAATATATATGAAGTTTAAGAATAACATAAGATGTTAGGCCACCTTTTGTATCCCCTCTCCATCTGGAGCAAGATATCCTGTACCTAGCGTGGTCACCCATGGAGCTTACTGGCGAGTGTGTCGTCTCCAGATCAACACCAGTCGGCCAAATGACTGAATAGCCTGCATGTAGAACTGAAATTGTTGTTCTCGCCCCTTTCCAAAGCTGCAGGACTTGATAAGGTCGAACGTAACCAGTAGGCAGTAGACAATTCCTTCATGCCTGCGCACTGGCGATATACAGCAGAGTGCAGTCTGCGCAAACAGGCCCCACCCTTTAAACCTGGAGTTCATCTGCCATGGCACAGCAGGTTAGGACGGTGAGAGCCCGGTCAAAAGGCAGTATGTTTGATTTGCGGTTAGAGTAAGAGCGTGGAATACACACACACACACACACACACTCTTCTCCTAAGCAATTTGCATGTACCTATATAAGTTTTCGAAAAAATGTTTTTAAAGGAATAACATTAACCATTAAAACAACTGTCATGTCATTGTCATCATCGAAGCAATAAAAATCTCTCACCGATATAAATTTATGTTTGGTGATGTAAGAGGGGGGATCATGTTCAATCGGATTGTGCCATCAGTGCGGGCAGGCGTAATTTTGTTTTGAATACGTGGGTTTCGGTAGCTATTGTAGTCCCTTGGTGATTATAAAAAACGAAAAATTGGGAATTTAATGTAGAATGTGTGTATACTTAAAATTAGTGGTCTGTAATCAACATATCCTATTATTGGTTAGTTCTAGCCAGAGCAGGAAAATAGGGAGATACCTTCTGTTTCAAGAATGGGTGTCAGACAACATCAGATTCAATATTTGCTGCAATATTTCGTCTGATAAAATTGTGTTATTTCTGGAATAAACTGTTCAACAATGTTCTACAAAGCAGCGCAAATACGCAAGGTAAACTTTCTACAGATTTAATGTTGGACTCAAATATACTTGAATTTACTACTGAACTTATTACCCTTAAACGACATGTTTGCATTTGAAATTTCTATTGATAATTTTGATACTAAATTGTTATCAGTCCTACAGCAGTAATGCGGTAAGTTGTGGGTATATGTTAAGTGGATAAGTTTCAAGTAAAATTCAGAGTTTGACAGCTTCAGTTCCCGAGCTAGTACAAAATAATGAAATGATCGTGTCTCTCGATATCGAGTTAGATGATCCGCATTAATACACACGACTGTATAGTATTTGCATTTACGGTATAACTGGTATTCATACCCCAACCCTGACCCAGAAAGTAGAGTATACGAGAACTTTGAAGATAAATAATAATATTTAATGAAATAGAAAATACTGACTGAATTGTACAGAAACTTGCAACCGATATCAATATGCAAACGGGTTAATTTCACTAAAGTACATGTGTAATGGTAATGGCTTGAAGAACAACAAATTAAAACTTCCCCAATACAAATACAACTTGCAGATAGAAATCTTATCTTTTTTCAAAAGTAAGCGTGGGAAAGACGTTAAGAAATAAAAAGCATTCTCACAAATTAAAACAGTCATTAAAAGTTCTTTTGTAAACATAGCAAGCTAGGGGAATAACATCACACCTATGAATTCATCTCTTCGGGAACAATATGTTTTGAAAAAATATATTGTCGTTTTGATTTCAGCCATAAAAAGAAGTATATATATATATATATATATATATATATATATATATATATATATATATATATATATATATAGAGAGAGAGAGAGAGAGAGAGAGAGAGAGAGAGAGAGAGAGAGAGAGAGAGAGAGAGAGAGCAGACACACACACAGGCAGAGATGCCACACAGCATTAAGTTTATCTCTTCAAAAGGGTTAATAATTGGCAAGTGTTTGATATATCATCTACAAACATTCAGAACGCACATGGAAATATCTGACATCAAATTATCATGCAGTTTATAAATGATGACAAATATAGTCATTAATAAAAACTATGTTTGTATAACGCTAGTTAAAGTCATAGTTCTGTGTAAAAAAAACTTGCAATTAGTTTCAGTCACTTGCTTCTAACTATCAAGTTTACCTTGCAGGACAAATCGGAAATTTGTACTTCCAATCTCAATGTGCCAAGCACAATGAAACGTCTTTGTTCTGTAAGATAACTTTCCTATACGTGATGTATTTTGAAAAGCAATGACTCTTTTCACATAACGAGCCGAATATAAAGACTGTTTTGATGCATGTCGAACTTTATGCAGACATTAACTGTGGGTAACAAGTTCTGACGTTTTGACTAAAGATAAAATATTGATCGTTGTGGTGCATTGCAGGTTCTTCACATTATCGTGTTGTGCTTGTGCTTTTACTCATCCTAACGAAAACAAAAGCATATCAAAGCGATTGTTTGTACAACATCTGAGTGATCTCTAATTTCTTTCATTGGTACGAATCTATAACAAAACAAGCATAATCATCGGTCATATGAGGGACATGTTCTTTGTGTCCTTTTGCATATTGACGTCATAAGTTGAATGCACTAAAGCTCATATATCTGGTGTGGACATAATAAAAGGACGTCGAGTAGTTTCTTCAAGTAGCAGTCAATATCAACCGTGGAGTCGTTGCTGTTGGAATCGTGAAAAGAGTTTTAAAATATTCCTGGCAAAAAGTAAGCACCGTATTTATCATTTTAGCAAGATATTTTTTCATACTATAAGATTTTAAATCAGTAATGGTGCAAGAAAGCAACCTGTATGAATTATAGTTTTGCATAAGTATGATGGGATGCTCGATTTGCAAAATATTTTAAATTAAGCATGCTTTAATTTAATGAAGAGAAGAACCGAACAAAATGTAACATTTTTATTCCAAAAAAGTGTCATCATTATTTGTTCCTCATTTGAATTTTGCATTGAACCGCACGCAGAAATATTACAGATCGTATTTGTGATGTACATATCATAGACAAAATTTATATTTTAAAACGATGTTGTCAGCCGTGCTGTAGTGCAATACAAGAATGAACAAATTCAATGCATTATGCGTGCGTTGAAATTCTTCGAGTAACGTTCAGATCATTCTTTTTAAAGGTCATTGTTTCATGGATAAACTAGTAATGCTCGTAACTCTTCTGTTGGTGGCTGTCCATGAAGACTCTGCCTCGGATTTTCCTATGCTCTCACTGGATGAGGTCTGGTGTAATAATACTCTAACAGGTTGGTTAAAGTAAAAGTAAACTTTAATGATTCGCACTGTTGTTTTAACATCAAATGCAAAAAGAATACGAATTTATGTGATGGTCATGATGAAGATGATGATGATGATGATGATGATGATGTTGGGGGTGTTGGGGGTGGGGAGGGAGGTGGCGAATGTGGTAATTTTTAGCAATCAACTAATTATACTACTTTTTATATTGTTTATGCTGCTTTCAATATTACAGTTTCCAATCCTAATACTAGTGTATCCCCAAATATACTGACCATCGTCATGCCTACTACCCTTTACAATATTACCATTTGTATAATTATACCAATTTAGGTTGAAAATATTGATTATTTACCAGCATGTTCCTCTAACAACAATCCCTACGTCCACAAAAACAATAGGATTTTCCTTTACAAACAGTGAATAGTACGATTGTAACCACTAGATCAAAACGTTAGTGTAGCTGTTACTATGAAATAATGGAGATAATAAGGGAATATATCATCTAAAATATTAATTTTCGTTAGAACTATGAAAACATATAACAGAAAGAAAATATGTTACACAGTGGAGTCACTATAGTTCGTGTCACCCAGTGCGGTAACTCATGGTGTTCGCCCATGGACTTTCTTAACATATCATACATTCTCCTGCATCCCCTAGGCGCGTCTCTGATGTTCTATTTGTATTACAGGTGGTTTTATGTCGTTCCACAGGCTGGACATGTCTAGAACAAGCTCTTCCCATGTTTTGATATCGGCGTCAAGGACTTTCATGTCGCGCTTGCAAACATACTTGACGCGGAAATGCAGCCGTCTCCTCGACCTTTTACCAGAGGCTTGTTTTGAACAAAGAAGATCATTTGGATCCGTCCGTCATCAATCCGACGTACATAACCATCTGATGCGACGTTGGTGGAGGAGTGTGACAATGCTGAAAATCTTGGCATGTTCAAGCATCTCGATGTTTGTTACTCGATCGCTCCTGGTGAATCGGAGTATGCATTGGAGGCATCACATGTGAAACGCCCTCATTCGTTTCACTTGTGATGCATCCAGAGTCAAGGTTGCACTGGTGTACATGATGGTATTAAGCACGCAGACACGGAACATAGAGATCTTAGTGTTTCGGGTGAGCATGATGTTGTTCCACATCCTCTGCGACAATCCAGAGACAGTTTTTCATGGCTGTTCAATCCAACTGTTGAGCTCAGCATCAAGGGAAAGGTTGTTGGTTATGGTAGACCCGAGGTATGTGAACTGGCTGAATATCTCAAGTTCGTAGTTGTTGTTGATGATTAGCGCCACGAATCATCGCGTTGGCCATCTTTAGGCTGATGGTCGACCCAAACTCATCATGCGCTTGATACAATCGGTCCACCACGCTCTGTAGCTTGTAGCTCAATTTCTATTTCAGTGAAACATAGCAGTATAGTCTGCGAAGAGCATGTCCCTGTTGGCTGCTACTCGCACTCTGATATTTGCCTTCAGTCGTTCCATCTTGAAAAGAATCCCGTCTGAATGTGTATTCAGCTAGATTCCTTCTGTGGAAGTCCCAAAAGCGTGATATTGAAGGATTGTGAAGAGTCTGTCTCTGCTGACTAGATTAGACGCCTTGCTGAGGTCTCAAAATGCCCAGAAAAGGGATCGGTGTTCTTATCTACATTTGTCCTGCAGTCGCCGTCTGATGGAGGAGATCATGACGATTGGGACCTAAAACCAGTATTCACTCTTTAACTGCTTTTTACCCAAGATCCGTATGTCTGTGCTGTACACAGTCTATCTGATTTCATCCCATCTCTCATTGACACTGCCGTTAGGAGGTTCTGAAGAGAGAGAGAGAGAGAGAGAGAGAGAGTGAGAGAGACAGAGACAGAGACAGAGACAGAGACAGAGAGAGTGAGACAGAAACAGAGAGACAGAGACAGAGACAGAGAGAGACAGAGACAGAGACAGAGAGAGACAGACAGACAGAGAGAGACAGACAGACAGAGACAGACAGACAGACAGAGATAGACAGACAGACAGAGACACACAGACAGACAGACAGAGACACACAGACAGAGACAGACACAGACAGAGACAGACACAGACAGAGACAGACATAGACAGAGACAGAAACAGACAGAGACAGACACAGACAGACAGACAGACACAGACAGACAGACAGACAGACATACATACAGACAGACAGAGAAAGAGAGAGACTGTTTCAGTGATCGCTAACATGCGTTGCTCGTTATTTTCGTATAAGTAACTTAAAAAATGTCTGCTACATATTTCTTCACTTATGATCCTATGTCCAGCGTTAATGAGAGAAATACTCTGAAGTTCCAATCCCATGACTGACACATATTTGTTCTTTCAAATGAAGCACATGTCCAGATTGGTCAGTATGTCTAAAATGTATCCGTGACAACTACGGATACTCGTTTATATAGATAGTCAATTTCTGGCGATGTTTGTCGGTCATTTGTTTGTACTGTTCATTAATTTCACATGAACCATCGTAGTCGAATCTCCATATGATTCTATCTGTGAGAAGGTAGTCTTCCCCAGTGAAATTAAATCACGTAACATTTAATTCATCACCATTGCCGGAGGAGGTAGCTTGCATTGATCCCACAGCCGAGAACTCCAATGATAAGCTGCAGAGCTTTTCCGGTGCACTGGTGGTCCTTGATAAACATATGCTATCTCTGGCCATTCTAACATAGTTCTGATCGATTATATATATATATATATATATATATATATATATATATATATATATATATATATATATATGACTATAAGGCTGACCTAAATACAAATCCATAATGCATGATGTGTGCATTCCTTATAGTATCTATTCAACCTACCCATGAAACATTCAAGCATATCACTCGACATACATATCTGGAAACATTTAGAATTGTTCAAAAACTTTAGAAAAACGTACAGTTTAGTATTTTCTTTATATTATACACTATTTCTATACTGTAGTTGTCTTAGCCGCCGTGGAAGACGCATATGGAAACGGAACATACCAGATGATTCTAGGAGGAATCCACAAAGTAAGTAAATAAATTTACTATGGTATAACTTTGAATTAACAACATTAATTACAGGTTTTTTTACATGCTATCTTCACCAATAATTCCCTCTGTTACGACATAGAATTACTACTGAAATAATAATGTGTCGTTTTATCAGCCGTATAGTACTCCCACCTTGTAGAAAGAAAAATTAACTTGAACAGGAAAAGGAACTGTTATCAAAATATTTACAAGCAGAATTGACGTAGTGTCTTCTTCTATTTTTACCATTTTATTTTTTCACAAGGTTTACATATTTTCTTTAACACTCACTGGGTATAGTATACAAAAAGAAGTTACAATTTATACTTACTCTTTTGAAAAGGTTGTTTCAGTTCATGCAGTGTGTTATCTTACACATTACGTTTACTAGGTTAAAGGTTCTAGTTTCTAGTTGTCTGTTATACATTCATATTCGTCTTCTGTTATGATGATTTCGTAGCCTCTGGTGATTTTAATATCATTTTGGTTTCTAATATTTTACAAATTCGCCAAACTGATAGACATTGTGAAGAATTTGCGCCTATTTGTCGTGATTCGTTGCTCAAATATATTAGGAAAAAAAATCATCCACATCTTCCATTCAATGGTCTCCCAGGACGTTTTTGATGGCATCGGTGCTTTTACAAGCCATAGCCTAATAAACTGTTGCGACAAATATACAGGATATCATCATTAGCCAAAACGAAAATTGGTATTAGTCATATATAAACTAAGTACATATATTTACATACTATGTTTAAATTCCCTAAATTTCTAACTGATTTAATGTCAACCTTAACTTCTTTTAAATATAAAAAAATATATCCTTTGTTTTTTAACAATCACATTTATTTTGATCGTCACATAGACGTTAAACTCGATTCGGCATAGGCCCCTCTGTAGTAATTATCATATGACAACCTTCATCATGTTCCTTAGCACAAGATCAATTCTGTACATTGCAGAGATTGACCTCGCGTTCGAGAATAAAAATGGAGCATGAAATATATTAATGTACAAAAGACACAAAATCTGAAAGAATCTTAAGTGAGTTACCAAGAACAAATTCATCCAGAGTCCGGACAGTTATGGGATTTCAAATAATCATGACAGTATATTTAAACTAGTAACTAATGCGTATGCCATTTCAACAAGAACTATGAATAATGCTTTTGTCTCTGTACAACATATTCATTGAATGAATATCAGAGAGCAAAATATTGTTTTAGAAAAGGCTACAATGCACAAATAAGTGCCTTAATGTTTGCTACTCTACCTGTACAATATCAAAATTGTACTTTGTACTTAAATATTTCAAATAAGGAAGAAACCATAAAACAACATTTTTCTTGAGATGAGTTCAAAACTGTAAATTTCGAAGGTACAAATTACTAGGATAGAGCCAATAGAAATAATGAAAAATTAATGCGGACTAACGATTAAATAATTTTTGTATCCAGCGCATAGTATAATATGAGCTCATTAGAATACTAGTATAATATAATATGTGCTCATTATAACACTCGCATAGCATAATGTGTGCTCATTAGAAGACTCCCATAGTATAACCTGTGCTCATTAAAACACTGGCATAGTATAACCTGTGCTCATTATAACACCCGCATAGCATAATCTGTTCTCATGAGAACACTGACATAGTATAACCTGTGCTCATTAAAACACTGGCAAATTATAACCTGAAATAATGAAATAAATCTAAAATACTCATAAGGGTTCTATCACAAATCCAACATAGCAGTGTTCCAGGTGAATTCTTAGTCCTGATTGTACTTATGTTCCTTTCGAGTGTTCTTAAGGTTTGTCAAAAGTTCTAAAGAGGTGCGATTGGCCTTAAACTTGCTGAAATAGCACTAGCTTTGATCATATTGAAGTACCAACAGTCTTGTTATTTCAAAATGACATTGTCCAGGAAGTCGTTCAATAAATTCACAAATGATCTTAAAATGTTGCTATTCTTCGATCGAACACTTAGTGACTTATTTATGGCTCATTGTAATCTACCGTCATGTAACAAATGTGAAACCACAATAAATATACATAACAGTATTTAAACATCATTTCGATTCACGTAACAAATGATAGATTTCAAAGCATGTATTTTCTTTAACGATTTCGTAAGAAGACTGTTTTGTACATTCTATTAATTAACATCATTCAATTACATGATATAACAAGGACCAACGATTACTAAAATACAAATATAGGTAATAAAGTGGTATTTTCCCATTCAGATCCAATGAAGTAGATAAAGTTTGTACTACCCGTAAAGCATAGTGTAGAAGTAAAAGCTCATTGTATTACTAGTGGGGAAAGGGCGTGATTGTTTATGTAATATAAGATGTCCTTATAAGTTTGGTTAATCCTTGTCCAATAAACTATGGGTCAGTAGCTAGTAATTCTCAATCAGTGAGATAGTATTGCACTCCAGGCTAATGCAAGCAGATTCTGTGATATGTGTTGCTGCATGACTTTGTTGCGTATGGGACGCAGAGGCAGTAATAAAACGTGTTGCTAAATCATCTGCATCCCTTTATGGTAGACATTGGATTTTTATGGTGGTTCACCTTTATCTTTTCAGGATGGACAGAATAACTTGACTGTGTATTTGGAGGAAAAAATCACAATGGAGTTCCCATTAAATGGATGTTTATGTGGCCATACTTTCCCAGAAGACACTTCCATATCTTATTTTATTGCCGGTAGATATAAACTTCGCAAAGTTGATAGAACCCTCAGCTTTACATATAAATAGATAGACCACCTCAATCATATAGCACATTTTCGTTCGCATGCGACCTCGCTGACCTAGAAACGACCACAAAAATTAACGCCAAATGATTGCCACTTAAACGTGATCTTTCAAAGCAGAACAATGAAGTCATGAATTTATCTTGGCTTTTAGGCTTAATGTATTTTATGTGGATGCAAAATGTTTCTTCATCTTTTGCATACTTGGCTTGAAATGTTAAGTATATATCTAACTGTTTTCATTTTAGCTCTCTTACTAGATTCACATTGATAAAACAATGTACACAGTTTAATTTTCTTCTTCTGGCCATTTTGGTAAATTATGTGTTTCCCTGAGGAAAAGCTTTATTACCTCCAAACGTTGTCTTATTGCTTTATTGCTGTGTCGTTGTTAATTTTCAGTTTCAAGACACTTAGGGTCATAAAAACAGACAATGCGTTTCAAGGTGTTGATTATGACTAGTTTTACGTAATGAGATGACAGGCACTAACAGTTAAAAGCAGGTGTTAGGTTAATTAAGCATGCTCTCATCCTTCAGTATCGTCATGCAACTGCCTGTCTCCTACCAATCAATAGCCCTCAGTCATTCATCCTTTAAATTTACATATGTGATCCCCACTAACATAGCGCTGGCCAGTATGGTGTTTCATCTTAAGTTATTCAACACTATGACTGTAATGAAAACCGCGATGGCAAACTTTTGGGTAATCCAGACGTTTATCTGTGAAAGGTTTCCACTTGCTGGTGTAAATATTAAACATTTCCTTTGCAGTTGAGATTCCCTGTCATAGGTCCATTACTCAAATATGAGGAAACATTTTATGTTCCGATGAGCAGTGAAATTTTCGCCTGCTTTTAAATATTCATTTGCGCAGTAGTATGTTTACTATGAATCTACTCGATGTAAACTCTTAACCTGGTTATACATTTGAGAGAATAATCTATACAATATTTCTGACCATTCCTATATGGTGTTGACAGAGGTTCTTCATTGACTCATTAGCCTCACGTGCTTATTTATATTACGGTCAACATTCTCTCTAAATTAGTCTTAGACATCTTCTTATCTATGAATCTACAAAGCTAGAGGGAAAGGTGGGAATCAATGCTGCGACTCTAACATTTTCGTAAATGTATCACCGGGACATATTTGCTAGATATATTAACACTCTGAGGTGGGAAAGGTCTTTGTGAGAAAAGTACACTGAATTATGTACATTAAAGAAATTCACCGAACCACAGCTGTTTCTTCGGAAGTTAAAAATGTCTACAAATATAGGAGAAGGGGTTCACGTTTCCTTTCCTGTTACGAACAACTGTGGTTTAATATTTTTCAAGGCAGACATTATTGTATCAAGTAATGATCGTTAATTAATGTTCATTCTTTTTTATTTTTGTAGGGAAGTGAACGCAGTAGGTAATTAGCTTATATTTATGTAGTATTGTTATAATTTACAACAGTAATTCAATAAAACATATTTAGACACAATGATGGATTATCATTAAATAACGAGGAAACTTTAAGAATTTCTAATATTCAAAAAAGATATATTATTGAGAACGAAACATCGCTTTAGTATCAGGAGATAACTCTGATATGCATTTACAAGGAAATCGGGAATCGAAAGAAATAAACACATAACAATAAATTCTTATATTAAAGAATAACGAATCGATTTATACGTGCATTATATCATTCTCTGTTTTTTAGGACATGTAAGTCTGAGTGGTATCCTTCACAGCACTATGTGTCTGTATATGCAACTTGAAACCGAAGTCTTTAGCGAAAACTCCAGTAGTGAACTTGTATTAGGGGAACGTCAACCTACATGTGAATCATAGATGACGAACAAGAACTTAAATGTGGAATCGTTTAGGCGCCATGATTGAAAAGTGTTCTTTGACTAAGCGAAAGAACAATTAAGACAAAGAGAATAAACACATGGTTATGTAATACAAATGGTCATTTGAAGGAATGAACTTCTTTATTTTATTTTATTGTCCACTCTTTCTTAGACAACCATTCATGTAATTTTAGATATCTTAACATGAAATAACTTCCCACTCACAACTAAGTAATGATATATATGTTCTGTTTTTCTCAAGTATTACTATCATTTCCATAATAAAAATGCTCAAACAAATAAGTGCCTTAATTCATACTATTTTGTCTTGTGTTTCAATGTTAAGTCGCATTGTTTTGTTGTTTAACTTAGATTTCGCTTCCATGAAAATATTTAGATGTACAATACAAATATCTCTGTCAAATACATATATGGGGACTATCATTGTTGCGTAGGAACAAACACAAATGGGTTGAAAATGTCAGTATTTTTCATTACGACTTTGCATAAAAAGAAAGATCCATCAAAATATGGCAGAAAGTGTACTCTTGAACACCCATATATATATAGACAGAAGTGAAAATAACAAGCGCGTAAAAAATTTACAAACAATTTTTTGAGTACAAATATTTTCATAAAAGAAAGTATTTAAATTTACGGTTTTAGAGAATCAGCAGCAGAGGGGGTGAATCAGACAACTTTTCAAACAAAAATCGATTTTAACCGTCAAAACAACAAATAGAACCTTCCTACGAAATTTCATGTTTTAACCAAAATAATAGAAAGTCTCTGTTTGGCAAATGGAGCATTAGTGATTTTGTCTGAAACACGGTGAATCCAGACGTCGATGAGGCTTCCATTGGGTAAAAAACACGATGGACACTCACCCCCTATGATTTCAACCGAATATTTTATCAAGTCCGATACGATATCGTGTCCTAGGGGCTGATAAATTTATCGTTACAAATCCGTGTGATATTGACTGAGCGTGACTAAAGAAATTTCTAAATCGATTATGATCCATATTACCGCAGCTCCAAGTTTGCCAAATATTTCTAAGAGTATGTGTGTCAACTCCATTAAATACACACAATAAATTGCAGTTATCTCTGATCACTTTTGGTATTTGTTTGTATCGTTGAGTGACATATATCATATCAGTGCTTTTATGCCTGCCTCTGGAAAATATCCTAGCAGGATTGTTTTTGATTATTTAACATCACATCGTCATATACGACTAAATTGTTAATACTTCCGTCGATGGAATCAATACTCGGTGCATCGTTGATATCAGTAATAAATTCAATGATATCATCATCGATTTGAAATTCTTTTGCTTTCTCGTTAAAATCCTTTAACACTTCATAGCATCGCTGATTGTCTACACTCGGGGCTATTAAATACAATTTGTCCCATTTCATCCATCTCGTTATCAAATTAAGTAGCAGTTGTGTCTTGCCGCTTCCAGATGGTCCGATTATAATCATTCTAATTGAATTCGGCAACATTTCATGGTGTTTAATAGGTTCCCGTCGTCGGGTAGCTGAATAATCAATTACATTCATGCTGTTATATATAAATTATGGATCTATATTGTGTGAAATGTAGGGCGCGTACTGGCACAGATGACTTGACGACGATTACAGCTAAAATAACCGATCAGCGCTTTCTGGTAAATGCGTAAAATGTAGAACAAAGAAATTTAGATTTGTTTCCCTTTGTAAACCCAAGGAACCTTTAAAAAAATGAGGTGATATCGCAGCCAAGCTAACTAAACTCCCTGGAACCCCATGGGCAAAGTATCCAGGAGAAAAACACCTTCCAGGGTATAGTTATTGTGGACCGGGAACAAGACTTGATATCAGACTCAATAATCATAACCAACCCAAACCCGGTGAAGAACCAATAAACGCCATTGATAAGGCGTGTCACGCTCATGATCTTGCATATAACAGCAGCAATTTGCAGCATAGACATCTAGCAGATGTGAAATTAATTCATGCATTAAATGCTATTCCTGATAAATCCTTCAAAGACAATTTGGCTTCATTTTTGATAAAATCGGCTATGAAAGGTAAATTGATGTTAGGTGCTGGTAATTAATAACAACATGGAATCTATTTATTATTCTCCGAGTGGATACTGGAGAGGCAAGGCAGCAATCAATAAACTCGCTAGCGCTGCAAAAGTGAAAAAAAAAACCACTGCGGCTAATTGGTTATCCAAACAGGCTATATGGCAAATTTATCTACCACCGCCTAAACAAATTCATTACTCGCATTTTGATGAGACCGTTCCTAATGAAGTTCATCAAGCTGATATACTATTTCTTCCACATGATGGTGGTTACAAATACGCGTTAACCGTAGTTGATGTTGCAAGTCGATACAAACAAGGAGAACCGCTAAAAACAAAATCATCACCTGAAGTAGCTTCCGCATTTGAAAGGATTTATCGAAGGGGTCCTCTGCACTGGCCAAATCTGTTACAAGTTGATCCTGGCAAGGAATTTCAGGGTGTGGTTGCATCTACAATGAAGAATCATAATGTCACCATCAGACGGGGGCATACTGCGTTACATCGCGATCAGGCAATTGTTGAACGATTTAATCGGACTCTTGCTGAGCGGTTATTTGGATATCATACGCAAAAGAATTCATCCAAGAAAAGCGATCCCGTGAATGGGTCAAAAGGTTACCAGGGTAGTTGCAGCGCTAAATAACGAGATTACCAGAACAATCAACATGAAACCTATCAACGCGATTAAAAAGAAGTCTATACTAAAACTCCCACAAGAGGATTCTAGCATTTCCCAACCAATTCTTGGTAGTAATATCACTGTTAGGTATTTATACGAACCAGGAGAGCTTGAAGGTGGCAGAAAAAGGGCTACTGATCCTATTTGGAGTGTTACTGCACACAAGATATCTAGTATAACACGATCTACGGGTGGAAACGCTAGCGTTTCTAGACCAGCAATCTATAGACTGGATTCAACTGCCCCTCAACGAGGATTTACTCGACAACAACTGCAAGTGATACCCGAGGATACTCAGTTACCAACGCGGGGTCTTAACTAGCATCTAAAACAACTCTTCGAAGGAGATTTATTCTTCGTACTCTGGATACTGCAAGATAGACTAAATTCGACCATTCGATGTGATTATCCACCATCCAAACAATTGTATCCGATATAGTCAATCCCTGTGAAGAATGTATTGTTGCTGCGTATCCTAGCGTCCATGGGGAGTTATTAGCACGCAATGCATCTTCGACGACGCTGATATCAACCAGAACAATATCATTTAGCATTAAATTTTGTCTTTGAAATCCTTCGGATTTTGGTCCTGGAATATCAACTTCAATATTCTGTTTTCGTGTATCCGAAGGCCTATAACATAACGGTACTGGAAGTGTTGCAAATGTTTCTTTATGCGTTTCAAATAACTTCATCTGAAGTGTGTCTCTGACTATGATTTCTACTTGCAATTATCAAATCATTTGGTCTCCATGTTTCCCAAAATTCCTCCATGGGAGTTTCTGAAATTATTTCACGCGCTATTTCACATTGGATTCTATCTGGTTGTAATCTAATTAGCGCTTTGAATTCTCGTAATTGTTCATCAAGTGATCTATAATCAGTGTTAATTTCTTCATAATAGTCTACAAAACCCTTTAACCATTCATGTGGGGATGCACCGACAAATGGTGGTGGTTGGCCGTGATCACCGCACATGACGACTTTTGTATTTTTCAATAACAACCACTCGAGAAATGTTTGTAATACATCTAATGATACTGTGCATATTTCATCCCAAATTGTGATTTCAGGAATAAATTTCTCGCCCATACGCTCAGGAGTCCTCTTATCTCCTTTCCATCGAAAGAAACTGTGATAAGTACAGGCATTTACCCCTCGCTGTATCATCTCTCTTGGAAGTCTGTGAGTTGGTGTTAGCACAATCATGTTTGGATTTTTCCCACGGAATAATTCAATTGCACGAGTCGTCTTTCCTGATCCACCACAGCCGTTTAAATAAACTGTTTTATATCTACAGATTGGATCAGATAACGATGGTGCATTAGAAAATTCTGATTGAATCTCAAAGAGATTCCGATAATTATTTTCAATCGTAACATCTGCTGATTGAATATAATCATGAAGCATTTTCCGCTTAATTCTCCATGATCCCGAACTCTCGTTTGAATTTATGAATTCAGCCACATCGCTGTTTATGTAAAATGAGTCAGTGGCGACTCTAATTGCGGTGTCAGGAAATCTATTTATCATCGAAAATAAATTGATAGAAGCATATGCGAGCATTGAAGCTCTCAAATGTGTATACTGAAGACTGTGTCCATCGCTGTAAGTAACAATTGTACCTAATTTGGTTCCATCGGACAGAAATGCGTCTTTACGATTGACATATATGCCTTTATTCGTTAGATCCGCGATTACAAAATCGTATTCAGCGTTGTCTATAATCAACCGTGAAGAATATCTTGTATTGTCGTATTTGCCACCCTGAGTAAATTTACCAATCATTCTTCGTCCAAGATATTTTGCTTCTCTGTTTCTGATTTCAAATAACTGTTTGGACCATTTTACAATTTGGAAACAGTTTTCGCTGTTCGCTAATTATTTTTTCTATATCAGGTTGTGGTAACCAGACTGATTTCTGTGCTCGATAGGATATAATCGCTTCACTGACAATTAACGATTGTAACATCCCACAATCAATCATATATCTCAATAGCACTATTGGCATCCAGTGTTTTTCAGACATGTGTCTACCAATCCAAAGATAACTACACGGATGAAGTCCTGTAGCCAATTCAAATGATACTACACGAGCGAATCCGGTTAAATCAAAATCAGGCAGTGGACCATTAATCGCAACACGAGCCATTTCGTGTGTGTGGTGTCCAAATCGTTTGAAGTATTCGCTACATTCTCCATACCCGAGAAAACTCCCTGGATAACATGCAATCATATCAACGGAAATAACGGTTTCAGTGTCATATTTTGTATTCCATAATCCACCATGGCTGTATTCAAGACAGCTCAATCTGACATCTGATAGAAACTCACTTCGCGTTGGTTTCCACGCGTTTTTCTTCCTAGCAAAATGTGCTGCAACCGAGGGAAGTGTAAAACAGTTTGTTAGTAATTGATCTTTGATTCACCCCAGAGAACTCTCTGGACAAAACTCACTAGCTAGTTTTTTCATTTGATTATGCAGCTCTTCAGTACGGTACAATTCTCCGTTGGGTCTTACAAACTGATCGAATCCACATTCATCGTCTGCAGCACTGTAAAATAGCCACATCGACACAGGATCTTTTTTACTCAAATTGTAAATAGCATCAAATAATTTCTGCTCGGAAAAACATTCTCCAATTTGGGGTATATATTTTACAGTTCGTGTTCGTAGAAATATTGTTACTGCAGATGACCACGCGTGTTCGTTATGATCAATAATTTGTATTGGAGTTCCTTGTGATTTATATTTCGATTCGTATAATACTTCTCCGGTTATTGTCGTTACTGATATTGGAAATCTTAATGATTTTTCTAATTTAACTATATTGAATTGTTGCCCCATGCTTTTTCACCGTTAATTCCCATTCATTTATTTTTTTTCGTCTAAGATCAGTCAATTTATTCCCCCGGGATGCATTTGTGAAGTGTTCTATTATTCGTTCTGCTACACAATTCAACGTTGAATCCGACGAAGAATATTTCATTGGTGCTAGTTTTGCAATATCAGGTTTGTCATTTAACGGATATATCCCATAAACAACTGCTGTTACAGGATAAGATCTCTCGTAGTATGGTTTGTCAATTCCAGTCAAAATTCCTGGTTTGGAATCTTGATTCACAGTTTTTTATCCTTGAGAATTGGTTCAAATTTATCCCTGATGATCCAATCTCCAGTGTCGTCACGGATAATGAATTTTATTCTAAAAAATGCCTTTTTTGAAGATGTGAGATTATCACTGCTGCTTTTTCATCATTCATGGTAGTATCGATATTAGGTACAATTCTAAATGTTGACCAACAATGAGATGCTACATCACGCTTGAATTCATTAAAACAATCTCTGATTTTACTAATCATGGTTCTATCAAGAATTTTATTCTTTTGTGTATCAGAAACTCTATCAAGATTGAATTTAGCATTTTTCCAAGGCGTAATTTTCGACAATCTCTCAAACTCCTTCATACTATAATTAAAACAAGCATTTAAATGAAAGATTTATGTATAATGAATCATTGCAAATAGCTCATGATTGGATCAGTGACCCCTTGTAACAAATCATGCAGAAATGAATTATGTGGGTATCATATGCAAAGTTTTCGACGTGGAAGCCTTGGTCCGTTACCTTGTATTCGATGTGGGGTTGTGGTTAGGGGAAAATCACAGTTGTGTCTAAATTGTGGTGGCAAACGATACAGGGAGTTGAAGCGTTATTATGACAAAAGAATAAAAAATTCCATAAAAAAATCTGACCTTGACTGTGTCCCTGACTCTCAGGGACAGAGGCAGGGACACAGTGAAGTCAGTATCAAGGATAAAATCATAAGAACTCCTCAAGACTATACCGAAAGATTCTCCAGTGATGTTATTAATAAATTAGACAAATATTATTTGTATACAAATGAACCAAGAATTCAGACCACACCCTGTGATTACAAATTATGAAGCATCCAGTGATGGTACTGTCAGACACTGCAGATTGACGAAACCAGTTGGTCCTGTGAGTAACCAAGGGTATTTGAAGTTTCGCGCTCTAAAGAAAATTTATCACAATCATCGTTTCGTGTATGAATGTCACAATGGATTGATCAAAGATAGTTTTGTTATTGATCATATGGATTCTAATCCAAAGAACAATTCTTTATCAAATCTGCAAGCTGTTACACAAAGTGAGAATTTGAGACGGGGGAAGACTGGAAAATGCTCGAGAAAAGCGAGACCAGTAAAATCTTTTAACACAACAAATAACGAAAAAAAAATGTTTCAATCAATAGCTAGCGCCGGTAAGTATTTCGATATTTGTCGACCTTCTGTACGAAACGTTGCAGAGGGAATTTGTCGATCTGCGATTTCAAAAAAGACAGGACAAAATTCAATTCATTTATGTCTGATGCGCCCCCTCTATGGAAATATATTTTTCATTTAGAAATATATAATTGTCATAGAATATGAATTCTGAAAAAATGAATATCATTATTGCTGAAATTTCAAAATTGAAAAGTCAGGATATTAAACTATCAGATGGTTTAAATCCTGATCAAATTATGTCTGACTTTCAGGATATAGAATACGGTATTATGAATAACAAGTATATGTTACCAAAGAAGTATGCGCTGATAAAAAAATTCAGAATTCTATTCGGGACTCTCTTGTATTTTCCAGTGACGTAAGTGTGTTTGTCCCGTTATTTACTATCGTGGAAGGAATACGAAAAGAATTGGGTAGGGAATATGAATTGAAAAAGGATGTTAATTCTAAAATCAGGAATATACGAGCGTTAATTCAAGAAAACAAATAGTCGAATCGAAATTGTCTACGAGAATTTTCATGCAAAATCGACTACTTTACCCGACTGAAATTATTGATGATTTTTAGTCGTTTTTGTCATTTTTTTAGTATTTTTTGATTGAAATTATCGATTTTTTGGTCAAACATCATCAAAAATGGATCCTAACAGCTTTTCTCTACGAGCATTTTCATGCAAAATCGACCGTAAAATCTCAGAGATTTTCAACTGAAAACCACAAAAGCTGTCAAAAAATCAGTGAAAAACAGGCAAAAATGCATTAAAAACACTGAATAAAAAATATTTCACACACTGAACAAAAAGTATTTCACACTGAATAAAAAATAAAAATATTTCACAGCAATAAAAAATATTTCACACTGAATAAAAAATCGATAATTTCACAGCAATAAATAATATTTCACACTGAATAAAAAATAGTTCACACTGAATAAAAAAAATATTTCATACTGAATAAAATATCGATAATTTCACAGCAATAAAAAATATTTCACACTGAATAAAAATAGTTTACACTGAATAAAAAAAAATATTTCACAGCAATAAAAAATATTTCACACTGAATAAAAAATAAAAATATTTCACAGTGAATAAAAATATTTCACACACTGAATAAAAAATCGATAATTTCACACTGAATAAAAAATATTTCACACTGAATAAAAAATAAAAATATTTCACACTGAATAAAAAATAAAAATATTTCACACTGAATAAAACATCGATAATTTCACAGTGAATAAAAATATTTCACAGCAATAAAAATATTTCACACTGAATAAAAAGTAAAAATATTTCACACTGAATAAAAAATATTTCACACACTGAATAAAAAATCGATGATTTCACACTGAATAAAAAATATTTCACGCTGAATAAAAAATATTTCACACTGAATAAAAAATCGATAATTTCACACTGAATAAAAAATCGATAATTTCACAGTGAATAAAAAATATTTCACACTGAACAAAAAATCGATAATTTCATGTTTGGACCGTTAACTGTGTCTGTTAGGTCGGGTTCGGGAAATCTTCGATTTACGGGAAAATTGTTTTACAATAGAAAAATTGTTTAAAATTTCAAATAATGGTCAATGAAACATTAACAACTAGATTGGCTCGTGAGCGACTAAATGCAATTAAGAGATTTATACCAATTCGCGACTCTGTAAGAAATAAACTGCAAGCTAGACAGAGTTTACGAACGGATTTTGCTGCGGGATCTGAAGAATTGTTTAAACCAGTAACCACAGCAACGAAGGGGGTAGAGCGTGCTATATGGGGAGATATGGGGAAAACCTCTTATTGGTGAACTTGAAAAAATAGCAGCGGAAACTGAACAAACAAAACAAGCTGTACAAAAAATGGAATCTAAAACACCTGAATCAAAAGACCTACGCGCGAGATTTAACGAGGAAGTGTTAGCAGCAATTGATAAGGCCGATCCACCAGAAATTCCTGCGCTTGTTGTTACGACTTATTAAAACAGAAAAAAATGTTGAAACCAGAATATCATAAATATGTTAGACATATAACTCACTGGGCTGATATATTCTACAAAATCAAAACTAAAACAAGTCAAATTGACACAAGAAGTGCATCATACATTGAATATATCAAGATGGTGAATCACGTGTATAATCAATATGAAGAGTTTAAACAACAACAAAAACCGCAAAAATTGCTAGGAAAGCGACAGCAACCTTCAAAGAAAATATGTTTTTCACCTAAAAAACAACAACTACCACCTGATCGAGATGTTGATGATACTCTTGATTATTTCCAGCCCACGGATACAGAAAAACTGGATGAAGCAACAGGTTATAGCAGGAAGGGATTAAGAGATTCCAGTGGAATTTCAATTGGAAACGCTAGCGTTTCATGTCTGTCACAGAATTAGGCGAAAATTTGAACTGATTTTTGTTGTTCTTGATTTGCAAACGAAACTCACCATTTTCTTGATTTCGTCGTACACGCATTACCTGGGGTGATTAAGTGGCGTGTAACGATTTGCATGTGCCAATTTGTAATTTACATGAAATCCGAAATACTCGTTGTACGTGGTGCACGTCAAGCTCGATGTGATTTATGTTCACCTATTGAGAGTATATAAGGCGATGGATTTCTCATTATTATTTACGGGAACCCAAATATCTAATCGAAGGATAGATAACCTCGTCTTGCAAATCTCCAGCCAAAGGGGTGAGTGTTAAATTTACATTTCGTTTTATTGTGAATTTTATTCAGATTATCGTATAATGATGCCTTTATTGCAATGAACGTGGAATATTTGGAATTACTAGTCACTTTTAGACTTTAAATACAATATCGTAATCTACGGCTTAGATTATTTTTGAGACCACTATTATTAGTCTGGTTTTGTTTATTATAGTTGATTCCGGAGATCTAATAACATCGTTGATTCCGTAGATCTGATAACATCTGACAATCATTGATTCCGTCGTTGATAACATCTGATTCCGTCGTTGATACCGTAGAAGTACATCACTGATAGCGCATCTAATAACATCGTTGATACCGTCTCTGATACCGTAGCTGCTAACATAGTTGTTACATTGTTTCTGATACCGTAGCTGCTAATAACATCGTTGATACCGTAGCTGCTAATAACATCGTTGATACCGTAGCTGCTAATAACATCGTTGATACCGTAGCTGTTAACACATCTGATACCATCTTTTGATAAACGTCTTTGATATCGTTTGATTTGTTGTGGGACATCTATTGTTTGTTCTGGAACATCTCTGTATAAATATCTGAATGTGCTTGTGCCGTTAATTTGTGCAAACGGAATTGAAGTATCTGTCTGTGTGTCGAACTGTCTGTTCGTCAACATCTGTGTAACGTGTAAATATCCGGAAAGCTAGAAGTCCGAGTGTCGGAGCTGTCTTAGAGTTGTAAAACGTCCGGGTAGACATCTAGGGGAGTGAGGAACCGTTGGTTCGGGTAGATGTTGTATGCTGTCTGAACGTATAACTGTGGTGGATCCGTGTAGGGAAACGTCCGATAATAGTATTGGTCAACCCTCGGTTCTCGGGGAAACTGGGAGACGATTCAACTGTTGCTGAATCGTGCGGTTATACAGGGGAGACACATAGGTGTATTGAAATTGTAATATAATTTAATACATTGTTGTATTTGCATGCTTATGTCAGATCGCAATAATATTTCAAGTGATCACATAGATATCAATAAAAGCTAGCAACTTGATTGAATACAAGTATATGATCGTGCTAGTTATCGCAATCCATCGTGCGATAGATAGTTTGTCGTTTGTGTTTATTTTTTTTCGTAAATCATTCTTGCATTTATTTAACTTTCGTAAAGGATTCTTGGATCTGTGTATAATCCAAGAGATCCCTTTACATCTGAGATTCCTTTTGTATTGTTATTTAATTTGTTCATGTATTGTGAATGGTTGTGAGTGTAATTGTGGGTTGAGTGCATGAATTATTGTGTTGTTACATCTGTATTTTTTTCATTTATAATTTATTACATAAATTTATATTTTCTTTCACAAATTGTGTTTGTATTGTTCATTTAATCCACCCTCCTCTCGGTAACAATTCTGTTACAATGGTGTCAGAAGTGGGATCGTTGGATTAAGTGAACTGTCAATCATTTTTGTGAAGGTATACATTTAATGTTTATATTTGAGCGTGACCTTCTGTTAAGATAATACTCTAGTTGGAGTTTATTTTTGTTTAGTTTACCTAGGTCCGTGTGTCCAGTATAAACGTGTTTAAATTATTGGTTTGGTTATATATCTATATTCATATTACAATTGTCATGTCATCCCTTAAGGACTTGGTTGCCTTAGGCAAAGAATTTGGATATGAAGGTGAAAGCTTAAGGAAATTTATTCAAGAAGAACAAGCCCGGGAAAGGGACGAAAGGGTAAGAGCAAGGGAATTAGAAAGGGAAGCCGAAGAAAGGAAAAGGGAATTACATAGGGAATTAGAAAAGGAAAAAGGGGAGGCCGAAGAAAGGAAACGGGCATTAGAAAGGGAATCTGATGAAAGGAAACGGGAATTAGAAAGGGAATCCGAAGATAGGAAATGGGCTATTGAGAAGGAAAAGATAGAATTAGAGAAGCAGGCCCAAAGGGAAAAGATAGAATTAGAGAAGCAGGCCGAAAGAGAAAAGATAGAATTAGAGAAGCAGGCCGAAAAGGACAGGATAGGATGGGAAATGGAAGCGGAGGGAAGGCGATTAGAGTTAGATAAACTAGCAAAAGTAGAAATGTTAGAGTTAGAAGAAAGAGCAAAGCAACGGGATCATGAGCGTAAGGTAGAATTAGCGACATCTGGAAGAGAACACGATTCTGCCACTAGCAAATTAAGGGGCCCCAAATTACCTCCCTTTGACGATGAAAAAGATAACATAGATAGTTATCTTCATCGGTTTGAGCGGTATGCCGAAAACCAGAAGTGGAGTCAAAATGACTGGGCGCTGCATCTGAGTGCTTTATTAAAAGGTAAAGCACTGGATGTATACTCGCGACTTCCTAGGGACGATGTGTTTAAGTACGACGTCCTAAAGGAAGCACTTCTCAAAAGGTACGAGCTCACTGAACAAGGTTTTCGTAAAAAGTTCAGGTATAGCAAGCCCGATAAGGGAGAAACCTTTGGTTAGTTCACCGTCAGAATTGCGAACTATTTTGAGCGGTGGATTGAATGCGGCAAAGCGGTGAAGACGTTTGAAGGGTTGACTGATTTCTTGCTCAGAGATCAATTATTTAATACAGTTGGGCGAGAATTAGATCAATTTCTGAAGGAGAAAGTCTTCACTAACGTAAAAGTTATGGCTAAGCAAGCCGATTTATTTGCCGAAGCTCATGGGGGAACCCAGAACGTGGTTTTGAAAGATTTTAAGTCTGGAAACCAGTCTGTAAGACCTATGCCTAGGGAGCCTGTAAAATCAGCTGAGGTAAAAAGGTCAGTTGGGAATTCAGTTTTTCAGCGTGTGCGGTGTTTCTTGTGTAATGCATTGGGTCATGTTCAAAAAGACTGTCCTAAAAGAAAGGCACTTATACATAAGGTAGCAGTGGCTATACAAAGTAAAGGTATAACTGATAACATCGTACAGGTAGAACCTTGTATTCATTCGCTTGGCACGTGTTTATTTCCTGAAGCGCGTGTACCAACCGCGAGAGGGTTTGTCAACGGTCGAGAAGTCGTGGTATTGCGTGACACTGGTTGTACGGGCGTAGTGATCAAACGTAGTCTCGTGCAGGATAACCAAATGCTCGGGTGGGAATCCCCATGTATGTTACTTGATCAGACGATGGGTCGCATTCCCGTAGCAAGGATCACAGTAAAAACACCTTTCTTAACGGGAACTGTTGATGCCCTTTGTATGGACAATCCTATTTACGATCTGACGATCGGTAATGTTGAAGGTTCCCGTCTTCCAACCATGGCCGATTTTAAAATACCTTTGGCCCAGGCAGTCGAAACGCGAGCGCAAACACGGCGAGAGAAAACCGCGTTTCATAAATTAATAGTCCCTGAATCGATCTCAGGAATTTCCCGCGATGATTTCAAACAAGAGCAAGAACGTGATGAATCCATCAGAACAATTGTTGAGAAAATCACGTCCGGCGCGATTAAACATTGCAAGCGTGGGGGTAGCTCTAGATTCGTACGCAAGAACGGATTAATTCATAGGGAGTTTAGCGCTCGGGAGGGTAAGAAGTATTGGCAAGTGGTCGTACCCCAGAGATATAGATCTCAAGTACTTAGGGTGGCGCATGAGTCAAGCATGGCAGGACACCTAGGTAAGGCTAAGACCACTAGCAGGGTAGTCGCTGAGTTCTACTGGCCAGGTGTTAATGGCGATGTCACACGGTTCTGTAGGTCGTGCGACGTATGTCAGAAAACCGTCTGTAAGGGAAGGGTCACAAGGGTGCCCTTGGGACAGATGCCATTAATAGATACACCGTTTAAAAGAGTGGCAGTAGATATTGTAGGACCAATACACCCAGTTACCGAAAGAAAGAATCGGTATATTCTTACTCTGGTTGACTACGCAACCAGATACCCTGAAGCCGTAGCGTTACCAACTATTGAAACGGAAAGGGTAGCTGAAGCATTAGTTGATATCTTCAGTAGGGTAGGGGTGCCAGAGGAAATCCTCACTGATTGTGGTGCCCAATTCACCTCTGACCTCATGGGTGAAATAAGTAGACTGTTATCCATCAAACAGCTAAACACTACCCCATACCATCCGATGTGCAATGGACTGGTAGAGAAGTTTAATGGTACCCTGAAAAGCATGCTGAGAAAGATGTGCGCGGAACGTCCGCAAGACTGGGACCGTTATTTAAACGCTGTTCTGTTCGCGTACCGTGAAGTACCGCAGGAAAGTTTAGGGTTCTCACCCTTTGAACTGTTGTATGGTAGAACAGTTCGAGGCCCGATGCGGATACTACGCGAACTATGGACTGGTGATGTCTCGAACGAGGAAATAAAAACGACTTACCAGTACGTGTTAGATCTAAGAAATAAACTTGAGAGTACATGCCAGATGGCACGTGATGAATTGATTAAATCTGGGCGCAGATATGCCAAGTATTACAACCGCAGAGCGCGTAATAGGAAATTTCTTGTGGGAGATCAGGTGCTATTGCTTCTTCCAACGAGTTCGAATAAGTTATTAGTCCAGTGGAAAGGTCCATATGAAGTTAAAGAAGTAAAAGGAGACATGGACTATAAAATTGACATGGACGGTAATGTAAAAACATTCCATGCGAACATGCTCAAGTTATACATCAAGAGACAGAGCGACAATGTCAATAAGGGGAGTTGAAAATATAGGCGCAGAGTACTTGAGTAGGGCATGATGGGGAAATTTGTATGAATTTGCCCAGTAATAAAATCCAGTTTGTAGTATAACCAGTGTAAATGTTGTAAGATATCATCAGTAGTTATTTTTCTTCTATTCTGTGTTAATTTTAAAAATGTGTACATTTTTATTCTTAGGGGGGAGGTATTGTCACAGAATTAGGCGAAAATTTGAACTGATTTTTGTTGTTCTTGATTTGCAAACGAAACTCACCATTTTCTTGATTTCGTCGTACACGCATTACCTGGGGTGATTAAGTGGCGTGTAACGATTTGCATGTGCCAATTTGTAATTTACATGAAATCCGAAATACTCGTTGTACGTGGTGCACGTCAAGCTCGATGTGATTTATGTTCACCTATTGAGAGTATATAAGGCGATGGATTTCTCATTATTATTTACGGGAACCCAAATATCTAATCGAAGGATAGATAACCTCGTCTTGCAAATCTCCAGCCAAAGGGGTGAGTGTTAAATTTACATTTCGTTTTATTGTGAATTTTATTCAGATTATCGTATAATGATGCCTTTATTGCAATGAACGTGGAATATTTGGAATTTCTAGTCACTTTTAGACTTTAAATACAATATCGTAATCTACGGCTTAGATTATTTTTGAGACCACTATTATTAGTCTGGTTTTGTTTATTATAGTTGATTCCGGAGATCTAATAACATCGTTGATTCCGTAGATCTGATAACATCTGACAATCATTGATTCCGTCGTTGATAACATCTGATTCCGTCGTTGATACCATAGAAGTACATCACTGATAGCGCATCTAATAACATCGTTGATACCGTCTCTGATACCGTAGCTGCTAACATAGTTGTTACATTGTTTCTGATACCGTAGCTGCTAATAACATCGTTGATACCGTAGCTGCTAATAACATCGTTGATACCGTAGCTGCTAATAACATCGTTGATACCGTAGCTGTTAACACATCTGATACCATCTTTTGATAAACGTCTTTGATATCGTTTGATTTGTTGTGGGACATCTATTGTTTGTTCTGGAACATCTCTGTATAAATATCTGAATGTGCTTGTGCCGTTAATTTGTGCAAACGGAATTGAAGTATCTGTCTGTGTGTCGAACTGTCTGTTCGTCAACATCTGTGTAACGTGTAAATATCCGGAAAGCTAGAAGTCCGAGTGTCGGAGCTGTCTTAGAGTTGTAAAACGTCCGGGTAGACATCTAGGGGAGTGAGGAACCGTTGGTTCGGGTAGATGTTGTATGCTGTCTGAACGTATAACTGTGGTGGATCCGTGTAGGGAAACGTCCGATAATAGTATTGGTCAACCCTCGGTTTTCGGGGAAACTGGGAGACGATTCAACTGTTGCTGAATCGTGCGGTTATACAGGGGAGACACATAGGTGTATTGAAATTGTAATATAATTTAATACATTGTTGTATTTGCATGCTTATGTCAGATCGCAATAATATTTCAAGTGATCACATAGATATCAATAAAAGCTAGCAACTTGATTGAATACAAGTATATGATCGTGCTAGTTATCGCAATCCATCGTGCGATAGATAGTTTGTCGTTTGTGTTTATTTTTTTTCGTAAATCATTCTTGCATTTATTTAACTTTCGTAAAGGATTCTTGGATCTGTGTATAATCCAAGAGATCCCTTTACATCTGAGATTCCTTTTGTATTGTTATTTAATTTGTTCATGTATTGTGAATGGTTGTGAGTGTAATTGTGGGTTGAGTGCATGAATTATTGTGTTGTTACATCTATATTTTTTTCATTTATAATTTATTACATAAATTTATATTTTCTTTCACAAATTGTGTTTGTATTGTTCATTTAATCCACCCTCCTCTCGGTAACAATTCTGTTACAATGTCCTAGTAATGTTATCAGTGATATATCACGATTAGATATTCTCATCGGAGGGATCCGAGCTGGAAATAACTCACCGGAAATAATTAATGAAGCAGCTGATATCTGTAGACGGTTATTTCAAGGCGGTATCAAGGATATCAAAACATATCGAGATTTCATTGGCGATTTAGTGGAAGTGGGTATCATAGTAACTGAAATGATCAGTGATTTATAATTGAAAAATTGTTTACAATTTCAAATAATGATCATACACTACAATCATGATAAACCAACTAGCGTCTATGTAGTTAATTCACGATTGCCTGTTTATAGCGCGTACTATGGTGATGGTTTCGGTGATACCATTGCGGGGTTATTTGCAAGAATGGCTCCAAAAGTGATGCCGTTAGCTAAACAATTAGGAATGAAAGCCATTGATGTTATTCGTGATAAGGGTATTAGTGCTTTTGGAGATCTTGCCGGGAAAGCGTTTTCAGCCGCGAAGAATAAATTAACAGCGCTAGTGAAATCACGGAGAAAATCCAAAGGAGGACCACTACCGTCTACAGCAGAGATGCCTGCGAGTGTTAGTAAAATTATAAATAACGCAGTAGATCAAAAACTAGCGTCGTTGATGACTCCCGACCAAAGCAACATCGCAAATATGATAGCAGGAAGTGGCTTACAACCACGACGGTGAAATTCGAAGAATTTTCACGATTTAGATCAATGGATATATAATAAAATGTTCAAAAGGTCACCTGATCCAGCGTTTGATATAGACGCCCCAGTGCGCAAGGATGATTCTGTACGCGATTACCAATATTACGCCTATCATGCAATAGACTCAAATAGTCGATCAAGAATTGAACTTCAAGTCCATGATACCAGTAAATACTTTCTAAATCATTACTAAGTTGGCTAACGGTAAGTACAGATGTTAAACAATCAAATATTAATAACGTGTTTACGTGGAACCTAGCATCAAAACAAGGCATTGCTGTGCCACGTCATATATTTATTGCGTTACATGATAACACATGAGTTGGCAATCAACTCTCCAGCCATATGATATTTGATCAATTAGGTGTTAAAGACGTCTCACTGAGAATAAACGGCCAGCAGGAACCATCTGAAGATATACAACTTAATTACGGTAAAAACCATATTGCACGAGTTTATCATCGTATGTTGTCATTTATGGCACGCGATCAAAATGTCGATACTGGTCTGCAAATATCACAATATGATTTTAAGAATCTGTAGCCGATCTATTACTTTTCACTGGAACATCTTGATTTAACAAGGCAATCCGTCGTTGATATACATTTTAGAGCTAATGTGCTTCGTGGTACTATCCTCGAATACAGAGTGGTTGCTGTCATTGTCAGCGATAAATCAATGCTACTCGAAGGTGTTGGTGGAAGAATGAGAGTGGTAGATGCGCCAGTGGAAAATCTATGATTGGAAACTCTTTGAGATTCAGAAAATCTATGATTGAAATTGTAAACGATTTTCTCGATCGGCGATATAGAATCAATCTGTTATTGTATAATGTCGTATAGTAATATTAGTGTTGCGTTAACTCCTGGTCAAGTCAAGAAATTGCAATCAGAGTCGGCTAAAAAATGTGGAACCACTATCACGCTGAAACGCAATCAAATGACTGGCGGGGCAAATAAATTGTCACTGACAACTCGTCAAGTAAACCACTTCAATGATGCTTTCAAGGATAAAAAAAGAGTTCAGATCACTCTCTCTGCGGCTGCTATCAAAAATATGATTAAAACCGGCGGTATATTCCCGTTGTTAGCTGCGATTCCGGCCTTGTTTGCAGCAGCAGCCCCAGCGGTGGCAAATGCAGCGGCGTTAGGAGCCGTTGGTACTGCAGCAGGAATGGCACTAAAGAAGGCAACTGGGCAGGGATATAAAAAAAAGGGAAGGGGTCTAAGACTACCATGAACCCCGTATTCATGGTACAGCGGAAAGGGTCTCAGACTAGGACCGGTTTACTAACTCGGGAATCTTCGATTGTAGTGTCTTTGACTCCAATGTCCAATTTTGATTTACTCGATGCTGCTAAAAAACTAGCGATAAAAAACTTCAGAGGTGTCTTTATGAAAGATCAATTGCCGGCACAACCCAACAGCGTTGAAACCGGTATTATTAATCTCGATAACAGTACCGGACCTGGAACTCACTGGGTTGCATACGCTATTGATCCACGTGGGATTGTTTATTTCGATTCATATGGATTAGCGCCGCCGAAGGAATTTATGCGTTATATCCTTGATTTAAAAACTCCTCACTGGTATTCTACGCTACCAACACAACAAATGAATGATCCACCAATATGTTGCAGCGAAATATTAAATGTCCTTGACGCTATTTCTAACTCCTTGGGTAACCCAAGGGGAAAACCACCACATGTTGTCGTAAATGAATACACCAGTAATCGCTGGAGAAAATCGAATAGATTTTAGAGAGAGATGTATAAAATAAAATGATTGATATTTGGGGAAGATCTTTATCAGCGATGAAGAAACCCGGTGCCGATGGCACTCCAATCGGTGAAATAAAAAAAATCGAAGATGAAATAGCTGAGACGTTGAACTTAACAAGTGTTGATCATAATGAAATAGTTGTATTTCAAGATCGTCAGGGTAAATTGAAAACTAGTAATGTGTCGTTGGATGATATTTTGGTTAAACAACGAAACGCAATCGAGGATACTATCGCGTTTTTTTCCTATCAGGGTAAACTCAAACCGGGTGTACTTATTTCGACGATTACAGATAGATTAAAAACTCTCAACGATGAGTTAAAAATTTCTGTGTTGGAACTAGGAACACTTTAATCTAAAACTGAAGAACACGTAAAACAGTTTTCAAATTTTCGTACAAACATCGTGGATAAATTTGTTGGAACCCTGTTGGATAAAATTGAAATAAAACTCCCTGATATTAAAACATCCATCGATGAGACGAAAAACTTCATCGAAGCAATCAAAGGTGATGCAACGAGGATGATAACAATCATTGAAAAAACAGAAATTCCTCATGAGAAAACCAACAACGTAGTATACACGATCCAACACGGATCATTTGCGTGGACACCTACAAACAACAAATTAGATATCACTGCGACCGTTAAAGGTATTTCTCGATTAACACTAGTGACAACGACTCAATTTAATATTTCATCGTCGAGTTCATCCGGGGTCAACAATACGATTTCAACGATCATCAACAAGGATACAACTGAAAAGTTCACGATAACATCTACTGATAAAAATTTGGTTAGGGTTTCAACAACGTGGTATTTTGAATTCGTAGCGGATTTAAGTAAATAACGGTTTCAATTGAAATCGTAAACGATTTAAAAATAAAATGTCATCACTGATGATTTCTTCATCGCAATATCGCTATGATCAGGTCAGAGAATTTGAAACTAGACTCAAAACCCTCGCCGAGGAGTATCAAATAAAAATAAAAAAATACCGACGAAGAATCACCGCAATTGATGTTACCATGTATTCGGTGTCAGGCGTTCTCGCTGGCGCCGGAATAATACTTGCATCGGTTACAATGATTGCCCCGGTCGTAGTTCCAATTTGCATTTCTGCGGCGGCTACAATCGCGGGTATATCAACCGGAATAACAAAAAAAAATATCATCATGCAGCCAAAGTAAACTGCAAGATTACTTAATTCAATTTCATGTTGTATCAACCGCATACTCGCAATTATCCTCGATGATATCGTCGTCACTCGATGATACATTAATATCAGATAGTGAGTTCTCAGCGATGGTCAGTATTTATGATTCCGCCATGTCAAAATTAAGAGTTATAGCGATTACACCAAATTGAATTTTTTCACTGAAATAGAAAGTTACGGTATTAATTATTACATAACTCGACAGGATAAAATCACTGAAAATTTCACAGCGTTCAATAACGATATTTCACTGTTGTTAATATCTCTTAAATCCGGTACTCTCACCCGAGATGAATTTATCAGCGTCGTAGAAACATGTAACAAAATCATCAATGACATGGAAACATTTAATGCGCTAATCATTCAAGAGGTATTAGGTGACAGACATCTTAATACGAAAATAGAATTAGCAACGAAGTATAATATACTCAGAGAAAATATTTACAAATTCAATCTACCAGGATATAATATATCAGAACTACAAAAATCTCTCAATGATGCCATCGATATTGGTTTCAAAAAATCCATGACGCATGGAAAAAATTAACAAAACCACAAACAACTATCCTGACACATAATAATGACCCAGATGATGGCGGCAGGCATATTGCTCCTCAAAATGTGAATATATCCTCGGTGATAGCGATCAATATAGTATGTGATGTTATAGAAGGAAGCTATCAAATAAATCTCGAACGATCAAATCAAGCTCAGCAGGGATATATTTTGTATTCACTTGCACCAACAGCTCCTCCAGGATTTCTAATAATCGAGGATCCAACTAATCCAGTCTATATCCGGTGTCATAATAATTCTTTAACTAGAATTAATTTCAAACTCACTGACCAATCTAATAATTTAATTGATCTACAAGGTGAGGTTCTACAAATTAGTCTGTTTGTGAAATCCTAAAAGGATTTTCGTCCTAAGGACTTTCGTCGTGAAAATTCTTCGAATTTCATCCTAACTACATATGTGAGTTGTCCATCGTGTTTTTTACCCAGTGGAAGCCTCATCGACGCCTGGATTCACCCTGTTTCAGACAAAATCACTAAGGCTCCATTTGCCAAACAGAGACCTTCTTTTTTTTTGGTTAAGACATGAAATTTCGTAGGAAGGTTCTATTTGTTGTTTTGACGGTTAAAATCGATTTTTATTTGAAAAGTTGTCTGATTCACCCCCTCTGCTGCTAAATCAGGTCCATAAATTAATCCAAAAAGAATTCACAATATAATCCACTAGTGGAATTGCAAGAGTCCTGATAATAAAATGTCCTAATAGTTACCGGTCCGAGTCTTGACGATGTAACTCAATATGGACTATGATATCACGTGATGAAGTCAGTTTTAGTTTGATAATAATCCAAATGAGCACAAGTAATTTCTAGATAAATAACACAATAAATTCCTCTTGATCCCAGACAAATTGAAATGATTTACACTCAAACAATAAAACACATATCTTTGTATTCCAAAGCCCAGACTAACTACTAAATATCTCGCTCCAAAACATCACTTATATACCTGTTTTTACGTAAACAAGAAAGTTGACACGACCTTCCAGAATCTCTCAAAACAATCTCACGTTCAAGAAATCACACAAAAATCGTATGACCCAACTAAATTAGAAAGACGTTTATACTTTACTCCATTTTGTCCCTGGAATCAACCAATCATTTTTAAAGTAAAGCTTTAATGTCCTTGGAATCAACCAATCATTTTAGAACCTTGATTACAACTCTGATACCAGGTCAGAAATGAGGTCAACACCTGGTGTTTATTCTGTAAGGTAAAGGTCACTCATTTCTAGAAAATCTCTCCCAACTAACGAATTTTAAAGCCAAGATGTCAAATTTGAATCTGACAAACACAATTAAATAATTTAAATCAAATATACGTAACACCTTCCCCCATAAAATAAAAATAAAGGTTTATATGATAAAACTTTCTTTTTATCACAAACCAATTTACATTTGAGGTTAAAAAAAACTCAAAGGAACGGAACCAAGATATGTCTTGCCGGAAATTGCTTCAGACGATTGACATTAAAATCACGATATGCACGGGTATTTTACCCTGAATATTACTCACTGTCCTATGAATGTAAGCAAGATTAATTTATAACCGACACACTGGCAGTTATAGGTCTTGTTGAGAAGCGCACGTTCCCCATTGTATTCTCAAGACATAGGGGTGAGTGTTAAATTTTATATTTCATTTGATATGCGAAGGTTTTTGAGTTTGTATTATCATATGGTGTAATAATGAATTTATTACAACGCAGATTTTAAACATTGTGAACTGTGAATTACATGTTGCTATTAAGAGTATAATGTATTAACATTTTCCAGAACTCATTATTAGTACCAGTTTGGTTTTATTGTTGCTAACGAGTGTGACGAGCTTTGGTGATGAGTTTAGCTGACAGGTTTATTTGACGAGTTTAGAGCTATCTTCAGCTGTTTATATGTATGTACGTATCTCTGTAAATGTGGAACCACGACTGTAGATGTACTTAATACAGTGGTGCAGCATGTCTGTATTTTTATACGTATGACTGTACATGAAGGGTGCGAGCGGCCGATTCAAGTTTGGGTCAACCCAAGGGACGTGGTGAAACTGTACGGCTTATTAGCGTATGAACCGTACGACTGTACAAGAGTCAATAAGCACATGTTTGATCTAATTGTTGTTTCAATTGGTACATTGTAATTTACATGAGATTATTTTGAATCTTAGTTGTATTTCAGGAGATTTGTAAATCCCACTAAGTGTGCAGGACATTCGAAACGTATTTTAATACCATGAGATTGTTTGAATCTCAATCCTATTGTATACGTGAAATTATGTGAATATCTTACAGTGCATACTATTATTTGAAACCAAGGTGTCTTGAATCTGTATATCAGATAAAAATTATCTTTTTGATTTATTTTTCAATGTGCGAATGCTTGTATAGAGTGATTGGATCAACTGTATGTTGAGAGCGTGTGAGAATCATTGTATTTATAATATATATTTCTTTACTAATTAAGTTCATCAATTTTCATCTTTCACACATTATGTTTGAGTTAATAATTTAATCTAAAATCCACCGTTTCTTTTCAGCGACACGTATATTGATTTATAATGACACTATTATTTAATATACTGCAAATATCATATAGTATACTTCAAAGTTCATTTGAATGTATATATTGTAACTGTAAAAATAGTTTTTAACTTACTGCTATACCCATGGTTGTTCCAAAGAAAACGTATAACAATAATGGCACACGAACAGAAAAGTTCGGGAAATTTGCCATTATGATTTGTTTTCTTCTTTACCTATCTTGCCCATTTGGTCCAGTCCATCTTACTCTTGCTCAAGTCTTCACTGATGTAAATACGATTTCCAGTGTCACCCCTGGCTCATTTATCATTAAGGTCAATCACCGAACGCTGTTTTACAAGCGCATGAATATTTGAATTGTAATGATGAGTTCTGAACGTTTCTAGTGTTTCATCATTTATGTCTCATAATTATTACAGATAAGTTTGAACATGTTCGGATGACGTTCATTTGATTTATGTTGGCTTCGATTTGATAATAAACTATAAGAGTGCAAACTAATGCAAATGATGACATATCTGAAACCTCTTTTCATCGCCATTTCCAAAACCTATGTACTTTTCGACGTCTCCGTTCTCCTCCTTACTGCTACAGACAATTACTGAGACGAATTCTGCAGAAAGCTAAACTTTCGTTAAAATAAATGTTAAATGAGGCGTCGCATAAGAGCACTGATTGCATACTCAGTCATGTTTTTACTGACATATTATGTATTAAATTGCTTTAACAAAGCACGCGGTCGTCGACAATAAAAGTAGTCCGAGAGAGAGAGAGAGAGGCTGCAGATGGCAGCAAAAAATCAACAAAGGTAATGACTCCATTATTTAATTCATTTTTGTTCTTCAACATATTTTAGACTTGTCTGTTAGTTTGTGGTATTTCTTAATTAAAAAAAAATTATGCATATCAAGTTTCATCAAATTGCTACCGATTTATAGTTATTGGATCCATGCGGGGCATTGTAAAACTTGCACTTTTAACCAGTTGTAATAAATATCCCCATAACCTGTTTTTCAATGCAGTGGCAAGCAACAAAGTTTGCCGAATACATGTATAATAAGTTTAGTGTCTAGGGAATGTCAGTTGTTTTGTTCAGATGTGTGAATAGCACCACTAGCATCTTTAATATAGGATTAAATGATTTAGGTTTTGGTATTTGTTGATGTGTGCATTCTACAGAAGCATGCATGGTATGCATTTTTTCGCCAATTTACACCAGACTGTATATTAATTATGCTATTTCGGTACATTAAAAAAAATAATGCAAAATAAAACTTGTTTTTTTTCTTCAATTTTATTATCTTCTCTTTAATTCAACTGATAAAAATTTGAACATATTTTTAAAAAGGCATCTGCTACATAATAATAGTGTACAAGAACTTCCGGTATTTATAACAAATTTATGTAATCAATTTTCAAGAAAACTAAGAAAGTTCATCAAATGTGAACTTTGTCTCACAAATTATTTTTATATCAGCTAATTAAGTTGTGAATCAGATTTTATTTTCACAGAAAAGGGCGCCATTTGTTTTAATGAAATGCTTTACGGTGTGAATTGTGGATGCTATATGATGGAAAATGTTACAGAAGATGGATCATTTTCAAACTTCAAAACATGAAATATCAAAAAAAAGACCACAAATCATCAACAATTTACAATCTTTAATAAATATATACGAGAGTAATGTAATACAGCAATCAGAGCACAAGACCTCGTTGCAGATTTACTGTTCATGATTATTCAGCGTTTTTACCATAGAAGAATTTTTAAGGACCGCTGAATATAAATAACGTTTCAGTATATATTTTGCTTGTGCTCTGGTTCTAATCTATATAGATTTTGCTCATTGTGACAAGAAATTCGACCAGTTGCAGAACCAGGTTAGCAGTAAAAATCTATCGTATACATATGTGCTATAATTCAGGCGTGTAATATAGGAATCACATTGTTTTGCCAATATTACTCTTTCATTCCAAAAGCAATAATATTTGCTTACACCTAACGGTAGGTTGGCATGTATTCATCACAAAGTTAAGTCCCTTGGACTTTATGTTCACTTTGTGAGTGATTAGGTAACAATTTGTAAATTGATAAGTACCCAACTATGATCATGTACATGTTATACCTCCAATTTTCTTCCTTTTTTGTCATTATATCAGGATTTCATCAAGAAAGCGATTGTGTTCAGTAACTTTTAGTTTTTTTTTCATTATCCTCTTCACTGGTCAAGAGTCATCAGCTCTTACATAGTATTATAGGGTAGAGTGTCAGCGGGTCATAGCAGTGATCTAAGGAACTTGGTATGGTCATTTTATTAAATTTTCTTTTGGTTGTTTAAATCAGAACGTTCCTTTTCAAGATATGCTTGTATATAGGATGTGTTTCTTTTACAATGTGCTTTGTTCTTGCTTTTTATGTGATTTGATCATTCAAAAGTAAAACTTCCCAAATCAAAATGTATAACTGCTGAAAGCTTGTGATAAGCTTACAATAAGCAAGTTTGATGTTTATAAGCTAACAAAGATGATTGCGCAAGCTTGTTCAAGCAAGTGTAGGCTTAGGCATGCTAGCGTTATATAACAGCAAGCTTTCTTGTTTGCTTCAGAAATAAAGCTAGCTTCCATAATCGTACCTATTTTCTTCATTCATAGATAGGGTACATTATGTAGATGTGACATCCAATGTTTGTAGATAATTTACAATTCCCGAATTGGCCCAGTGGGTTTCCTCAAGGATGAGCAAACATTTCTAAATTTAGTTACATTTTAGCACCACTATTTTATAGAACAATTGAAAAAATATATAAAGCAATAAAAAAAATTCAGTATTGTTTTATTTTAAATGTCCGTCTTTTATGAAAAAGTAATCTAGTTATGTCCTTACTCCACAATACCATAACAGTAGAATGTATCCATTCATATGCAAAAGGCAGTAACACATTACATAATGTTTCTGCAGATACACATATTATGCATGTTGAAACCTCTTTGACTAAAGATGTTACTAATCTTCCAAAGATTAGTTATCTTGAAAAGAACAGTAAATAAATCAAACTATTTCCTTAGAAGGCTATTGACAGAATTTTCCACTGCATATATAAACAATTATTCAACATTTATTTGGCAGGATCTGTTTATGGACCTAATATGTATACTTACAGCATATGTGTACTTCAAAACAAAAGATTTATTTTTCCCCTGCGTATTGTTCGTGTGTTAGGGAATCACCCTTAATCTACACGAGTCACCAGTGGTCATTGTATGGTTATTTAACCATTGGGACATGAGATAAAAATAAAATTGTTATAAAAGCGCAACTTCATGTTTTAGGTAAGCACAGCAGTCAGAGATATCTGTAGAAAATTATTGCCTACTTTTTGTTTAGCAAGATGCTAATAATAAAATTACTTTGATTGGCAAAAAAAAAGATAATCAAAGGTTTTATAATGCATGATTGGTTTTCACTTTTTTTTGTATAAATTTTGGATGAAGTATATTAAAAATTCACTTTGTGGATATAAAAATTGTTTTGTAAAGGCCCAACCGGTATGTTATGATTTTTTCACACATTGAATGTAGTTACTTTTCCAATTTGTTTAAACAAAATAATTAAATTTTTAAAAGCAATGTCAAGTTGATATTTTCTGCATTATAATTTAACTCCAGTTAACCTAATAATAGTTGATGGGCAGCAGATAAATATTATATGCACATATTCTAATTGTCTTGTTTAAAATGTTATAATAACAACTATAGTACCTTTTAGTCAACACTCAATTTATATCAATATTTAAAAAAGCGGTTTAGTGTGTTCTCTCGCTTCATTGCAGTATCAGTTCTCAAGGAGCAGTATTTAAAAATTGAAAGCGATCATCATCGTCCACTATTCAAAGAGTTCGCACAGTGGCCACAGCCATATGTACATCATCCGTAAACATGCAAGTGTAAGTCTAATCTGCATCATGGATCAGGAAAGTTTTTTACAATTGCTATTTCACTTTAGTTTGTACAAAACATTTCACACAGATACGAGTTAGTATGTTGAGGAATTTGATTTATATTCATGTCCTTTTTCCTTAGATTCTAAATGCCAGGGTACTATTAATTTATTTGACTTGTCAGCTGTATCACCTAAGTGCATGAGAATGCTATATGGCTCTAAATTCAATGAGAATTGTACATATAACAGTGACAGATGTTCTCTCAAATTTGGTTTGCACTTGTATAATACAAAATATTTACTCAATGGTACTATTCTAATAAACTATGAATAAAATACATGTAGCTTATACATACATAAATACACACAATAAATTATATACATGCATTTGTGTATATAAACATTTTTCCTTAGTCAGCAGAGGAGGCAAACATGGAATGGAAATAGACACAAACTGTGTTGATGATGATTCTGTGAAGGATCCTGATTATGTTCGAGAGAGCGATAAAGTCATTTTCCCTTTAAACTAGGTCAGATCTGGTAAGTTTAATTGATTTGTAATTTGACACATGAATGTTTATCTTGTCCAACTTATTATAAGCTCGTTGATAGGGTAACACATTGATTTCTTTGTCCATTTGCAAATCCAAAAGACTGTCACTTTCATTTTCATGTCAAATTAAATCATTATATATATCTTATTATATTTTCTAGCCAATTTCAGATAAGCTTATCTCATGGCCAAGCATATATAGTCCATCTCAATATATGCCATTTTAAACTTCATGTCAAGCTGATTTCCCTTGCAGAATAGGCCTGTGGCATTCTCCAGCATGTTGAAATAGGAGGCAGCTTTTATACTATTATTTGACATGTGATCCATATGAGAGGGTACTGGATCTTTTACAAGTGTGCAGTTGATTTTATATACATATATATATAATTGACATTTAGTTGAAATATTCTACCCTTTTCCGCCTTTGGTTTTGTGTAACTGAAGTTAATGGGGGTGGGGTCTGTGCTTTCAAAGTATAGAGTGGCATAGGCCAAATTACACAGCATAAAATGGCCAAAGGACACTAGGTAAAGTTTTGTGATTTGGTAACTGACAGTTTGATTGACAATAATTGTTGTATTGTAATAGATCACAAAGTGTGTTTATGACAAAATTCTACATAGCAGAAAGGTGTTAATTGTGTACATGCTCATTATTTGTTAAATGCAAATGTTTGAGGCACTAACAGAACACTTGTCCAGTGAGCTTGCACCAGATTTTCACAGCTTGATCCTTATGTGGGGGCTATATAAACTGAAGAAATATCCTGTTTTTTACCAAGGTTTTGAATTGAATAAAAACTATATCTCATTTTCAAATCTTTCCAGAGGTGAAGCAAACACATCCAGCAAATGCAGAACAGAAAGATGCCAACACAAGTCATGTACAAAACATCAGGTTAACGGGTAAGTATTGGTTCTTTGTTGACAAAGTGCATTTATCTCTACTTACACACTTGTGTTATGATGCATCAAAAAACTGCTCCTACACCATTATAATATGAGTTGGGAGATTTACATCATTAATATTAGTATCAACCTAAACGTGGAGCTAGTAACCATTTCTAACTGTTCTAACATGGAATCTCTTTTAAAATAACATAGATCTCCACCAAATTAGTATAGTATTACCATATATTTATTTGAAGGTGTTATTGGAAACTTCCTCATGAAAAGCCCGCACACAAAACGTCCTGGAAAAGCAGAGAAACGTGATGTTGCAGTTTTATGCTGTGTGAAGATTAAGCTTTTCTTTGCTTCAAAATAAAACGTTTGTTAACTGGTTTTGCACCATTTTGCACATATTTTAGAAATTTAAGCGATATTTATCTTTGATAGGCAGATCACCTCATTACTATGCTTTTTCTGATTGATTTTGACACAATTTGAACTGATGTAACATTTACAATTCTTTACAGAAAGAGAAGAAAAAGAAAATTCACATGCAGACCAGAAAGAGAATTCTGACTTAAAAAAGTGGCAAATTGAGCTCTGAACTTAACATCAGAGAAACAGGTATGTATGGTTACATTGTTCTGTTGTTGAGATGATTGACCTGATTTAACTGTTTCCAGTTTTTCAAATATTTTTACATAGTAACAATGTGCTGTTACCATTTGTTTTGTCAAATATTTCAGCACTAAGGGATCTTGTGCTACAAAACTATATAGCACTTTCAGGGTTAAGGACATTTATTAAGCGATTTTCATTGTGAATCCTTTAAAATGTCCATTGTAATTAAGTGTCTGTTAAGGCAGTTTACACTTTAATTAAAACTTTTATATCCATATACATGTATCTGGAAACATGTATAGGGTGCTCTCATAAAGTAATGGAGATATCTTCAGCAGCAACAAAAAAAATTATTACAAAAAAGTATTATGATCATTTAGGCAAATTTTGACACTGATAAAATCAAAGCATGTTAGGTCAAAAACGTTTGATTTAATGGTGAAATTCAGTTCATTTCAAGGAGCATTTCATATCTCTGATCACAACTATTCCCAAAGTGGACATTATTGACACTCAGCATTTGTAGAAAAGAAATAGTTATATCTAGTGTACCTGATTACTCTTTTGAGCGAGTATCAGTATTTTTGGATGACTCTTACTTCACAGCAGTTTAAAGAATTACTAAATGAAGTAACACATGGTTTTTTGATTTTTTTCTTTTAGATGAAAACAGAGTTAACATAAAACATAAGAAAAAGCCAAAACGGCCATGTCCATTTTGTGGGAAGCTTCAGAGTAAATTGTCGCGACACATGAAGCTGAAGCATGCTGATATGCAACAGGTTGGTGATGCTTTGAGACAACCAAAGTCAGAAAGAGATCGGATATTTTTTATCCCGAAATAGGAAGGAATCTACAAATATAATATTGAGCTCTTAAAGAAAGATGCATTGGAAAATGATCTAATGATGGAAAAGAAGCGTGATGCTTCAAGAATTTTGATGTGTGGTCACTGCAAAGGTTTCTGCTCTAAAGATTACTATTATAAACGTAAGAAAAAATGCTTTTCTGATGTAACAACAACCCAATGAACTTGATGTAAAAACTGGTGTTAAATATGTTAATACCTACTGCCATAATGTGGATTTATGACAATATATAGTTCATGTAAGTGAAATTTAATGAGCACATTTTAGTTTTATTCAAGAAACTTTGGAAACCTGTTCAAAACGAAGGATTTAGGTCATCTAAGATGGCCTAAGATATTATGGAAGTTTCTTCTACAAAAGTAGTCGCATATAAGGATTTCATGCACCTTTTATCACTGTTATGAACAAGCTGAAAATCTCAGAATCATGGCGACATATTTAAATACTAGCCTTGTTGGTTCCTTACTAAACACTCAGCTCCACCTTTTCTGCATCATTCTCTGGCTTTAGTATGTCTGATATACCTGAAGTCCAGAGCCACATTGAAAATCTCATTCAGGAATGTCTTGTACAGAGTGAAAATGACAACAATGGTACAGATGATGATATGGAGTTATCCAATATGGTATGGCTGACATTTATCCACAATTCCTGAGGGTCAAACACAATAAATACAGCATCACCGTGCATACAGATCCACAAAAGTTTGAGTTTATAAAGCAGATATTTGATTCAGAACCTTGCATGATTTCGTGCAGTTCAAGTGTTCAGAATGTTATTATCTACAGAACATAAGAGAAATACAGTGATAGCTACGTTGTATAAAACATGTGTTTTGCACATACAGGGACTGAACAGTTTCACATCGTTAGATTCTATTATTTGTAAATGTAGACAGGATGTAAATACCCATGCTAAAAGCAGTTATATGCTGACATCTACTCCAGTAATTAGATGTAGTACCAAATATGAATCAGCTCCTAAAGTCTTTGACCTAGATGACTCTGCAATAAAATTAAAACCCTGGAGAGTGTCAGGAAATTACATACTCCATAAATCATGACCATAGCAGTGATGGCTTAAACCTTAATAATTTCTCCATGTGTGGACATCAAACAGCAATCAGGAACTTGGAGGCCCAAATTAAAGAATTAAAACAGTTACATGCTATTAAGTCAGCACAGGGAAGGATTGATGAGCAAGTAAACTCGTGTGAAATAGCAATTCTGACCGACTCCCAAACAGCAACAATGTCCGATGCTCAGACGCAGACAATCCCAATACCAGCTAAGAGAAAATGTAACATGTATTTAAAAACTGATACCATAATTAAACCTGCATTGCAAACTATAGTACCCTCCTCCAAGTCACATGTAACACCTGTAACAGCAGAAAGTGTCCACCCATGTCCCTCAACTAAAACTAGTCTGTTACCTGCACCAAGAACTGCATTTCCAAGTGCTCAGACAAATGTGTCAACATCAACATCAGTTCAATCAATTCACACAACTGCAACACCAATTTCAGCGCCCTCCGTCCAAGAGATGTGTCTGATATACTAACCCCCAAAGTCCAACTGATGAAATCAAAAGCCAAGAAAGATAGGACTCTAATAATTGGCTCTTCAATACTGAAAACTATAATTCCATGGAGATTTTTTAAAACAGATGTATAGTCTCGAAGAGGTGCAAAAATCAACATCACAGACAAAATAATGAATTCTGACCTGACCAAATATAAACAAATTATTATTTTAGTAGGTGGAAATGATGACAGTGAGGGAAGGTAACTACATCAAATCAGAACAGATTTTGAAAGTTTACTCTATGCTGCTAGGTATTGCAGTCCAGATACATGTACAATAATATCAGGACTACCTCCTCCTGTGGACACCAGGTTGAAAGTAATCAATGATCTCATTATTGACCTATGTGAAGACTTCAACATGCAGTACATTCCACAAAACACATTTTTATTTCTTCAGAACCAGGACATCAACCTAAGACTCTACGACAGACAAAATTCATCTAAGCAGTAAAGGAATCTCTCAACTACTGAGAAATAACATGTTTGCCCCCATTTTCAGACACTGTAATGAAGAGTACTGTCTATACTGTGGAGAAACTGGGCACATGACACAAGTATGCCGACATGGCAAACAGATTGAGTGCTTCAGATGCCATAAATATGGCATTGTATTATACATACTAGGAAGCTGGCAAAGAGGAAAATGCCAAAGCTTTATTTACAACAAAAAAGCTAAATGTACCAAGTGAGACTCTTATCTCTAACTATTCGCTGGACACTATTGTAAATACAAAAGCTAACAGATTTTCAGGGTCTGCATGTGACTTTGAAAATGCTAATATATATGACCATTTAAATATAAAAATAGGATGTCAGAATGATAGAAGTAGTACGGAGACAATCTCACTGTTTGCCCCACTGCATGATAAAATACAAATAATCGATATGAAACAAAATTCAAAAGGTTTTAACATAGGTTACCTAAATGTACAAGGTATATTGGGTAAAATAGACCAGATTAAGTTAATGTTGCTTTCTAAGGAAAATAATATACATATTTTAGGACTCGCTGAAACTAAATTAAATGCTAACCACAATGATAATCTATTTCACTGTCAAGGCTACAATCAACCATTACCCAGGGACAGAGAGACAGTGGGAGAAGGTCTTGTTGTATACATTAGAGAAGATGTAAATGCAGAAAGGCGACTTGACCTGGAGTCTCATGAAAATGAGTGTCTGGGTGGAAATTTCTCAAAATAATTCGAAATCATTCCTAACTGGTTTCATATATAGGCCACCTTCCTCCAAAGCAATCTGGAATGATAATTTGTTTGAAACAAATGGAAAATGTTCTTGCACAGGAGAAAGAAACATATATACTTGGTGATATAAATAAGGACCTTCTCAACACTCAAATAAGGGACAAATGGATGGAATTTAATGAATCATTAGGCCTAGTCCAGATGGTAAATGAGCCCACAAGGGTAACAGAAAAATCAAGCACTCTTATTGATCACATTTATACCAACCTACCAGACAATGTGGTTTGTGTTAATTTCCAAATGTTGATCTTAGTGACCACTATCCTACATTTTTGACAAGAAAGGTTAAATGCAAGAGAAATAAAAAAAAACACACGCAAAACGATCACTTACAAATCGTTCAAACATTTTAGTGAAGAACAGTTTTTTGATGACCTATATAAAGTTCCATGGAAAATGATCCAAAATTTGGATGACATAGATCAAGATCTGAGAGTGTGGACTGACTTGTTTATGGGTGTAGTCTCTAAGCATGCACCACTGAAAATTAATAGAGTAAAGAATGAAATCCAACCTAACTGGCTTACTACTGAAATACTAGATGCTATGAAAACACGAGACCAATTCAAGGCTAGTGGTAACCATGCAAAATATAAAGTATGGAGAAATCAAATAACAGGTATGATTATAAAAGCTAAAGTCATATAATCAGTCATTGCTTGAAAACAAAAAGAGCAACACAAACTCCATTTGGAAAGTCTTCAATGAACTCACTGGAGGAACACACAACAATCAGACAAGTCAATTTCACTCATGTCTGGTAAATGACAATATAGTCACTGATGAAACTGACATTGCAAATGTTTTTAATGATTTTTTCACCAACATTACCACAAAGTTAAAAGAACCAGTGATAGAAAACAACTTTAGTGAACTGAAAAAGCTCTGCCGCACCAAACTCCCTAAGGAAGAATGTTTCTCTATCCCACCAGTATCCACAAACTTTGTTAAAATAAGTCTCAGTGAACTTGATACCTAGAAAGCTACAGGACTTGATCAGATTGGTCCAAGATTCCTTATATCTTCTGCCTCTGTTATTTTAGATAGCATAACATTCATAATCAATTTAAGTATTGCAACCTCATCTGTCCCTAAAATATGGAAAACTGCAAAAGTAACTCCTATTCACAAATCTGGATCTAAGAATGATGCTGATAACTACTGACCAATCTCAATACTACCAAACTTGTCAAAATTGATTGAAAAACATGTCCATGACTCGTTCATGTCATATTTAACCAAACATTTGCTGTTACACCCTAATCAATCAGGCTTTAGACAGAAACATTCATGTGAGGCTGCCTCGATCTCCCTAACTGATAAATGGCTTCAAGCACTTGACCAAGGTAAAATAATAGGATCTGTATTTGTAGATTTCAGTAAAGCGTTTGACATGGTGGATCATGAAATCCTTTTGAAGAAACTGATGGTTTACTTCATACTTCATACTTAAGTGAGAGAACACAACATGTTTATATAAATAACGTTCTGTCTAAACCTAGAACAATTAGATATGGAGTACCACAAGGCTCAGTTCTTGGTCCATTACTATTTATTTTATTTATTAACGACCTACCACTTTTACTAAGAGACTCTATATCATCTACAGATCTCTATGCAGATGACACAACATTGTCAGACATCCAAAACAAAGCATGAACTCGAAATGTCTTTACAGAATGCATTAAACAAGCTGGAAAACTGGTGCACATGCAATGGCATGGTATTAAATACTGGTAAAACTAAAATAATACTTATCTCAACAAGGAAAAACAGGAGAAATCTTAATAGCAATGAACCATGTCTGACATGGAAGGATAAAAATTTGCAAATGGTCTGTCATGACAGACTACTTGTTGTTTTGGTAGATAATAACCTATCATGGACCGACCATATAAAACATATCAGTAAAAAGGTCAATTCAAGTTTATGGCTTCTCAGTAGGATAAGACATTTTCTCCCTGAAAGGCACAGAAAACTATTTTATAACAGTTACATACAACACTATTTAGACTACTGTAATACAGTATGGAGTAATTCAAATGATAAAAACATATCAAAGGTGGAATATCTTCAAAAAAGAGCATTTAGGCTAATATCAAACGAAAATGAAAGCAAGGAAAATTTTGCTGGTAAGTTAAAGAATATTACCAATTAAAGACCGAATCTGTTGAAGAAAAGCCAAATTAATGTACAGGATATCCAGTAATAGTGCTCCTGAATATTTACAATCCCTATTCCAGTATACGCTACCTTGTAATACACACCACCTACGATCCAGGTCTACAAAACGGCATAAAATTCCCAAACCAAGTAAGGAATTATTCAGAAAAAGTTTCCAATACTCTGGAACTATGCTCTGAAATAGTATTCCAGTTGAGATTAGAAATGCCCACTCTATTTCCATCTTCCAAACCCAATATATCCAGTGGCTTCTGAGATGTTGCTGAAATAAAAAAATTCCTTACATGAGGGCCTCAAGGTAGATTAGTTCATAGCTAATTGTGTTACCCTCTTTAAATAAAGTAATTATTATTATTATTATTATTATTATTATTATTATTATTATTAAAACCTCTGTACCAGTGTCACTTTTAAATTGTGCAGAAAGTGAAGAATTCAAAAGTGAAATCTTGGCTAGATTTATCTTTGAAGTTTGGAAATTTATGTAGAGAGGACAACACCATCAAAACAATTCGAAGAAGACTATGAAAACCTGATGTGAAAGAAAGACAAGAAGGTGGAAGTAGGAAGGTACACACAATGACAGACATGAGAAGATTAGGTAGTTTGTTGCTGGCATTTAGAAATTCCAAAAGAGATAATTGTAATTCCAACGAAATATTTCATCGGGCAAATTTTGAGCATTTGGAAAATGCAATAGATCCTGTAACAGCAGCTGATCAACAAACTACAGAAGTAAAAGCTGGATTAAGACAAAGTTTGGGATATCTTTTAAAGAGAGGGAGAAAATATTTTAAAAGGAACATACTTAATTAATGATGAAGATGATAAAGCAACAGAAATTGAATATTTTTTGGAGGTGTTAAACTTGTAGTGGAATGCCCTGTTTGGTGATGCCGAGTACTTGTGTAATAAAATAAGACAGGTAATTCTACGTAAACCAGCAGAATTGCCATTGGAAAAACATGTTGAAAGCTCCACAGCTATGTTCTGAAAATAATTGATGAGCTGATTAGTGACTCGTACTTAATATGAGGATCAGCAGAATATGTTGAACTTCGAGATCTTCTTGTACCAAGGTTGACAATGTATAAGGAACGAAGAGGTGGAGAGCTCACTCGTCTCCTCTTGCATGAAGTGGAGGAAGCGATGCATAACGCTTGGATCAATGATAGTACAGTGGCTTCAATATCAGATAAGTTTGAAAAGGAGCTGGTACAGCAAATCAAGGTTGCGTATCCGTGTGGGAAAGGAAGCCATTTAGTGCCTGTATTTATACCCAAAGATTGCTTGAAAGGAATAGAAATTTTGGCAAATTGAGATAAAAGACAAGCTGCGGGTGCAAGTGCAAAAAATACATTTGCCTTCCCATGTGTGAAACAGTCCGAAGATTATCCAAGTGGCTGGCACTGCATTACAGACAGTTGTCAAGCAGCTGGAACTAGTAAGAATATTACAGCCACCAAACACACACACACCGGTTGTCAACAATTTATGCCGCTTTGGAGAATACTGAGCAAGAAAAGGAGGCATTTTATAAACATATCTTTTAATTTGTTTGCAATTTTATAAGAGTCCACTGTATATAGACATGATATCTGACTAAATATGATAATTTGTGTTGTGTTTGGAATCGTGTCACTGATCATTTTTTGGCACTAAAATTATCTTCAACGTTCAGTTGACATTAGCCTTATTGCCTACCTTAAAGCAAATGGTGGAGCACATCGTTACTTATTATTTCTTTGTGCATTTTTATTGGATGTAGCTAAACGTTAATGAGTATATCTAACTCACTGTAGTACATGAACAAATAGAGCCTGCAGAAATATCAGTAACTTATATTATGTTGTCTATTTCAGATGAGGATGAGATGGATCCTTGCTGCACAAACAAGTTCACAGCAACTTCTGTTATTGGCGTGAGGGTATCCGGTAGATATTGTTCCATTTAGGCCTTATTGCATTAATTTTTTTTTACTACAGTTATGAAATAATTACTAGTATGTTAAAAAAGTGATAACTGAATCAGAAAAAAGCATATTGTTTTATTATTTTGCAGTAAGATGTCTTGATTTGGTACAATTATTGGATTATGCATCCAACCCAAGAATCTTTATATTATGATTGTGCCAAAAAACACCAACAGTCATTCTAGACCAGTGGTTTCCAAACCTTTTTCGACAACATCCCCCATGGTTCTCCTCGGTGCACCTTACCGTACCTCGTAAAATGAATGATTCAGCATTAGAGCCCCCCCACCTCAGGAAACCTAATAATCCCAAGGGGGAGGGAAGTACTGCACACTTTGAGAATCGCTGTTCTAGACTAATGAAATTAGTTAATATATGCATAGGTAACTTGGTTGGATATTCTGGTCATTACATTAATTGCGCATGTTTAGACACATTTTTAACTTTTGAAGTGAATTTAATGAACAATACTTTGCTTGGACAATTCAGCAAAACTTTGACATACATCAATTGATTTTGCCTTGATAACTTGCATACAATGGAGACCACAAACAGATCTCACTGTAAGCAAGGGCGCGGGTTACCAAGGGACCTCAAAAAATTGAAGAAAAAAAGTTTGCTTAGACATTGAGAAAATTGCCGGGGTGGGGTTAGGGAACTGGGCTGTTCAATAAATTAATCCTCATTTTACAATCATGTTGATAGTAAATTTAATAATGTACTTTTTCTAATGAAGTTGTCAGTTATTATGTTTAAACAACATTTATTTTTAAATGTCCAACCTGTTGAAAACTTTTTACAACTGGTTTCAACAACCATGACTTGTATGAGATAACCTGTATCTTACAATGCCTATATCAGTATTCCTTTTAAATGTATTTTATTAATGATGAAAAAATCTGAACTACTAGATATCACATTTGCAATTTCACAGAGATACAACAAAAAGAACCTGCAAATACAGACCAGATAGAGAAAGTGTCGTCTACAAAAAGAGCTAAAGCAAGTTCTGTGCTAAACGTAAGGGAAACCTGTAAGTATGTGTTATAATTGTTATATCAGATGAACAGCATGCAGTTTTAGTCACATGTCTATGCCACATTAATTCACCTTATTAAACTGATACATTTTGCATCCAAAAATGTATTAGAATATGATATTGATCTTTAAGTAGCATAACAATATATCACACATACTATGCAAAGCAAATAGTAAGACATATGTCATGCAAAGCATAAGGTTATTGCCTATAGATGTTTTTCAGAAAATACACTGCTTATGATTTTTTAAAATCTGATTGAGCAAACTACCAAATCTTTTGTTTAGACAATGTAAAAGAGCCCAATAAGCCTGCAAGGCTTATGATAGAAAACAACGAACACTAGCCAGACAGAATAGGGACTAATTAATATCATACAGTCAAGGATTACCACATTGACAGACTCTCATGTAAAAGATGTAATGTCCAAATCCAGGCAGCTAACACAATTTCTGTAAATATCTTTGTAAAGGGCAGAAAAGTCAAATAAAATGTGAAAGATCCTGATTAATTCTGCTCCAGATAGAAACAGCAGCATCCCAAACCAATTAATTGTAGATGGGACAATAATTGATAACATGCACTATGTTATAAACACATTAACTCCTAGTGATGACTTTACGGAACATGAGGTAGTAGATTACTTCCAAGGTCTGTAGCGTCAAGATCATGAATGATACACTAATGTGGATGGTATTATAGAAAGGTAGACAGATGTAGCTCTACAATGATAGCAAATAATCTGGACATTTTAGTTGCACTATAAAGTACAGAGAGACCTGTTTTTTTATAACCCAAAATTCGCCCATGGTCGGAATCCGAATTTGTGTCCAGATTTTAGACTTTATAACATCAGATCTATGGCAGACCGGTCTGAACCTATACAAAAAGTAGGATAAGATGGACATTTTGAATAAAGAGTCTTCTCCATATGAAAATTATGGGTCTGTTAAGCCAAAAAAAAAAGAAACAAAAGGAAGTCCGAATTTTCACCTGAAGCTCATGCGCCAGCAAACTAACCAATGAAAACATTTTCTTTAGCACAACTAACCATTTGTCTCACGGAATATTGCTTAGAATGTGATGCATTAGGATGTATTCAGAAATAGTCCACAAAATGTGTTTCCTAATCGCATTTGATGCGAAAACAGCAAAAAACATCCAGGGGTTAATGTGTTAACTGATTTAATGAGCACTAAAACAGTATAGCAAATTTGAACTCCAATATCTACTAATGTAAGTATATATTTTCTGAAAATGTACAATTCGCTATTCCATTTATATCATGTACAGATAACGTAAGTGACTATGTTAATTATGAGAATTTGGCAAGATTGGACCAAATAGGTCATTCACCTGGAACAAATATGATATTATTGCTCCATCTCTTATGTCCATTGCACTTAATAACTTCATAACACTTTAAGGGCTAATTAAAATTTGCCTAAGATTTTCCTTTCCAGCACACCCATATGTGCGATGGACCACAAAGGGTACCTCAATTTTAATTCATAAATTCAAATCCTTCATAGAAGAAGATGGAGCAGGAAATAGTGGTTTACTTCCAGGTAGGTTGAAAATCGTCAAGACTGAATGGATAATGAATAAAAAGTTCTATTTTGTCATCCCAAGGTAATTTAATGTCAGTTTTTGCTAATAATGGAGAAAGCTGACTTAAATGCAATTGCATATATTAAAATAAGGCTTTGTTGCTCTAACTGTTAGCTTTTGTGTTTGTTGGTTTCATGTTGACATTCAAAGAAAAACTTAGATATGGATTTGGGCTTTATTACTGATGTTAGGCATTTTAATCTTTAAAGATTCTGTATTTTTTTCAAAAAGTGAATTGAAAACCAACATTTTTTATTATCGTGTTCTAATTTACATTGTTTAAAATTTGTAGACAATATTAAAGTCATGTTGGTAATGATTATCCCTTTTTTTATTTGTTTTTCATTTTACTTCCACCGCAATCAAATCTATCGATCGATCGACATTGTTTCTCAAAAAGATGTCAATCTTTTGTATTTAAAAAATACGTTTAATTTGGATCAAAAAATAAACACAAAAATAAATGATCTAGTACACAATATGTGAAGTGGTATACATGTTAAGCGAACAGAAACCATATCAAATAATGCTTTTGATGATCTCCTCAATATACAGTAATTTACCCAGAAATTAATGTTACTCTACTGCAATATTTATTAGTTGTTTTCAAACGTATCTTGACAGGAAGGAAAGATGTCGCTGACTTTATTGAGATTGAAACGTTACAAGAACTTGAAAACCTACCAATGAAGGAGAAGATACAGAAAATTCAAACTAAGATTTTCAATGAAAAAAAAAGTTTAAAGAAACTATGGCTCAGAAAATGAAAAAATTACAATAATAAAATATTGATTTGGTTGTGGGGGGTGATTATATTTTGCATTGAGGATTTCCTTAAGTTTTAAGAATTCATTAACTTTTTATAAAGATTGTTAGTAGTGTTTGGTCTAAAGTTTTACAACTGAGGAGTTAGTTTTCTTCTGGTTAACTAACTTTCTTTTCTTATCAAACCCAAGTATTGTTAGTCAAATATATATAAAAAAAATGATTGAAGTGGTTTTTAAATATCTTCATGACACTTTTCCCATATGTGCAGCTATTACAGTGTTTTAATTAAGATTATTCCAGTATCAGAGGGGTTAAGATCAAAACAGGTCCATCTTTTGATGGAACAATTGTTATTTATTTTTGTACTTCTTGCACCACATTACTGCTTGTTTTGTAGACTTACTTCAAATAAAGGTGATCTTCTCAAAGTCTTGGAGTGATATTATCAAATGTTTAAAATTGACTTGGTACCAGTATTTACATACATGTAAATGTGTTTAAATCATATCTTTGCATTGTGATCAGTGGCTTATGCTTGATAATCATTCCTGTTTTGGTGTCCTACTCTTTAAGGATAAAAACATCTGATTCTGTTTGGACCAATCCCATTTACGAATATCATATGTTATTTATGACTACAATCATCATGCATGGATTTAAATTATTATATGTGTATCCAAAGTTTTTGAAGGACTATTGGCAGATAATGACCAGCAACTATGATTTTTAGGCACAATAAGCATTTACACACTGCTATGAAGAACTACAAACAAATAAACACCACTGACCTTTATGTAATCCTTCCTAAACAACAAAGGTTTATATACATGTATATTGTTATTAATATGTAAAATTATTTGTGATGAATGAAATATTTTAACAAGAAGTTTGCATAAAGAATAAATTGCACGTGCAGTAATTGTAGATATTCCTATGTAAATTTCCACTTGTAAAACTGGTCAAGCAGCTGTCTTGAGAGACTGCTTGTTATTAGCAGAAGAGGTTGACTTTAAACTAGCTGCAGTTATGTTTGCTACTATTTTAATTTGCACGAAACACTTAAATTTGTCTGTTTTCCTGATTGTGTCAAATTATTTTTTTCTACCTTTTAATAATTTTATTTATATAAATTATATATACTGTAGGCACCCACTTATATGGTCACCGCTTCTGCACTGGGAAAGTGGCCACATAAGACGTGTGGCCTTTCCAGAGGGGGGCTATATTTGTAACCAGTATGTGTATGTAGTAAGAAAGCTACAAATAACATAAAAGCATTCAATATCTTTAATTAAAAGTAACTGTTCATAAATGCCAATTAATTCTTGGTATGTACAATACATGACACTTCAAATATTTATCTTTCCATTTACTGCAATTATACACTGTTACAGAATTATATGTTATGATGTAAATTTGAATATTCTCAACATTAAATATTTCAGCAAGAACCTTTGAACTCGACCAATTGTTATAAAGTTTAACAACTTCTACTTTTTTTCTAAAGTATTAATTTTCCATTTGAGTAATGAAATGTTAAAGATTTGTAACAATTTATTCCTATGCTGCTAATTGTTTAATACTGCCAGCCTAATTATGCAGGAGAAACTTCTGTAGAGTAGGCAACATGCCTTGTTTATAACAGAATTGATACATGTATACTGTCACTTGATTTTTGTGGTCTTCGTATATTACCCTGTTTCGTTCAAGGCTGATGTCTCTATGTTAAGCAACACAATCTATATTTAGCCTATGCTGGCAATGTTATGATCTTTACAATTTACATCCAGTTGTAATCAAAAAAAGAAACAAAATACTCCACCGCTGTGTGAAACCCAAAACACTGTTGTTGACCCCATTTCCTGTAAACCTCAGCATATAATGATATAATATTAACTTTAGTGTTACATATCAACACTGATTTCAGTAACGTAAACCTGACATTGGTAAAAAGGCATAAGTGAAGATAATTGGATTACTTACCTTACCGTATAAATTAAATATTGGTCCTGGACATGTATTAAGATAAAATATGGCCAATTGTGAGTGGTTATTTTACATTTTTGCACTAATATGCTGGCCTTTGGTCGCATTACAGAAGAGCATGTATTGATGGGTACTTTTGAACACAAACTCATTAGTGCCAAGGGATTATGGCCATAAAGAGTGGGTGGCTTTCGGGCAGCGGACACTGAGCAGGCAGGACCGGACTACAGCTGGATACGGTGTACTACAGCGAAGCCAGATAAATGGAGACTATTAGGATTGCAGAAAAAACTGCAACCATAGGAGCTTCAAGGTACCTGGATTCTATGACGGGAATACCACTGTGTGTGAACGCTGGGTACCAAAAAAGCTACCTGTAGTAACATTTCTACGAGCCTTGGTACATAGTAAAAAGACGGCTGCCACGTGGAAACAAGATGGCGGACTCTACACGATACTAATGGCGTCACTAGCTGTGGGGACCAAAATGGAGGGACCACATGATAACGTATCGTCTCCTGAATAACCAGCCAAGACATCCTGGGAAATAATAATTCAGCAGCATGGAATAATAGCAGCCCATGAGAAACTCTGGAGCCAGCGACATGCTGCACCCCGGTACCTGCCTGCGCAAAGGATTGAAAAGCTTTTATATTTGCAGTCAATTGCCTAAATAATAGGGTTTTCAATTGGTTATGATATACCCTTATCGAATAATCTCTATTACAAACCTGACTTGATCAATTTTGAACACCGCTCAAAATTTACAATCTATTACCAAACAGTGACTACACTTTTATATGTCGCATAGACATATTAGTTAAACAAATTTGTTAGGGACTTATGTACACCATTGTACTAGAAAATTGGTATAGTTAGGATGATAAAGAAAAACTCTACGACTCATTTATTTGATACAACTGCACAGGTGGCTTACACAATATTGGTATTAGGTTGTCCATTTTTATAACTGGACTGAATTTGAAATAAGTACGGCTAGGGCGTTCCGGGGCGTAAACGACATCCATATACGACAACGGCTGGCTTTCCGGGATCTTTTCCACCTTTTCGACCGGACTCCAACAAAAATGACGATATGAGAAAACTATTTTTCTCTCGTCACCATTTGGTGCCATTGCACCCCTAGTACGTTACTTTTGATTGGTTGATAGGGTTGAGTGTGTGTTGGGTCTATTCCCACTCACCCAGGGTCTTACATTCATGTCATTAGCCACTTTTTAGTGGTATGACATGAAGGCCAAATTATTAAACGCACTTTGTGCGTTAAATGCCCGTGGGGATGTGGCACCATTCCTTCCCCACGGGAAACCAACCATCATAAAAATTTGATGGTTTAAAATAGTAATCAAATGACCTTCATGTCCGGCATCACTTTAAATTCAACTTTCATTCAAAGAGTGGGTGGCCGCTGGTTGCAATGGTAGGTGGATTACAAGAGGGGCCCACTGATTTTACCTGTAGAAAATGTCTTATATTCATACAATAATACTTTAATTTTGAAAGTATGATGAATATGTATAATTTTCTCGATTTTGTTATTGTGAAATTTTTCTTGCAAAAGTTTCTCAATTTTGTTATTGTGAAATTTTTCATCCGTTTGATATTTCCATGAAAACAAGTTGTAACTTCTGTTAATTGTTTGGGATTTGTGTAAAGAAAAAACTGATGGGAGTTATAAACTTGGTATAATTTTGTGATACATAATTTGATGTCATAAAATTAAGAGGTATCTTTTAAAAATATATTGTTATACATTGCTTCCCAATTTACTTCATTTGAAATAAACTGATATCAGGTGTATTGAAAGAGATAGTTCTTAAATGGTATTGGAAAAAAATCTATATTTAGCCTATACTGACCATGTTATTATTATCAAGGCAGTTACATGCAAACCAACTACATTAGAATAAAACTATTAGACTGAATGGTCATTTAGCCTTAAAAACCAGTAAATATACTGAACATATAGAGGCGATAATGAATAAATTATTTTGTCCAGTCATCGATGATCA